>CM029372.1:21881110-22158341 GCA_017165825.1 Hepsetus odoe | reverse complement strand
GTGTGTGTGTGTGTGTGTGTGTGTGTGTGTGTGTGTGTGTGTGTGTGTTATAAAGCTTCACTCGAGGTATGTTTTGTCACCGACACATCGTAAATCCTGTTATCTGCTGCAGCTGTCGGTGGACATCCGGTGTAAGCTTGAGGATGTCTTCAATTGAAAACCATATTTGCAACAAACAATAATCTGCAACTGTTTCATTTTTCAAAGACATTTTGTTCCTGCCATTCAGAAGTGAGTCGACAATCAAGACAACTCCCCGCAACTTTAATTCAGCCCCACTTTTAGTAACGCCTGGTGGCAGAGACAGCTTTGCATAAAGTCTGCAGTTCAAATGACAGCCGGGCAAAATTCATAGCTCTTTCAAATGACAGTCTCAAGCAAATCAGAGTGGGCGCCATACACCTCAGGAAGGTAGCAATTTAGTGTCATTACTGTTAAATCCTGGTTAAAAGAACCAGATTCCAAAGACCTAATTACAAGGTGTTAATAATAACAATATAATGACAGTAATTTTCAGGCAGGGCTAATCCCACTCTGAGTGCCTTTCACAGTTTGCTATGAGAAGCACATCAAAGGGAACGGCCTTTATCAATCGTATTGCACGCATCCAGATCACTGCACGTGTTGGAATTGGACAGTTGCAAACGTGATCGCATGCAGACTGTGCTGCCAGTCCCCACAGAAGTCTCACAATAGGAGTGTACATACTTTAAAAGTGTGCCCCTTTCTGGAAATGATAATCAAATCAAGCTCATATGAACTCTGTGCTCCTCCAAAAACACATCTGTCCGACCCTGACCGATGCACTTTGATCCGAACACTTTGAGAACCTACTTCATTTTGTCCATTCTCTTATTTTTGAGGACTTGAAGATGTCATTGGGTGCAAAACTGAAAAAAAAAAAATTCTGAAAGCTTGACCAGAACTTAAAGATTGATGTCCTGTTTCAGCTTTTGAACAGTTTGGGAAACAATTACTTCTGATAGCTCGTAATCCAGACTGACTTGCCTTTTGCAGTTTAAAAGCACAAACGTGCTTAAACTTCCTGGAGCCTTTAAAGAGCCATATCATGCACTTTTCTTTTTTCCCAAGGTTGAATTTACATGTTGCCTTATGCACCATAAACTGTTATAATTTATGTGCCCATCCCCCACTCTCTCTCACCCTCAGAATGCACTGCCTATTTTTGTTACTGAACATAACAATAATATATTTAAATGATCTCTGTTTTAATTGGACGTCCTGTGTGGGGCCTCGATCAAAAATCCAGGTTGAAAAAGTCCTTATCACATCAGTGTGACCAGGAAGGAATGACCTGTTGTTGGATTCATTTTATAACAAACACTAGAGAAAATTATTTCAGCACAAGTAGAGCAAAGCAATAAACTTGACATTAGTGAACGTGACAGATGATCGCATAAGAGATCTAACTATAGTGTAATAGCACACACTCACGCACACATACACACACTCACATTCATATACACACACTCACACACACACACTCACACACACTCACACACACACACACACACACACACACACACACACACACATGCAAAACTACACCCATAAGTACCTGCATGTATTTAACCACAGATATCATCTGTAGATATGCAGTTAAATAAACATCCACAAACACGTAAACACTATGAAAACAAAGCCAGAATAGAAATGTACAGTACTGTGCAAAAGTTTTAGGCAGGTGTGAAAAAATGCTGTAAACAAAGAATGCTTTCAGAAATGGAAGTGTTAATCATTTATTTCCATCAATCAACAAAATGCAGTGAAAGAACAAAAGAGAATCTAAATCAAATCAGTATTTGGTGTGACCACCCTTTGCCTTCAAAACAGCATCAATTCTTCTAGGTACACTCGCACACAGTTTTTGAAGGAACTCGGCTGGTAGGTTGTTCCAAACATCTTGGAGAACGAACCACAGATCTTCTGTGGATGTAGCTTCCTCACATCCTCACGTCTCTTCATGTAATCCAGACACACTGGATGATGTTGAGATCAGGGCTCTGTGGGGCCAGAAGAACTGATGCTGGTTTGAAGGCAAAGGTAGAAACACCAAATATTGATTTGATTTAGATTTTTCTTTTGTTTACTCACTTTGCATTTTGTAAATTGATCAAAATAAACAATCATTATTTATATTTCTGAAAGCATTCTTTGTTTACAGCATTTTTTCCACACCTGCCTAAAACTTTTGCACAGTACTACATTTATAGAAAATAGTTTATTTAGTTTAGCTAACAGAGGAAACGACTGATGAATGTTTCAGCAGCTTATTTTATGAGTTTTTTAAGTTTAATGTAGAGATGTAAGTAGGGAATTCAGTTCTGAATGAAAGGATCTGGGAAGTTTCTGTCTGTGAAGAAAGAACTTTGCACACAGGATAATAAAACGAAGCAGGTGTTTAGGAGCACCATCCTCCGGATCAATAAAAGCTGTTTATTATTAAAGTAATGGTACGTAACGAGCGCTCTAACAGCCAATGGGAGGCGTCCTGCAGCCAGACTGCGCTCTGATTGGTCCCCGCCTCGGCGCTGTTGAACTGTCTCTGAAGTTGATGCTGGAGTGAGGGCGGAGGAGAAAAGTGGAGCCGGCCGGAGCCGCGCTCTGCTCTCGGTGCCGAACTCTTGCCTGCGGGACTCTCGGATGCTGTAGCTGGTCGGGGATCGGCGGAGGGATGTCCGCGGAGCCGCGGAGAGAAGCGCCGGCTCAACGGTCCGCTCCCGTGTCGAGCCTGTCCTTCAGCGTGGAGGCGCTGATGGGGTACAGGGGGCTGCCGGAGCGCGCCCGTCCCGGGACCGCTGCTCCCCCCAACCCGGAGGCGCTCCCCAGACCCCCAGGAGCCTCGTCGCCCGTGAAGTCGGAGGCGTCTGATCATGATGACGCGTCCTGGGCCGTGAAGACCCTGTCGTCGTCGCCTCCGCCACGTAGGTTCAGTTTTAGATGCAGGATTTCCCCGGATTATTTTCAGAGGAGCTCCTCAGTGGGGAACAGTATCCTGTTTAACATTTCTCTATAAAGAGCGCCAATAAAACCAGTCATTACTGGGGGATCCAGATCACTATTACACATCAGCAGTAGATTAAATTACTGTTAGTGTTACTATCAGCTGTGATAAATGGAACAGTATATACAGATTATAATTTCTGCAGAATTCCTGTCTGATCGATCACTGTTAGCTGGGACTGGATTATATTAACATTACTGTTAGAATAGATTGGATTAAACTAGATGAGAATATACAGATTATAATTTCTGGAGAATTCCTGTCATGATTGCAGAGTATTGTTAGGTTTATTTAGATTGCATTATTATTAGATTAGATCAGATTCAACTTTGTGCAATGTGCAGGTACAGGGGCAATGAAAAAGAGGAAGTATCCAACCAGAGATGAATTTTGTAAATTACAATGAAGTGTAGTGATAAGTGATGTCACAGAAAGTTCAGTGCTGTTGATAAAGGAACATTATATATCAGATTATAATTTCTGGATGATTCCTATCACTACTGTGGATTGCTATCGGATGTGATTAGATAAGATTACTTTTATGATTAGAATATATTAGATTTAGATTAATTTATATTATATTTGGTTAGATTAAACTTTGCTGTTATTGTGCATTATACAGGTACGGAGCAAATACGGTTGGTATCAAACTGAAGTGCACAGAATATTATCAATTAAAGGAAAGTGCAGACATACTGCTGGTTATATAAATAGTGTGTAACAGAGGGAAATGCATTATAGCTTACATACAAGGCTGCATTTTTTCACGCTGGGACGAGATCTTAGTTACTGACCTCTTTTGTGAGGAAAATATGGACTTCTAAAGTGACAATTATTCTGGAATGTATGATCTGTACCAGCCTATGAAACACATGGGACCCAAACTGTAGATAACACACAGTATGTTATTAATTAAACCCCAGTGTGGTTTATTTTTATATATATATATATATATATATATATATATATATATATATATATATATATATATATATATAATTGACTAGACCATCATTTTGTGCAGTAAGGAGATCAGATGATGTTTTGTGGTTCATCCTACAGGTCATGCTACAGATCAGCTTAGTCCGGCCACATGTTCTCTCAGAAAGCACAAGACCAATCGCAAGCCCCGAACTCCTTTCACCACCAGCCAGCTCCTGGCCCTGGAGCGGAAGTTCCGTCAGAAGCAGTACCTCTCCATCGCAGAGCGAGCCGAGTTTTCCAGCTCACTCTGCCTGACGGAGACACAGGTTAAGATATGGTTCCAGAACCGAAGGGCCAAAGCCAAGCGTCTGCAGGAGGCCGAGATGGAGAAACTCAAAATGGCCACCAAACCCATGCTGCACTCAGGCCTCTCGCTACCGTTTCCCCTCAGCACACAGCCGCAGGCTGCAGCACTGCTCTATGGACAGTCTGGACAGTTCCCCTTCCATAGATACATGCTGCCCATGCCTCCACTCGGGATATACTCCACACCTGGGGGCTACAATATGTATCATCTCTCCTGAGAGGCGGTTGTGGGGAATTTTATTTTCAAAGTGAGACTGACTCTGAATCAGTGGTGCCTAAACATTTCTGCCCAAGTGGCTGAAATGTAATCTCGAGTGGTGAGTCAAGTGCCCAGAAATATCCAGAAAGGCCGCATGTAATTTGTCTACAACTCTGACAAAGCAAATGTCATCTAGTGCCTCAGCCAAAGGCCTTCATGGGTTGCCATTTGTGGAGACCTTTCAATGCACCTTATCATGCAAGACTATGCAAGTTCAGATGCTGGATATACTGAACAGCTTAGTTAAATTTGGACTTGGGAAGGTTGAAGTTTAACGGTTTTAGGCCTAATGTTTTTAATATTCCTTCACTTATGAGTTTTCAGAATGTTTAGAGTAACTGATGTGAACCCAGAAAGTTGGTATTTTACAGTGTAAAGGAAAACCGACTCCTTGTATCCAGCACACAAAGCATACCATGCTAAATGTTAAGCAGTGAGCAGTATTTTACCTTTTATAGCCAAGATGACTCTGTATTTTTCTCAATTCAAATCGATCAACAAGTGCTGTTCTTTGTTATTTGTTCTTCCAAAACCACAAGAAAGTAATATGACCTTAAAAAGCCAAAACAGTCGATTTCACTGCTATGTAGCTTTTCATGAATTTGTGTAGCGCTCACATTTTTCTATTTATATAAGAAATGTATTGTAATATATGTTTCATAGTGATTGTGCTTTGAATTGGTGAATGTAATGTTGATTTTCATTAAATCTGACTTTCAGAGGAAACTCGATGAGTTGATATGGATCATCAGTCCCACATGACAAGCCAATATAGAGCACTATAAAGGAGGAACCGAGAGTAAAAACAGTTCCAGAGCCTGTTTTCAGTGAAACTGCAAATTAAGTTATGACATATTTGTGGGGTTTGATGACCCCAGATTTAAGAAGGTGAGATAAGCTCAGCCTCTTAGGCTTCGGGGTCGCTAATGCTTTTTAAATTGAGCTGCTGAAAAGAGGCTTTTAATCATTCATGCTCATAATCTTTTGCAATGCTGAGGTTGATCTGTATGCCTCTCCTTTTCATGCCGGTGGTCTCAGGAAAAGTTAATTAAACGGTGTCATTACATGACGCACTAAAACATTGGGTCAGTTCCAAAGCCATTCAACCAATTTGAACTCCCTCTGTGTTGCGCCACAGGAATGCGACTGCCTATTAAGTTTCCAATTCTGACATAATCCATCTTTGTCCTACACCAAGCTGGCTGTTAAAGGCGGTAGAATCTGCAATCGAGTGTAATTATAACTTTCATCGTTAAATGAGTGTGGGCTACACATGACCTCTTATAGGAGCCCTTTCACAGGCTCCTACACGGGCTCCTACATGAGAGCTAATAAAAGTTTGTCCGTAGGCTTATGCTTGTGTTTTCAGAATACCCCACTTGTTTTTGGTCAGATAGGTGCGATGTCTGCCACCTTTGGCATTCATCTCACAGTTTCCCCCACCCACTTCCTCATAATAGCATCTCTTCTAATCTCTTTTTCTCACAGAACTAACCAAGCACGAAACTTCAGCATGGTACATTCATGCAAAATTAGCTGATGTGTGTGGCTCTAACGTACATGCAGTAAAGGCCGAGGCTGTTCCAACCTGGTGGGCTTTAGAGTCTTCATTCCTGAAAGCTGGACGGAATATTAGTAAAGCGAATTCAATAATGCATATATGAGATTTCATCTGATATTAATGATCTGTAGTTCCACTGGGCAATTATTTCATGACTTGCAGCCAGTCACTGCCACGTCTCTTGCTACTATCAGTCAGCTTAAAGCAATGCTCATATTCCTTGGCCTCAGGGCAATGCCAAAAATGTCCAGTTTACTTAGGGCTGCATGCATGAAGCTTGCTAGCCTTTCATTTCTTCAAACATAAACCTCCAGAAACATTTTTAAAGGCATATTCCAACACGTGTAACATTTCCTGAGGTTAAAAGGTATCATAATCATATGTCAGAAATTTTATGACAACTTAGGCTTGTTAGAATAAGCCTTTATAAATGTTTAGGTAGGTTTATGTCAGCTGTCAAGGCTTATGTTGTGTATTGTGTATACAGTGACTTACAACAAATAGATTTAAGTATAGCAAATTATTCAACACAATGCAGAAGTTTATATATGTGAACAAAAAGTTGCTAAAATGCCACATTACACAGTTATATGCACTGAAATAGGCAGAAATAAAAATGTAAGTTACATTCACAATACATTCCACTTGAGATAAAGTCTAAATATGAATGCAGGCTGTAATTATTTAGTTAATTTCATTTTTATGCGCATTTAAGTAAAACATGTTGGTTTTAATATTAGTTTATACACATTTCTAGTAGGTATTTGCAAACTGCAAAGGTCTAGCATATTAGAGACATTGAATGCATTTCTCTAAAACCATTTACAAATGATTTTATTGATTGTAAACATTTGAATTTAGGAATACAAATGCAAAATGCATGAATCACTGAATCAAACCTTAAATGAACCAAGCCGAAACCAACAGAATTGTCATGTTTTCCTGATGCCTGTCACTGTTAGATGTATTGATGGGAGGGGAGATGCCAGGACAGAGTAAGCCTAGGTTCCCAGACTGCTTTGCTCTGGCTGAGAACATGAGCGCTATCAACACTGGTGCTTGTTCTCCTCAGCTCCTTGGCTGTGGTCTCTTTAGCAGGGATAAACATGGGATCTTTCTTTCCACGGCCTTTCCCATCTTGAAACACCAACACTTACTAACGCTGCCATTCGACTGCCTTATCAGATCTCACATGCCTAGCTCTACGTCAACCAGGCTCTTGCTTAATTGTGCCTGGCCTCCAATTTTAACTCAACCACTGTGAAATCATCTGTGTGTACAGCGCTTGGCGATAAGGAGCAGAAAACATTATATGACTGGGTTCAACTTCTCTTTCTCACTTAACTGTGGCGTTTGCTGGCTCTGACTCACTGCCTCTCAGTCCTGTGGAACCGTGTTACAATTAAAGGTGATTTCACAGTCCATTTCCTTCCCTTTGTTTTGAAAACAAGCTCCAGCATTAGTTTGATAACAGACTGTTTTTGAGGTGCAAAATTGCCTTTCGGCTCCAGAGATTAGTTTCACTCCTTTGGGTTAAACCTCAGGCCGTCTGTGCCAAGTTTCCTCGACTGTTCAGCCTGCTTAGCAGTCAGCTTTGATTGTAAATGCCTCGAACCTGGGAGGTCCTCGAAGGTGGCACCATACTTTATGTTAATCCAGATATAGGCCTATAATGCACACAAATTACAGATAGTCTGGGGCTGGTGAGCAGATTTATGGTTAAGGCAGGGTGACTTTGTACTGTTCTCATCCGAGGCAAAGAGTGTTTCCAAGCATTAAAAGAGTAAAAAGGCTGCTATTAGCGAATTCTTCCAGTCACCCGAAGTCAGTTTCCTCATTCTCACTGACACTCATGCAGGTTAAGCCTGTTATGTCGACAGGGCCCACTAGATGTAGCCATTTTTACATTTATTTCTTTTTTTTCTTTTTGCTGTCAGGCATTTCTGAAATAAGGAAAAAACAGAAATGAAAAAATGCAATAATGTTGAAATTCTAAAAATATCAATAAGAACTGTTTTCTAAGCAGGCCTTTGGTTGTAATAACATCCTTTTTATTTAATTTTGCAAACATACTTAATAAATGGAATTAAAAGTCAAAAGGACAAACGTGTACGTAACCCATGAGGGCACATCCAGAATGGCACAATGGAACTCCTAAAGCTTGTGCTTTGTGATCGCAGCCTTACTTCAGATGGCGCTCTTGTCATTCTTGCAGCAGACTGGAAGAGAAAGAAATTAGGCACCACTGAAAATTGTAAAGCCCCATCACAGAACTGTGTCTGTAGGCCAGATAGTGTGTTTCGGTGGATTCCCCACAGCATTGTTAAGTTAATGTTCCTCTCTTAGGAATCTGCACTTTTCCTGTTGACACTGAGAATGTTTTGAAGATATTCTGCACCTTCCAGTTTAATGTACTTACTGCTCTTTCTGATTAATTTAGCTGATGTCATGGGTGCTTCTGTGGCTTCCATGTACTTATTTCATGTCGCCTAGTGCCAGTAGGTGACTTCAGAGGAGAGAAGCTCTGCTGCATGTAGGTGTAAAATGCAAATGAAGGCTTATGAAAGCATTTACCTTGATTCATTGAACCGATTTTAAGCGTATTGTTCAATTATCATGTATTATTCATTAACAGATAGTCAAAAACACAGTACGGTTTAAATCTTCATTGCATTTCAGTAGTGTAATCACACCCTGACAGTCACTGTGCAAATGTTTTTTACGTAGTCATAGTATATACACTCTTTAAACAGTATAATCATACTCTGACTATTTTAGTAGAGGTTTATTACATAGTCAAGTATAAACCTTTATTACACCGTCAAATAAGTAATCGTACTATAACAATCATGGTATAAACATTCATTACATAGTGAAACATTTAATCAACATTTATTTCACAGTGTAAAAGTTTTTTACATGCTTATTGTATAATAAGTCGTATAAGTTATTTAAATAGCTGTATGAGCATCAAAGTATGGCAGGCAGCCTGTGCAGTGTGGATTTTACTCAGAGACAACATGAGGGGGAAAAGGCCCCGATAAGCCTGGCTGATTGTTCAGAGGAGTGCACAGCTGACTGACAAAGAGCACAATGGCTCTGATGGGTTGGAGAAGAAGCTGAGCGATGCTGCTGTGGCGTTCTCTGCACACCTGTCTTCTCCAGACTCAGCCGAGCATACAGCTAAACCTCTGCGCACACACACACATGCACACACATGCACACACACGCACACTAACACACACACACACACACACACACAAACACACACTAAAGCATTTTCCTTTTTCACTAAGCTTTGGTGAAAATGTGTTTACCCGAAATCAAAAAATGCTGATTGCATTTTGTGGCGCAGTCTTAGCTGAGAATTTGTCACACTTGGTAATAAAGCGAGCTCAGAATATAGTGACTCATGGTGATATTATCTTTCTCCACTCCATTAACTACCTTGAAAAAAGGTTGCCTGACGGAAGAAAAGCCTTAATGCTTTATTTGAGTCAGAGTTCAACAAATGAGACTGAAAACCACACTTAACCTTAAACTACATCCACTACATCCCCCCAGTAACCATACACTAAAAAAAGAAGGGTTCTTAGAGTGACGCCAGAAAAGAACCAGTTTCGGTTCCTTCATTTTTTATTAATGAAATCCATGTGTAAAGAACCTTTCTTAAAGTTAAAAACCTTAACATAATGTAAAGACTCTCAAAGAACCCTTAAACTAAGAAGCAAAAGTAACATTATATCAATAAAAGGTTTTTAACTCTCACAAATTAGCAAAAATTGTTGTTATGTGCTTGAACAGGACCCTTTATGGCACATTTTAAAAGAGTAGATTTGTGAAAGGTTCTAGGAAGAATCTTTTTTATTTCTTTTTTTTTTCTTTTAGATACAGGATCTTTTGGTTTAGTGTCGGTTCTTTAAAACATTAGCATGTTTTCTACTGCTGGACGTTTACACGTTTACAAAAGTGCCACTTTAAAGTGCCATGCATTGAAGGATTCCTCAGGGGACCAAAAGAGATTCCTCTATGGCCTCACTCCACAGAACCCTTATAGAGCCTAAGGTTTTTTTTTTAATGCTGAGGCAGGTTTCCAACAATGCTGTCAGAGAGCGGTGTTGGCTCTAATATAACACACCTTGCTGCCCGGGTGTCCGTTTACAGCTTGATTAGCTGGATCAGCTGATTTTAAGGTTTGACCTAAGCTCCTCTGGGTGCACAGGATGTGCAGAAGCAGGGCTGGAGATGCTTGAAAGCACACATCCCCATACACAGAGCAAAAACACACATTCTGTTGTATTTATGGTGTGTGGCTTTTGTTTTCCTTTTGTGCCAGTTAGGGTCAAATTTGACCCAGTAAGGTGCCAACAAAGGACTGAAGCAGCAAAGATCGATTTTCTACCATGGAGGTTCGAATGTACCATGAGGCTCAGGCACAAAAGGCTTGGACAGAGAGCAGAGGCAACAGTGCTTTCCAGAGCATAGTACACAACAGAAAGTCTTTTGTTCCTGAGGGTATCATTATGGGAAATCCCTTTATCTTGTCTTCAAAGCCCCTGAGCAGGTGTGTGTTTTATGAAACAGCTTCTGTTATATTCGCTTGCTCAAGACCCTGGAAACAAGGTTGACATGTAACACTCCTCCCTGTAGCATCTTTCCCACACTACATATTTTTCCATGTTTCCATTGGTTGTCAACATACTGAACTACACATCCCCCTACTTGCATCTAAATGCAGCACTTAATCCCAGCCAATGAAAGTGAGTGGGAAGTGGTTTGTCTTTGTTGACACCTTTGATCATTGATATACAACAGTGCAAATATGATACTTTTACAGTGTTTTTTATATATTTATGTGCTGGTATTTATTCCTACCCTCTATTCACCACTCTTTCCAGCGGTGGCCTAGTGGAACTGGAAGATATAGGGTTCCATTCCCTCACCAGTTGATTGCCCTGAGGTACCCTTGAGCAAGGTATCATCCCCATCACTGCTCCCCGGGCGATTTCAAAAGCTGCCCCCTGCTGCACGTGTGTGTGTATGGGTGAAACACAGAAGTTGAATTTTGTTGTGTTGTGCTGTGCTGCGTTTCACAATGACAGGAATGGTCACTTTCACTTCACTTTCACTTCACTTCACTCCACAAGCTTCGCTTGTTGTCATATGTGTAGCACCAGGGTCCTGGAGGAACGTTATTTTGTTTCACTGTGTACTGTGTATATGGCTGAAATGACAATAAAATCCTACTTGACTTGACTTGACTTTCACTTTCCTGCAAATCGAATGCAAGGACTAAAATCCATCATCAGCAAAAGTGACTGATAACATCTTCATTTCTATATTCAGAGAAATTGCACTATTAAATGGTGCTAATATGAATTTCTAGGGAGCCTTCAAAGAATGGGCCAAAAGGTCAAATTCACACATTTTACATTCATCCTAGACCAGCCAAGACATGTTCTTCACTTTAGAAATGGCGCTAACAAGTCTAACCTTGCATAAAACACCATCACTGTCACAAAATTTGTAGTTTTTAATCTGATTTCTGCATTGTTTGATATGTGAGATAGGTTGCACTGGTTGAGGCAGTGAACTGTTCAGTGCCCTTTTTAGCATTAAAAAGACTGTGATAGCCATTCCTTTTTCAGGCAGTGTGGCTTTTCCCTCTGTTGATGAAAACATTATACTTATTAAATTGTACAAATATGAATTTTCAGTCATGAAAATAAACGGGCTACTGCTATTATATCCCTCAGGCTTAAGTGTGCTCATAGTTTGAACTGAAAACAAAAGAGGCCTCCATCTTTGAACTCTTTGTAGATCACAGCTTGGACCTCCTCCGGCTATTACTGTCTGAGAATATTATATCGCCCTCCCTGCCCCTCTCCATCACTGAACGCAGAGTCCAGTTATGCAGCCCTGATGCTGCAGAAGAGGACGTTGCTTTGCTGAATGAGGCCTTGCACTTCGCCAACATCAGTCCCCAGGCTGAAGATGTTCTCATATGTAGCTCCTTTTATGTTTTATGAGTGAAAGGTCAAAAGGGGATGGTTCTTGCGGGATGTCGCCATTAAGAAATCATTCACTGGGAAGAAGGAGAAACAAAATCACCAGCATGCTAAAAATAAAGGCACATCAAATGAATTCCCCATGAATTACGCTTTCCCAGCCAGCTAGGAGCAAGCCATCTCTGCAAATAGGTCATGGTGTTGCCAAGCTGAAAGAAGAGGATTCTCTTTTTAAGGAGATATAATGTACACAAAATATGGCCCCTAAGGATGTGTCTTTTCGGATGCTTTAAGGTCGCCCTAACAAAGCAGTGTTGGGTTGTGTTCTCCCCGCTCTGCAACAAGATCGTACTTGTAATAAATGCGATGTCTGTGGGAACTCTCCGGAAGCTCCTCTGGGTCACAGTCCAACACAGCGTCTGCGTTCGGCGCCTCAGATGGAATGTGTCTCTAGGGATTCCATTATGTTTCCTGAATGCTCAGCCCGTCTCAGATTGATCACTGCAGTCATCATAAAAATGTGCTGACTTAAAGGATTTTTCATTGCAACTCTTACTGGGTTGGACGAGGCTGGGCAAGATTTACAAAAGAAAATCCCGTTTAACTTAATGAGGAATTGATGGGTGGTTTCTTTTTCAGTGTTTGAATGATTATGTGAAATGGAATGTCACTAAACGATACACTCCTGAGCTGAACTAATTGAATGAACCAACTTGTGAGTGGTGTAATTAGGGAGCTGGGAAGTGGTAGAATGTGGCTGGTGAAGTGAAGTGAAAGTGACTCTTCTTGTCGTTGTGAAACACAGCACAGCACACAGTGAACCACAACGAAATGCAGCCTCTGCATTTAACCCATATGCACAGGTGCAGCAGGGTGCAGCTATGTATAGCGCCCGGGGAGCAGTGATAGGGACAATACCTCGCTCAGGGGTACCTCAGGACAGCCTACTGGTCTGGGATTCGAACCCACAACCTTCTTATCCTGGGGCCTTGTCCCTAATTATTCAGGATTTGAGCTGTAGAACTGGGCAGGTTATAAGTGGCAGAAGATTTTAAAAAATCTTTTAAAACAGAAATATTTGCTGGATATTTTGCTGTGAGAGTGACCTTCTCACAGTTCTTTCTGCCGTGTCTCAAATTTGCACAGTATGTCCTTTCCTGAAATTTGTGGTAGTGGCTTTTTTTATCTTAACTGAGTCATCAATCTCTATTGGACTCTGTGTAGCACGACAGCCCTTTTTCATGCCTTCCTGAAAACAGCTCAGCACTGCGACCTGTGTTTATTGGCATGTCACGCCGATAAGCAAATACAACACTTGTACAAATAATTGGTATTATGAGGCTGCAATCAGTAAATATGTCTTCTTGGAACCAATCCTTTTAGGTTGCTTAATCTGTTTTGCTCTGCTTGCAATGTATTAGTAATGTATTATTCCAGTCCAGCTCCTATGTAGGCCTGCTTTCACTGTGTTTGTTTTTAGTACAGACTGTGAGCACACATTATAACAGCTTTAAATGAAGTTACCTAAATAGGAGCTGAAAGACAGATGGATAGATGGCTGCCTGCTGTTGACAAAACAGAAAATATTTTTTTAAGAATTCCAAGAATTATTTATTCTTGCACAGAATCTGAACCAGAACACAGTATAGGGCTAAAGATATAATAACTGTCATTGAGAAAATACTGTAAGAGAAACAAAAAAATTCTCCTTCTGTTTATTTATTGCTTTGTTTATTTATTTATGCATTCGTTTGTTTATCCCTGCATATTAAGCACATCCCTGAAGAGCTCTAAACAGCTTTAATTCACATAAACCAGTGGTGGGCAACTCAGTCCAGTCTGGTTCTTAAAGACACTCACTAAACCTGCTGATTATCAGGTGAGTTAAACCAGGTGGGTTTGAGCAGAGAAATGACTAACTGTGCAGGATAGGATACCTGCGGCTCATAGAAACCATTAGCCATTTTTGCCATGAACGTGATTTTTAAGAAAATATTTAAGTAATCTATTTTTTAATATTTCAAATTCCACCTCTTTTATCCAGTCAGAGCATGTTTAGTGGCTTTATTCATATTATAATACATTTAGTTGCTGAAAAGAAGCACCATAGCAATGATTTAAAGATTCTGTATTCCCATACATTTCTTTTATTATCCAAATATTAGCGGTCAATCATTTAAATGTTATTTGGAACAAATGGTCTTGTTCCCTTTTAAAGAGAGTTTCATGCATGAGGAGGACCAAATGGGCTAGACTTCCTTTGCTAATGTAGCAGTATTTTTGGAGCTTGCTGGGATGTAAAGTGGTTGGGCCTGCTCTGTGTAGGATGCAGACCACTTCTCAGAACATTTGCAGCTGTGCCTGTAGCTTTGGCTGAGTGTTTTTTTGACCTATCTCATGGACGAGGGGGGTCGAATGGCTCCCAGAGACTCATCTGACATAAGCATTTTTCCAATGCCAGATTTAGCTCATTGTTTACCGCCTCCTTTGTAGTTATGAAATTTTTAGAGACTTCTTTACACAGGGGCTTCAGTGAAACAATGTTTGCACAGCTTGGCTCTGTTGTGGAGACAGGCTTGCTGTGCTTTGCAGTGTCATTAGCTGCTGATCTGATAATCCTCTATTCTCCTGCACTTAGGAGAACAAATGTATTAACTGGAATTCAGTTGTAACTTTTCTTGTAATTTTTCTTGTTTCACTGATTTTATTCACACAACTGAGGAACAACGCTGCCGAATTTGAAAAATATGAATTCTGACTTTTTAAAAAAAGGAATTTTTTATACACCAGTTGAAAAAGCATCTTTTCTTTACATTGTATGAACAATTAATGGACAATGGGCCAATAGAAGTGAACCATATCCACAGATAAGCAGCCCCAGTGGGTTCTAAGGTCGCCATGCTCTATGCCAAGCCTTGGCTAGAGGGGTATAAAGAGCCCCCAGCATGAACCACAAGCCATTAAGTGGTTCTCTGGAGTAATTTAGCATCAATATAAACCTTTGGATTTCGAAATGTTCCATCATCAACTTTAAAGCCTTCCTAAAAGACTTGGTGCTGCTACTGTAGGGAATACAAGTTTAGTGGATGACATTTTTTTTTTCCTCTCCTGTGAAAGTTTGCTGAGGATGAAAAGTAGGTCTCGTTTCATTTCCTCTAGGCCTACAAATGTCATAGCGTTCTTCTTTGGAGGACAATCTTCAGACCCTTATCTCTAAAGCTCTGCACATCCTGATAGTCATTAATCTTTCATTAGGCTTTGAGGACCTTTTTCTGGCCTTTTTCTTTGAGTCCACCTTTGTTCCGTGTTAAAGTTGCACTGTGGGTGATTCTTACAGAAGGATACTTGCACTCAGGTGTCCTCTGAGGTATGTCTGATGCCTGAGAGCGGCTCTTTCATCATTCAAGTGCTACTTGTCCTTCTTGTATCTCTGAATGTCACAAGCGGGCAGGAGTCCCAGTCACACTCGGCTGCACTCCTCACTTTGAAAAGATTCCAACTGGCACTCGAGGTAAGTGTTGTCTTTTAGGTTAAGGGTATTAGCATAATTCATTATGGAGACATTAGCGAGTGTCCTTACCTGTGTCCTAGTACTATGTCTCCATAGCTTTAAATGGTTTGTATAGTAATTAGGGCTGTCACCACCAACTATAAAAGTCATATTTATTTGTCTAGTTTTTTTTTTTTGTTTTTTTTAAGATTACTCAATGAATAAAAGTCATCAATAGTAATAAAAATGACTCTTGCTTGATGTGAAATGTTCTCTTCCAGATAAACTTACCAGGTCAGGATTGTTCACATTAGCACCAGACATGTATTTATTATGAATACACATCCCAGTGCCTGAAACTTTGTTTTATGGTCATTATTTTAATTTCAGAAATTCATAATGGGTGCCAAAAGGCAAAATAGTTGTTTTTTTTTAGAATCAAGCCATCAAGTTTAATTCAGTAATAACACTGGCCTTAATTCAAAGTTTCAAAGTGTTTCCCCCTCCCTCATGGTCTTCATCCCCTGTTCATGTCCATGTTCTCTGGCGCTCTTCCTTGACGCTGGTTGCTTGTTATAATGATAGAGGGCATCTGTCTGCAACTGGCAGTGATGTGATGAGATGAGTCAGATTGGACAGGCAGCACTTCAGAAACAGGCCCAAAGGGCAGCGCATTAGCATTTCATCCATTCAAAGATGACACGGCTTCCTTTTGTGCCGTCCTTCAGTGGGCAGAGGAAACCTATTTCTGAAAGGCCAGTCCATCCACATAATTTACATTATCACCAGTACTTATTGGTTAAATTCTACATTTATTACTCTGCATATGGAAGTGATTTCAAAGATATCATCAGGTTTTAACAACCTTTGAGTTTATTCAGGCCATCTAAATGCTAATGTCAGATCTTTGAATGGCCTATTTTCTATGCTTAATCCTGAAACTTAGCATGTCTTGGAGTAATAAAAATAAGATTTGCAAAATTGCACTCACCCTGAAAAAAACCTCAGTTGTTTGTCTGATTTGTCTGCTCAGTTTTAACCACTGCTGCAGTTGTTTATACAGGATTTGCCTCCCAATTGATTTTTGTATCATCACACTAAATCAACTCAAGCATGTTTTCATTTTTCCTCTCCGTTAAGTCCCACCAAGGGGCCTCCTGGCGGGGTGCAAAGCGCAAGGTGCTCACAGTGTTCGAGTCTGACAAGTGAATGGGCCGCAAGGATCAGAGTGGATTAATGGGGAAGTTTGCCTGATGGCTGCTTATCTTGTCTTAGTGGGTAGTTGTTTTATTGCACCGTACGTTGTGTGCTCCTTCTTTCCAGGCTGTAATAAAGTTTGAAAATGCCTCATGCAGGCATGTGCAAGTTCTCTAGAAAAAAATTTAAACTTTTTCTTACAGTAGCTCATATTTTAAACCCTGCAACCCTAGTTAGGATTAGTGGTTCAGTCAGATGGATGGATGGATGGATGGAATATGGAAAATGGACAGGTGCATTTATAGCAATAGTAATATAATAGGGATATAATAATGCAGTAATTATGCAGTACTTGAATTATTACATATACACCTGTTCTTACAATATTCCAACCACACTTTAAAATAAAACAGTAGGGAACACAGACAGTCGTGGGTGGGTGGGCAAATGGGAGGGGTGAGCTAAGGTTTAATAGGCCCATCGATCATATTGAGGCTCTGAATAAGGGCGCTGTGGAAAAACAAAGCCCATGATCATCCTAGGCAGCAGCACTGGGCCATGGAGACACACAGCGTCTACCTCAAGCCCTCGACAGTGAACATACATCAATGTCACTCACATTGTGTACGAGCTGACATATTTCCCCCGTATCCACTGCACCCACCCTTCGCTCAGCTCACAACGCTGTCAGAGCAATTTCATATGACCTATTACAAATGCATTAGCTTCGGGACCACCACACTATCAATTCGTATATATTAATTTTTAAGTAAAAGCGAATGGGACAAATCTAAACACTTGATTGCATTTCCCTGACTCTGATTTCACACTGTGACTTTGCATTAACCCTGAAGAACGGGGACAGGAAGGAAACTAACAAGACTTGCCTGAAAGCTCTCGTTTTTTTATGCACCAGTGTTCTAGATGAAGCGGTTCCAATCACTCAGAGTTCAGCATTAGCAGTAAACCAATCAATTGTGCCTTAAGTAGTTCCCTTAAGCTTTGTTTATAACCTTTGTTCTTAAACTTTGTTCTTAAGCTTTGTTCTGCTAGAATGATTCATATGTAGGTCACTGAGTGGGTTAACCTACAAAAAACAATCCTGTGAAACTGCTCAGGTACAGAGACTGGACTGAAAATGAGAGCCAACAACATTGTACTTTAGGAAGCCTGGAGAAATCTTTGGAAGTAAAATTTGAAGAAAGGTGTTAGCTCAAGATGCTTGTGCAGAACTGTCTTCCAACCTTTGCATTAGGCTATTTATATGGTTCATATGCAATACTTTTCCAAAAACTGCTATTGTTGAAACATTGCTGTAATACACTTGTTATGCAAGTACCCCTCTACCATCTATGTCAGTTTCTCTCTCTCTCTCTCTCTCTCTCTCTCTCTCTCTCTCTCTCTCTCTCTCTCTCTCTCTCCCTCTTCGCACTCACACTCATTTCCCTCTCTCTGAGAGTGAATAAAAACTCCCCAAAGCTAGTCACTGACCTTGACATCGAATGGCCAGATATGAAAAACAGCACTTTCTTATTTTCACGTTTAAGAGTTTAATGAATACAGAATATTATCCACAGGTTTTCATAGCTTCTCAGTTTGAAATTTGGCTGGTTGTGCTTTCAGTGCTGAACAGGAGAGAGAGAGAGAGAGCTGTTGTAATGATACCACATCGGTTAATCAAGTTATAATGGTTAATCAAATTTCACTGCAAGTTAGAAGTGATGTGAGGTATTAAGGTGTCATCGTGCAAAGAGTTAAAATTGGATTTACAGCCAGCTGGCATTTTTTAGCAAAGTTTGGGGCAAGTTTTCTTGCCAAGCTTATCATAAAATACTAATGGACCTCAGTGAGGTAATTACACCAAGTGTTTCCATTGCTACCTGCACCTGCGAGTGTGGCCTGGACAAACCACAGCATTGGATTACTTCAGTGACTCACTCACTGTGATACTGGTCTTTCACTCTGGATCTAGTCTTTAATGAGTCACTCAATATGCTAACCATAGTGCATAACATGAGAACTTTGAATCTGAGCCTCAGTCGTAATGACAACTTTGAGGGCCCTGCTGTGAATGCTCAAATTTACCGCAGCGTCAGACTGGCTGCACAAAAAAAGACAACAAAAAATAGCCTACTTGACTCTGGAGTTCCTCCAGTTCAGCTTGACCTTATTATCTGTATTTATGTCAGCTGTGCTCTGGATCATGCGGTGCTGTAGAAACTAATGAAACCGTAAGGGGTGCTGAGGCCCAATTCCTCTTGTCTTCTATTGTTTCCTGTTCAGGTCTCATCGCACCGCCGACGAGAGTGTGTGTGACATCCAGCCAACACTCGCATCAGGGCCTCTCTGTGGAGAAGAAACTGTGGTGCTGACAGGGGAAGCTCCAGCTGCACTTATCCAAGAAAGAATGAAACCAGAAGAGCATGGAAAGAAAATGAACACAGACTTTTATTTAGCAAAAGAACTGCTGCTTCTTCAGTAGGTAGTTTCTGTCGGTCCGTCCACCTTTCTTTTTAAAAGAAATGTGTATTAAGGGTTGGAGAGACGAACAACTAATGGGTCCTTAATGGTTCGTTAAATGAACAGTTTTGTCTTCAAAATTCTTCAAATCCACCTCCAGCAATCTTCATATACATGTTATATCCGGTAGACAGATTTTGATATCACTGATATGTAGATTAAATATTGATGTAATTTGATGGCCATGAGAAATATCACACCACCAGTGATGACCATATCCAGATTTCAAATCAAGAAAGTCCAGATTTTCAGAGGCCTCAGTACCAATTCACTGTATTCATTAAACAATATCAACAAACGGAATAAAAGTAGAGAACCGAAGGTGGCATAAATAGATTATTATTATGAGCCAGCTCTGCAATCATGCAGTCAGGACTTGTGTGGATAAGCCTAAAACCTGTTTGACTGACACTGTGTATAAAATCATACAAACACTCAGTTTCCTTTGTTCATAGTGAGTCAAATGCAGGCAATTTGGCGAGAACCTCCTGTTTGACAATGTTTCATGCAGAAAAGAAACATTTCATTTGCTCTGTAAGTCTGTTATATGATTTGCATCACTGCAATAATGCATTTTAACACTGTAGCAATATTTTCAATATATTCAATATATATTATTACAGCCAAGATAACTGCTTTATTTTTATTTTTTTTAGAATTAACTAACCCTTTAGCCATTCGAGATGACTGCTTGTCCTTTGCTGCTGTAAAATATATTTTTTCCGTTCACCCCTCAAGTCAGAAGGGCTTTGCAAATGTGATTGGGTGGGCTATTGACAGAGGTTTTATCTCTCATCCAGTATTATGACCAGCTGAGTCTGCTAAGACTAGCAAACCTTTATTTTTAAGATTGTAACTGACCAGCGCTGATGCATCTTCCTCACCGCACATGCTCAGACAAAGCCACACATACACTGTAATACGTTTTTTTCTTTCCTTTTTTCTCTGTTTTACTTAAAACCCACACAGCATAGTGGTACATTTACATTGTGCAGCCTAATCAAAGAGGATAGTTCATGACCTACAGCGGTAGTGATCATTCACCATTTCTTCCATTTTGAACCAGAATACAGTAAAATGATGAAAGAAAATGAGGTGCATGACTTGTAAACACATTCCTGCAGCAGACATTACATTTCAGAAAAATTTCAACGTTGCCACATTCACTAATGAGTACATGCTCAAGTGTTCTCATAGATGGACATTTAGTTCATTAGGGGGCTCTTACAATGGATTTGATCACACTGATGGGAGGGTGTCAATAATCTTTGCTTCCAACATGTAAACACTGGTTCACACTAGTATATATTGCAAACATAATGTTTGGCTTGTTGAACAACAAGGAACTATTGGGAAAGGTAAAGTCTTTGAAAAGTGAACCACCCTAGCCTTTAACCGATGATAGCTTTTTCAATATAGCTACTTAATTAGCTATTTCTAAATTATCATATAGCTACATTATAGTTCAACTGTATTGGACATGACTTTCATCAGCTAATGCACTATTTACTATTGAGATGAAGGTATCGCACTGTCAACAACGCTGTCAACCAGACAACCCTCTTCTAGGTAAGACATGCTGTCCTGAATACAGATATTGTCTTATTAATGGATCCAAGTACATTCAATCACCAGGACTCCAAGCCTCTGCTCAGTCCCACCTCTGCATTCATATATAAACACCATCTGTTCTGTTTGTCTTGGTATTTAGCTGTCAGTGTTTCATTTTAGAAAAGCAAGTATTGAGGAGCTCAGGCAGCAACGAACAGAATAAATATTCATTATGACAATCATGGAACCCATGCATCTCATAATTGACCATCTGCCCCCTTGTTTTGGAACAACCCTGGACATAATGCAACACTGCATGAATAAAGTAAAGCTTATGGGAGGTGTAATGAGATGCAAAAGTAAAACAGATGAAATGTTTGTCCTTTGATGATTTTACAGAGCATACATCTACACTGCAAAAAACGAAATCTTGGCATATAAAATGATCTTAATATGCTTAATATTTTTCATTATGAGATTACTGTAAGATTTTCACACATTTGCACTTGTTTTAGGTCATTTAATGAAGTTGTTTTTTTTTCTATTTTCAGACATTTTGCTTGTTTTCATCTTGATTTCCCGATACAACCAAAAAAAATCTGACAATTCAATAAGGTTTCTCTTGATGAGCACAAATGAAATGTATGTAATTACTGCCATAATCTTATTCAATTCTGAGAACAATCTCATAATAAGAAATATTAATATATTTTTTTTTATTTACATGACCAAGATATATTTATTTCTTGAGTTTCTTCTTTAGGATTATCCTCCTAAAAGTTTTTCTGTGATAAAGAAATGAACTGCAGAGTATCCAGTCTATTTCCATTGTTAACGATACATACTGGATTTTTGGTTTAGTATCTGGCCTTTAGACCTAAGACCTTGGGTTAAAAACTGGAAAT
Source organism: Hepsetus odoe (assembly GCA_017165825.1). Classification (NCBI taxonomy): domain Eukaryota; kingdom Metazoa; phylum Chordata; class Actinopteri; order Characiformes; family Hepsetidae; genus Hepsetus; species Hepsetus odoe. The sequence continues at coordinate 22,136,535 of CM029372.1, read as the reverse complement.
GAGCTGCAGGGAGAAATGCACTTTAGACAACGTGCCCTATTGTATTACATTTTTGCCCAGCAGAAGTCATCGGTTTCGATTCTGCTTCACACATTGAGACTGTTCATGTTGCAGATGTTCCACATTTAGAGCTCCCTCTCATTACAAAAAAACATTCTCTTTATATCATGACCATTCATAGTTAGAAGCAGGGTACTCATGCTTAAAATAGCCACTGGGTGTTGGATTCAGAGGCCATGCATGCATCAGTCTTCGGAGGATGGCATGGCCTGTCATAAGGATTATCCTCCTAAAAAGAAACATCGCAACCGCTCTGTCTGCTGCCCGGCACGGCAGGAGGGCTTTCTTCCAGAGTTCTAATCCCAAATCCCTTCCCCCTCTTGTCCAGATGCTTGTTCTGGCACTGTGGGTTGTGACATGGGCTGCATTTTAGAGCAGGCAAGCCTTGCCGGAAGGTTCCCCTCTGATTTGACAGTGAAGGGTTTCAGTTCTTGTTTAGGCTAGGGGTCTCTATTATGTTGTTACCCGGACAAAGTCTCGGGCAGCCGAGGAGGATGGCAAAAGCTCTGCGGAAGTCTGCGTTGAAGGCATAGATGATGGGGTTGAGGGAGGAGTGCCCATCCGAACCAGACAAAGATGTCGAAGGTGGTGGGGCTGATGCAAGGAAGGCTGTGCTCACAAAATGGCACCATGCAGTTGAGGATGAAGAAGGGCAGCCAGCAGCACACAAAGACCCCCATTATAACTGACAAGGTCTTTAACACCTTGGTCTCCCTTTTGAAGGACAGCTTGAAGGAACTCTCAGAGTCAATGTTGGAGTTGCTGCCCATGCTGTTGTGACGTATCTTGGCGCTCTCAGCAGCCCTCTCCAAAGCAGAGATCCTCCTGATCTGCTTCTGGGCAATTCTGTAAATTTGAGTGTAGGTCACGATCATAATTGCCACAGGGATGTAGAAGATGACAAGTGAGGAGGAGATGGCATAGGTCCGGTTGAGGCTGGAATCGCAGTTGTCCATAAGGGATGCGCCGCCAGAGGCATTAGTCAACGAGAAGCTCTTTGGCTGAGCTTTGTGCCAGTTCAGCTGCACTGGTATGAAGGAGATGAGCACGGAAAGCGTCCAAGCAGCACCCCAGTCATCACAAAGGCCACCCTGGGGTCATCTCATAGAATGGACTGGAAATGGCCCAGTACCGGTCCACGCTGATAACGCAAAGGTTAAGGATGGATGCTGTGGAACACATGATATCAAAAGCCACCCAGATGTTGCAGAATGATCCAAACGGCCAGAATCCAGCAATTTCTGTCACGGCCTTCAGGGCATGACCAGGATGGCCGCAACAGATCTGGCTGCCAGTGAGATGACAAAGAAGTTGGTGACTTTGGAGCGGAGGTGGCGAAATTTGGTGACCGCTGCACAGACCAGAGTGTTACCCAGCAGAGTGGACAGAATAAGAAGGGAAAGAAAGCAGCCAGTGAGCACTCTTGTCGATTGGTCACTCTCCAACAAACCACTGTCAATCACTGTTAGGTTCAAATCCATCACTGCCAGTTTTTTTCCCCTTCCAGAAATCACAGCATCTTAAGAGGAAGGGGTCCACTGAAAGAAAGAGAGCAAAGAAAGAGAGCAAGATGTTAAGCTGCACTACCATGGGTTCCTTGCTTCATTGGAGGTTTTATAATTATTATTTTAATTATTATTATTATTTTCCTGCTACTGTAACCTTAAAAAGAATTCTACAGGCTCACTGAAGTAAATAAAATGCTTTTTGTATGGAGCTTTGACAACTTATTGTTCTCCATGCTTTTGGCTAAGATCTAGGTAGTATCTGTTCTTATCAGTTTAATATCTGATATATCCTCTATATGAGGACTGCATATTAAATTGATTTTTAGAACAGGGAGACGGAAAAGGAGCTTGCTCTGTCTGCTCCATGCACCGACCTGTTATCGCGGTATTTCCAGAAACGGTGCCCTTCCTTAATTGGAGCACCGGTGGCCTAGTGATTAGGGAGTAACATCAGAAGATCAAAGGGTTTGAAATCCCAGACAGAAGGTTGCCCTGAAAGTACCCTTGTTGAGTACCGTCCCTATCACTGCTCCCAGGCGCTTTCAATAGCTGCCCCCTGCTGCACGTGTTTGTGTGTGGGTTAAATGCAGAGGTGTAATTTCGTTGTGGTTCACTGTGTGTTGTGCCGTGTACTCATAATTACAAGGATGGTCAATTTCACTATAGAACCATCTGAATGTTTTAATGGTTGTAACATTTTCATTTTTAATTTCTATCTGATTATTGACAAAAGACTGGTCCATCATTATAGCAAACTCTCATGTTAATATTATCATCATTATTATTATTATTATTATTATTATTATTATTATTGTTGTTATTTAGTTGTTGTTATCACTATCATCATCATCATCATCATCATCATCATTATTGTTATTAATACAGCACATCCATTAAAATTGGGCGGCTAAATTATCGGCTATTCAATTAAAGCAATGTCTAGATATAGAACCAGGACAAATAAAGCAAGATGAATGTTTAAATGGTTCTCCTGTATGTAGCTTTTTATTTTGTTTAAAATCCTTTTATTTCCTACTGTATAAAACCATTTGTTCTGCATTCTAAAGAGGATTCTCAGAGGGTTCTTTATTGAAAAGCCAAGGTTCCTCCAGAACCATGAACACTCAAAAGACCTTCTGAATCACTTTGGCTGAATGATAAATGATGGAAAACCTTTGGTGAAAGGTACTTTAAAGTGTTCCAAGTTACAGAACCATATTGGGTACTAGATAGAACCCTTTTATGAGTGTAGCACTGACATTTCTTGCAGGATTACCGACACACCGTCTGACTCACCTTATGCTGGGCTGCTGTTGTCCTTCATAACATGAACTGTTTGGAGAAGTGGCCGAAGAGCCATCGGCTCTTGCGTAACAGCGCGCGGTTTTACTCCACAGGCGCTGCGCTCTCACACCTGCTCTACAGAGGGAGGACAACTTCCATCTCTCCATTTCCAGCCTGGACAAAAGCTGTGCTTGATGTAGTCTACTCGCAGCACAGTCGCGTCTAGTCCTTCTTCAGACCCCGCTCAGGACCCTGTCCTCCTCACCGGGGGCTTCATTTGTCCCTGCACGTCCCACACAGTCCTTTAAATGGAAGACATGCTGGATAGAGGGGCGAACGAGGAGGCTGAACTTCAGCTCAGCCCGTGTGCAGGGGCTGTGACTCCATTTCCCCTGTTGAAGCTCTCCGTCTCTCCTTGTTTTTCCTCCTGATGCTCTTCAACTCCTGCTGGAGTAAAGGGGTCTGCTCCATCTTTACGTGTCCCCTATCCGTGTCCCCTATCCCGTGTCCCATCCAGGAGCGGTCCCTCCTGCACGAATGAATGGGCTCCTCGCTTCAGCTTTCATCCAGCTGCAAAACAACACAGGCTGGGGATGACGAAACTCTGTCTCTCTCTCTCTCTCTCTCTCTCTCTCCCTCTCTCCCCTCTCTCTCTCTCCCGCTCTTGACTTTCAGCTTGTCCTTACATTAACGACCGCCTCTTTATTATTTGAAAAGTTGGATGACAACCCCTTTAAAGCAGAGGTTTCATTTTCATACTTTCTTTATATATTTGTTTGTTTATTTATTCATTATTATTGCTTCATTATTGCTGCTTATTCATTATTTGTAGTGTGTGTGTGTGTGTGTGTGTGTGTGTGTGCATGTATAAACAGATAGAGAGAGAGAGAGGAGAGAGAGAGAGAGAGAGAGAGAGAGAGAGAGAGAGAGAGAGAGAGAGAGAGACATAAACTAGGCCAAAACCTTAATTTTGTCTCTCTGCCAATCAGAAGTAAGCCTACTCCAGTTGCGTTTGAGCCTCTAACCTTTCTCCTGTAGATCATTCCTGCGGAGAACAGAACTCCTTTCCATTAAAATAATTCAGGACCTGAAGAAGGAAAGCACCCACACATCCATCACACCACCACCACCATGGCTGCTGCTGTTATTTTTGTTTTGCTGATGGTTTGCTGTTTTAGCTTTTCCCTTTTTCATCAGTCCGTAGAATATTTTTTAAAAGAGAATTAGTCCTGGGACCAATCAAGGCCGGGTATGTGTAATTAATTCCAAACACCAAATTTATTTGGCTCATTGGTAATTTACCTTTCACATGTTTCTTTTTCAGTAAATTAAATGATCTTTAATGAATTAATGGAGTAACAAATATACAAAACACACTTTTTCATTCCTGTGTGCACATAACTATATATTTGACAATTATTCTGAACCAGATTCTATCAGGCTAAATTGGATTTCTTTTCAACCACTTGTGGGCAGATTACTTTCAGACACTGGAAGAAACCCAGTCCTCCTCATTTTACTGTTGCTATGACGTGAGTCACAGGAGAAACTACTGGGTCAAGAGACACTCGAGTGGCTCAGTTCATCCTTGACAGGGTAAATCGTTGTTTTTTGACCAACGTCATTCCTCCTACAGAATGATAATTATTTGATTTTCAAATAGTAGGCTTTCTGAACTGAAATTTTGATGCTATCAGATACTGAGATCGCTGACATTATGATCATCCTACTGTAGGCTGATATTTATGCCTTCTTTCACTTGCTGTTTTCAGTCATGTGAAAAAATTAGGAATGAAAAGCTATGAAAGCCTGTGTGTTTTTGTTTCATCCTTGGACGATCTCAATTTTAATAATACTGGGAGATTCAAGTAATTATATCCAAGCAATTAAAACTGAAGAAAATATTTTCATAATCTTCTGTAAAGGGTAATTCTACAGAAATGTGATTTCTAGTGAGGAATAAATTAGGACACCCCCCCCCCCTTTATTCCGAATTCAAATGGCTCAAATCCCACACAGGTGTAGCACATCAGGTGCACATGATTAGAACATCGTTGCTCAGCATTTTGAAGCAGGTTTGCCCGATTTAAAACTCAGACATTTAGTGATCCTGACTGTTGAGGTGAGAGCGATGACACCATGGTCAGATCAAAAGAGCTGTCTGAGGCCTTCAGAAAGAAGATTGTAGCAGTTTATAAGTCTGGTAAGGAATTTAAAAAGATCTCAAAAGAATTTACAATCAGCCATTCCACTGTCCGGAAAATAGTCTAGAAGTGGAGGACTTGCGAAACAAATGCCAAGATGTCCAGGTCTGGCCGTCCAAGCAAGTTCACCCCGAGAGCAGACTACAAGATGCTAAAAGAAGTCTCCAAAAACCCAAAATATCATCCCAGGACCTACAGCAGGCTCTTACTGCTGTTGATGTGAAAGTGTCTCTACAAAGAGACTGAAACACTTAAACTTCATGGAAGGAGTGCAAGGAGGAACCTTTGCTCTCTAAGAGAAACATCAAGGCCAGATTGAAGTTTGCCAGAGATAACAAAGACCAGGACTTCTGGAATAATGTTCTTTGGACATTTGAAAAATTGTATTATTTTGCCACCAGAACAGAGGACATGTCTGGCAAAAACCAAATAAAGCATTCCAGGGAAAGAACCTCATAACAACTGTGAAGCATGCAGGTGGAAGTATCATGGTTTGGAGATGCTTTGCTGCAGCAGGACCTGGCCAGCTCATCATCATAGAATCCACCATGAATTCTACCATGTATCAGAAGGTGTTTGAGGAACATGTGAGACCATCTGTAAGAACATTAAAGCTGAAGCAGAGCTGGACCCTGCAACACAACAATGACCCAAAACATACCAGTAAAGGACTGGCTGAAAACTAAGAAATGGAGAATCCTGGGGTCAAAGCCCAGATCTTAATTCCATTGAGATGCTGTGGGGTAACCTGAAACGGGCTGCACATGCAAGGAACCCCTCAAACATCTCACAGGTTAAAGAATTCTGCATTGAGGAGTGGATCAAGCTTTTCCTCAGACCAAAGTCAGATACTGGTAGATGCTACAAGAAGCGTCTCACTGCGGTTATTTCAGCCAAAGGGGGGGAAACACTAGCTATTAGGGAGAAGGGTGTCCTAACCTCATTTTTGTTGATATACTTTGTTTAATAAATCAACCAAGGTTGCTTTTTGCTGTTTACTTGCAATGAAATCACTTTCTTTTACAGATATAAATAAAAACACGATTAGATATCGATACTTGAATACTTCTTAATAAAGTACTAAATATTTAACAGGGTGTCCTAATTTTTAATATACAGCTGTACTTATGCTGGGGATATTATTAACTTTGACACTCTACTCTCTGAACCTCTTTTTTATTGACATGAATATATATCTGTATTTAATCTCTTCCTTTTTCTAAGAGGTTCCTAAAAATCTTTGTTGCTCTATAATAAAGTATATAAGTGCTCTGCTCAGTTGGCAGAGCCTCAGACGTTTAATCTATGGGTCCAAGGTCTCTGGTCAGGATCACTGTGGGCCAGTCGTGTTCTAATGGTTAGAGAATAGAGCTTGCAACCCATGTTTGGCCTATTTGAAACACTCAGCCTCGTAACTGCCTCCTGGTTGCACCCCATTGGTCCTTTGCCTGGTATGAATGTTTACTACAGGTGTGTGTAGGATTGGTTAAATGCAGAGAACGAATTCCCTGCTCACCGTTTATATTTGCCTGTGTGTGTGTGTGTTTTTGCTCAGGAATTTCATTCATTAATTTCATTCATAAACTCTTTAAAGCTTTGCATCTCTGTAATGTACAAATATAAGAGTTTTAAAATCTTTGCTTTGTTGTAGAACATATTTGGTCTCATGTTTTGTCCTCATCCCCTTTCTATTTACAGCTTTATTTACCAGAAATAAACAACTTGGTTTCAACTGTATGCTCCATTACTGGCTGAGATGCTTTAGCAATAGTCTGGTCATATTTATTTAAAGATCACTTTTAATAGACAGCTATTGTTAAACAATGCTGCTCAATAGCTTGTCTTCTTTTGGCAGCGGTGTGCCTCAGGGTTCTGTCCTCTCTAAAGATAACTTATTACGTATGATTAATAAGAGGCACAGCAGCAAGTGACTTGATGTTGTGAACACTGATCTTCTGTTCCATATTTCACATGGAAATGGTAATTTATAGTACTGTGCAAAAGTCATTAGTCACCCCTCACTTTTTCATATTTTGTTTCCAAAGAGCCAGCCTCTTTTTTTATGTATTGTTGAGGAATAGTTCCTGTGTCTGACTAGCTTCAGAGGATTGTTTTTGTTGGTTAAGCCACACAGTGACCTACATATGAATCATTCAAGCAGAACAAAGCTTCTAACGTAAGTGAAAAAAGTGAAAGTGACTATTCTTGTCATTACGAGGTCACAGCACAGCACACAGTGAAGCACAATGATATTGGACCTCTGTATTTAACCCATGCAAACACAGTGCAGCAGTGGGCAGCTATGAAAGTGTCTAGGGAGCAGTGACGGGGACAGTACCTTGCTCAAGGGTACCTCAGGGCAACCTACTGGTAAGGGGTTTGAACCCACAATCTTCTGATCCTGTGGCCAAATCCCTAATCACTAGGCCACCACTGCCCCTTAAGGCATGGAGCATAGATTATGCAAGGTGCAGATGATTATGGATTACAAATGACAAATAATTAGTGTGCTGCTGAACACAGGGTAGCAGTGGCCTAGTGGTTAGGGACTAGGTCCCAGGTTTGGAAGGTTGTGGATTAAAATCTCAGACCAGTAGATTGCCCTGAGGTACCATTTAGCAAGGTAATGTCCCCATCACTGCTCCCCAGGTGTTTTATAGCTGCCCCTGTTGCATGGTGTGTATGGGTGAAGTAAAGGCTGAATTTTGTTGTGTCTCACTGTGTGCCTTTATTTTTGGAACAGGTTACTTTAAGACAGGAAACAAAAAAGTAAAAACAGATCAGAAATGAATACCAGTACTTTCCCCTTGAAATTATGGTCAAAATTTAATCTGTGGTCTCTACTATCAAATAGAAGATATTTGCTCTTTCCCTCTGAAGGATTAATCCACTCAAAAACCAATGTTTCTGGAAAATGATAACTGTTAAGGAGAATTGTCTAAGCTTTAAGTAAGTCATCTGGTCAAAAGATTTAACTGTAAAGGCTTGTTGGAGTGTTCACATTATGTTAAAAGGGCAAATAAGTAGATACAAAGGAATATATGATAATGAGAGGCACAAAATCACAGAGTTATGTTACAGTTATGTTAACAGGTATGAGTTATAGGAGTTTGTGAAGAGTTAAACTTCCATGGCAACCCCTGACTCAGCACTTTTGGACTGGTCGCTTTCTGTGCTGTCCACACATTGAACAGGAGGGCATTTACTGAATAATCATGATGTATTGAGTTAAAGCAGGAGCCTGGATGAATGTTTGTATGAGATGATTGCTTCTTATCTTACATTCTCAGCTTTCATCTTCCACTGAAAACACTGTGGTAATACAACCACTGCCATCATCTGAGATATAAAGCCCAATTTTTACTGAAACCCACAGTGGAATTGCAGCAGTCCCTTACTCCTTATGACACGAACAAAGCATCGAGATAATGAAGATTTCTGTCTATGAAAACAAAAATATTGCTGAGTATTGAAGATGGTGAAAAACCCCCGTATGTGGTTTATTTTTAGCTGGTTTGTTAATTTGCACTTACTGATCATGCAACAGACTTCATGTTTTTTTTCTTTTAGCCTGTGTTGTAGCAAACATGAGGAACATGTTTCAGTGATGGTGTAGCAGATATGTGGATGAAAATGAGAACAGGCCAGTAATGAGCAAAAGTCCTGGACCACCCTACACCCATAGACTTTTGTACAGGGGAGTGTTTATGGTGTGAGCATCTAAGCAAATTGTTTAAAACTTTTTACCTTGGTGTGTTCGTCTGTGTATCCTTTCTTTGTGCATGTTCTCCCCGTGCCTGAGCGGGTGTGTGCGAGTGTGTTTGTTTGTCTGTCTGCGCTGCAATGGACTGGCAACCTGTCCAGGGTGTGTAAGTCCTGTGAGCAATGGGATAAACTCCAGCACCTCCCTGTGACCCTCATTAGGACAAGCGGCTATGAAAATGAGTGAGATAGTGTGAGAGAGTTTACCCTGGCAAAGAAATTCTTTTTAAGTAGTTGATATCTCATGGGCTTGTTTTAAGAATACAGGTTTAGCTCCACATTTCTACTGAGGAAGGTATTTAGACTGTATTTAGACAGTATTTAGACTGAGGAAGGCCCATCTCCCACCTTCCATCCTCACCATCTTTTACAGAGGAACCATTGAGAGCATCGTGAGCAGCTGCATTACTGCCTGGTACGGGAACTGCAACGTTTTAGATCGCAAGTCCCTACAACGGGTAGTGAGAACAGCTGAGAAGATCATCGGGATCTCTCTGCCCTCTGTACAGGACATTTTCACCACTCGCTGCATCCGCAAAGCAACCAGCATTGTGGATGATCCCCGTCCCACACTCTCTTCTCCCTCCTGCCATCCGGGAAAAGTTTCCGCAGCATACGGGCCTCCACTTCCAGGATGGGAAATAGTTTCTTCCCCCTGGCCATCAGACTCTTGAACTCTGAAACCACCAATATCTTGAACTCTTAAACCCAGTCCACTTTTCATCCTGTATTTATTTATTTATCTTGTGTTGCACTCTGCACTTTATCAGTAACACCGCTCCACCACACTGCTCCACCATAATGTACCTGGGCTGCTTTGTTCCACAACACTGCGGCCCTCTACGGATGAATGTACTGTCTGTCGTGCCGTCTGTTGTTGTCTGTCTTGTCTGCACTTGTTGCCCCGTGTTGTGTCTTATGTTGTCTTGTGTCTTGTCTTGTGTGTAGCACCAGGGTCCTGGAGGAACGTTATTTCGTTTCACTGTGTACTGTGTATATGGCTGAAATGACAATAAAATCCTACTTGACTTGACTTGACTTGATGCATCACACAGTAAACTGTACACTACCGGCTGATTTACCTCAATGAAGCACAGATTAATCAAAACAGTCGTTCCTTTATTGTATTAACATTAGCGTGTGAATAAATTCTTCCTGCATAGCGGATAAGTTGGATGGGACCTCGACCTGTCCAAGGCGTTTCCCCACCTTTTGCCCTGTGAGACCGGGGATAGGCTCCAGCACCCCCATGAACCTAATTAGGACAAGCGGCTATGAAAATGAGTGAGAGTGAGAGTGGATGGAACCTCGCTGTGAAGTCTGCACATCTATAATAATCTTACTGCTATAACATTATCCCTCAAAATCTATTGGTGTTTCATCAGTGAAAAGATCCAAAACTTTCCTGCCAGAGTGGGAAATTCTTATGGTGACCAATCAGTCAGATGATCCAATCAGAAAGTCTCACATATGCTAAATTGAGGCTAAGGCTAAAAGCCCCAAGCAAGAACAATGATTAAAAAAACAAACAAACAAACAATAAGGAACTAAAAAGGTTGTAATACCTGGTTGAGGAACACCCTGGAAGATACCTAGAATCTGGTGATGCCTGTATGTCCTGGATTTCAGGATCCATGCTAATCAATAGAAGTGTCTGCTAGCTGACGTAACAGAATTGATAGTTAGTGATCTCCTCTAAGCATGTTGAGCAGGCCAATGACATGGACTCCAGATGAGTTAGAAGGAGCAGGTGGTCATCTTTACTCTTCTAGATTTGTTGTGTCTTGACAAATTGGGGAGAAAATGTCTGATAAAATCTCTATGGGCAATGCCACAGAATAAGGTGTTGCCTAAAAAACTTCGTAGGCTTATCTTTTGGTCTAAACACTTACAAAAAGCCACAGAAATATTTTGAGTCAGTTTTTTGACAATGGATCGTTTGCTGTGTGACAGAAAGACTTGATTTACAATGAAATATTCCCTCAAGGAACTCAAGTGAATGTAACTTTAGTTGGCGAAAATATTTTGCAGGTATTTACGGATGCTGCAGGGTTTCTTAAGCCACGTCAAGGCTTAAGAACTGGATGGTGATTAGGATGTTAAGTCTGAAGACATATGTTTTAATAGTTGTTTCCAGGTGTAAACACTCCTTCAGCTGCAGTTCTCTCAAATATTTTATCATCACATGCTCTCACTTTACATAGATGACTGAACCTGCACACCCTCTGCTAATAATCTTTATTTAACATCTAGCCTTTATCCACGTTAGGTGATGGTAAAGTTAGCTTTACGTTTATCAGGTGAGTGCACTGCACCGTAACTGCTGCTCCTGAAAATTCAAACTTGAGCTTCTTTAACTCAAACTTTCTTTAACTTTAAACTCCCCCGCTGAAAATGTAAGCTACAGTATGAAAGTAAATATATATAAAGTAAAAGTGACTGTTTTGTCAACACGGCACACAGTCAAACACAACGAAATCCAACCTCTGCTTTTCACTCAAACACACCATGCAGCAGGGGGCAACTATTAAAGCACCCAGGGAGCAGTGATAGGGACTGCTTCTCCGGAGCTATGAATTTGCTTTCATATATCTCATATATAAAATGAGATAAGGGAGTCAAAACCGACTTGCCAACATGTGTCCACTTTTAACACAGCCTAAACTCAGCTTACAAAAACCAAAGGTTGGAGCATATATACATGTTTCTACGCTGGAGGTCAGTTTTTTGTGCCTCATTCACTCAAGCATATACACTCAACCCAGTTATTCCTGAAGGGTAAGTCAGAGCTATATCTGTACTCTGCCTTTTTTCCTTAAAAACTTACTCCTAGAGAGTCAGAATGGCCAGAAAGACCACTGCCAATCCTAATACCCTTCACCATTGGAAATGGACCACCCAAGGTGACCAAAAACTATGGAGATGATGTGCCATTTTCAGCAGTGATACTGATATGGTAGTGGATAGTGTCATATTAGAGCATGTAGGACTGAAATTAATGTATCAACATATAACTTTTCTTTAAGGTCACTTGCTTATGTGGGCACTTTAAAAACAGCATGAGAGAGAAGGCCACTGGCCGTACATAAGTCATCCCTTCAAGGAGACAATTCTTTTCCAGCCATCACATTCTTCAGAAAAAACATCTGCGGCTGGTGCCACAATTGTGCTGATTGTGGTAAACGGCAGCAGAAGTGACTTGCAACAGAGACTACACCTTTCCCCTTGCACGCACATATGTTGTAATGTGTAAGTCACTGCAGCACTTAAAGGAACATTGTGGTGAAGTTGTATAAATCTTGACCCATTACACTGAGGAAACCACCAACACCTCATCATTCATACAAAAGCATACACATATAATCTGTGCTAGACAAGGGGGTATCCCTTCTCCCACCCCATAATATGAGAGCAATTCCAGAGATGCTATCATAGTGCAATGAAACTTGACCTAAATTGTGATTTATTTAACAAAAGATTCCAGCTGGTAACCATCCAAGTTAGTATATATTTATCGTTCTGACATTTTTATCCAGAACACCTTACAAAACCAAGTATATGGTAGCAGATATCATAATACAAGCTCTACAGAGTTTCTCTAAAAACAGTTTGGCAAAAAAGGAGTCTTATCCACTTTTCTGATTTTCCACATTATAGGTAAGCCATGCCAGTGACTGTTCATGAGACTTGTTTGCCTGTATAAACCTTTCAAAACAACACTAATACTAATAAAGGCTTGGTGTCAAAGGCTTTTTATTTTGCAAAGAACAATGTGAAAGTGGCAAAGATTTTTGACACATTTGTTGATTTGTACATTATAAGTAACTCAAATAAGTAAGACCTTTTAAAAAAAATGATTTGGTAAACTCTTAACAGTGTTTGGGTCAGGTTCACTATGGGAGAATAAAGTAGCAGGTTTCCTTAACAGATTGATCGTTGGTGATTTGCTTTAGGTGTTCTTTGCTGAATGTTTGGCTCATTTACTTGGTTCATATTTATAAACGAATGTATGGAAACAGAAATGAAACCGTTTGGTTAAAAATACTGTTTTTGGAGGGGATTCCTCAAAGGTTCGTCTTTAGTTAGGCAACATAATTCTCTTACTATTTACTCTAATTCTGCATCCCTCACTTATAATTTACCTCTGGCACAAGGCCTGGTTAGGGCAAACATTATCTATAATACCATGGCCAGGAGTAAATATACCAGGGAGATGGTGGAATTCAGATTATGGGTTGAGGTCAAGGTTAGGGTCATATTTGAGGCTTTTGGGCAGCATTTGAATTTAATAGATATTTATTGAATATAAATTAAATGAAAAGCAAGTACAAATCTTCAATGGGCTACTCAAATGAAGTGTTACCTTATTTGCTGCCAACATGTTGTTAGTATAATAGTACAATAGTAAATAATAAAAGTACATATAAAATACAATATTTATATGTAAATTAATAATTCATGTAACTTTTTGTGCCAAAAGAAGTTACAAAAAAGAACAGAAACCCATCCATTCCATCCAACCATTATCTGCCGCTTATCCCAAATGGGGTCGCGGGGGAGTGCTGGTGTCCAACCCAGCGCACACAGGGCGAGGACGGGGGACGCTCCCTGGACAGGTCGCCAGCCCATCGCAGGGAGGAGCGGGACGGGGACGGCACCTTGCTCAAGGGTACCTCAGGGCAACCCATTGGGAAGGGGTTCGAACCCCCAATCCGCCGATCACGTGGCCAACACCCTAACCACTAGGTCACCGCTGCCCCAAGAACAGAAACCAACACTTTTAAATAGATGATGTCTCAACACTGAATAAAACCATCCTCAGTAGTTCTTTCAATTATATTTTTAATCTCATTTTTGAAGAGGGCAACCAAAGTCCTTGTTTTTATTCTATCCCTCTTGAATTGGGTTGAAATAAGGTTTAAATATAAAGACTAACTTAAGCAACATTTTTCAGTCTAATTTATAGGAACCCTGTTTTTCTTCAGTTGTTCTTGGTGGCCCGTGTCGGCTGTGTTGAGTTCAAGGATTTGAACCAACTGTCTCCAGGTGAAGGTTTGGAACCCCTGAAACAGAGAGATGATATTAGATGATGAATACAGGTAATGGTAGCATTCTGGACTGTCCAAACTGAAGAAATGCATTGCTTTGTAAACAATGGCATGAAACTGTTGTTTAGTATAGAAGTAGAAAAATCTCCCAAAATGTGGCATGATGTATATTGAAAACCTTGAGCATACAAATCATTTTTGATTAGCCTAGGAGAACTTTACTATCAATAGAACTTTAAGTAGAAACTTGTACTTGAATGGGGTTTGTGTTTTTCTGTTTTCTGCCTTGTAGAGAATAAAAAAATGGATGAGCTGGATAAGCATCACGGGGAAATCTGACTGAAGTCTCTGTTGAGGCCCATTCTCAGCAGATGGAGTTTATAAATAAAAGAATTCCAACATCTGCATCTAAGATCTCCCCAGTGGCAACGGTCCAGGTCCGCGTAAGGTGAAGTGTGTTTTTAGTATTGCCTTCCGAAAAGTTGAACGTGAAGGTGCTGCACTATGTAACAACAGTGTTTTGTTCAATTTCTGGAAGTAGATAAAGAGAAAATTACACAGATAAAGCCTTTGTCATTTGACAGAAACTGAATAAAATTGGATAAGACATTGTAAGTCACAGCTCAGAGACTGTAGGCATTATCTGAATATGATCTTACTTTGTAAAAGGCTATGTAATTAATTACTTATTTCACTTGAACTAGCCTTTCAGCTGATATTGCATTGTGTTTGACAGTAGAAGGGGAAGTGTTTTGTAATGCTGTGAATATAATGATAAATTACTGATGTTTCTTGATAAAAACACAATCAGCAAAAAATCAGTACAGACTTTTATCACATGTAGGCCCCCTTCATCATATAACCATAAAAGACAATAAAATCCTAACACTGTATCATAAATACTTTGGTTTCGAGATCTTCCCTGATACCATGCTGTATTCCTGAAGGAATAAACATTATTATTTTGGTTCACATGGACTAATTCTAAACTGTGGGTCCCTAAATTGTTTCCTGGAAGGCTGGTCTCCTGCACAATTAATCAGTGAAGTGCAGCAAAGTGAAAGTGACTATTTGTCATTGTGAAACACAGCACAGCACTTAGTGAACCACAACAAAATGCAACCTCTGCTTTTCACCCACACACACTCTGCAGCAGGGGGCAGTAATATCCAGTGCCCAGGGAGCAATGATGGGGACATAACCTTGCTCAAGGTTACCTCAGGATAAACTACTGGTCTGGGAATCAAACCTACGACCTTCCGATCCTGGGGCCTAGTCCTTACTCACTAGACCACAGCTGTCCAAGCAGACAGTTGAGTCCAGTTCTGGCATCGGGGACCCTTGGTTTAGGGGTCAAGATGATGGGAAAAATTATTTTAGCTGATGCTATGGCTCAGGTGTGCTAGTAGGGCTGGGAGTGCAAAACACAGTGTAGAGGGACTTCAAGAAAGCAGTCGGGAACTACTGATGAAGATCAGTTCATTAAGAAAAGAAGGGTTAAATATAATATATTTGTTCAACTGCAATTACACAAGTGTTTCAAGATTCGCAAGTGTTATTAAAAAGTTATGACTCATTAAATGAGTGGTTGTAATAAGACATGCACATGAATGGGAACATACAGTAAAACACTGTTTTCTTCAGAATGTTTAAGAACTTTTATTTAATCACATCAACTACAAAACACTAGTTTAGTAC
Organism: Hepsetus odoe; assembly: GCA_017165825.1. Classification (NCBI taxonomy): domain Eukaryota; kingdom Metazoa; phylum Chordata; class Actinopteri; order Characiformes; family Hepsetidae; genus Hepsetus; species Hepsetus odoe. The sequence continues at coordinate 22,120,971 of CM029372.1, read as the reverse complement.
TGTTCGTACCTACAATGTTAACAAATGAAAGTGAGCTGAGCCTTTCAAATAAAGTCCAGCATCACTCTTCTGCATCTGTAGACATCAAAAGAGATGTATTGCTGCAATACACTTGAAACAACAGAACAACTGTTGAATTACACGAGTTTTCAACTGTACAATCTCTGTTACCATTTCTATAACACATCATTTATCAACAAAACAAAAATAAATATTATCAAAACTTGCTCAAAAATATGAATAAATACCAATAAATAGTTCTCTTTAGAATAAATAGACTTGATAAGGTAGGTAATCAGATAATGAAATCACAATATAGCAGCTATTATTTTGGACACCCTCGATAAAACTCCTGTAAATGTTTCAAGTATGGGGCATCTGGCACTCTGGATTTTGCTTTTGTCCTCCGCTTTCGCTGTTTCGATGAACAGTTTATGTCCTTCAAGAAAAGATAAAGAATATTCTTACATTTTATTCAAGGCAAAAGTGTTACACAAATATTTATTTAAGAACTCATCAATGGCTTTGCCCAGTTAGGACATGATCTTAGTTTTAAGCAGTTAAATGTCACAACGCGACCAATGCAGCACATTTCTTGTGGTAATAAAAATAGAGAATATATATATATATAAAAGTGAGAGCATCACTGTTCAATCATAACCATTTATAATTCTATCGGGATAGTTCCTTATTATGAGTCAATAATAATTATCTGTGTTTTTTTATTATGAAATTCAGCATCCATTATCCTCAATCCTCAAATGGGACTCAGGCCTTCTTGAGTCAATCACCTTTGCACTGGACCAAGCCAGTGCAGTGGGGAACATATTTCCCCATTGAACATTTGATAATATGTACTTACTGGTCTTACTGGTGGCAGAATGAAGCTATCGAGGTTCCCCTTCATTTTCTTCACAAGCATTTCATCATTAGGATCATTTTTAGGAATAACAGATGATAGCAGCGCTTTTAGGTTTTTAATTGCCTGCAAGTCGCATTCACACTGGAAGAGAGAAAGCAAAAAGAAAATTAGTATTTGCTTTTAGTTTATTCACAGTTTTACTTAAATTAAGTTTTAGGTGTCATTGAAGAATTATTGGAGAAACACTAGAGAATACTTACTCCATAGCGGAGAGTTTCATTCAGAGCGTTGTCTAACCTCTTTAAAATGAAGAAAAAAGACATTTAAAAAACAACCTCAGACATTATCATATAAATATCATATAAATCACTATTATACATGACACACATGCTTGCTTAAGTGACACTTTGCTTGTTTTGTACACAATATCATCTGGAAGCATGAAATATTTACTTACAAAGTTGGCGGAAAGTTGCTGAAGATCATGTATGATTTCCTTCAGTATTGTTTTGTTTCGACTGGCTTCTGACGAGCTGACAGAAACAAGCTGACAAGCGATGAGAAAAATTAGCGTCTTCATGCTTCTCTTCACAGAGATGCTTTCTAGTGATAAAGATCTCTCTCTGTGTTCTCGTCTTTATATACACCACACAGGAAGTTTCTTCACCACTCTCAAAAAAATCACCATGATGAACTCATCTTCGGGAAAATACTGAGGTTTCGTTAAGCTAGGTGCTGCTGCCTACGTGGAAAACATACAGTCTCTTTCTTAATTTGAACATGTGGGGAACAAGCATATGTTCGATGCTTTCATTAGGTACATCATAGACCTTTAACCTTTATGTGACTGTAATTTGGGCTTTATCTGCAAACTGAAGCCCAAGCTTTGTACAGTAAAGCTGCTCAGGTTCTACATCCAAGATGCTCTGTTAGAGCTGAGTCAGCATCTAGCACACATTCTCTCATTTCCCTGCACCTTAAGCTAGTTTCCACTTGGTGTCCTATATGCTCTCTTTGGTTCATTTGTGCTGCTTAATATAGAAGTCGCATAAACAGTAACAGATGATATCTGGTTCTGTTTTTTTGTTTGTTTATTTTTTGCCCTGCTTTTACTGGTGGTAGGGCCACTAGACTCTCAGTTTTTTCTAAATGACAAGATGATCTCACTTTTATTTCTGGCTAACTTCCCAGATGACTATTAATATTGTTTTTGTTATAAAAAGATGAAACAGACATAAGAGAGAGACCTAACACTGAGCTCGAATGACATTGCACTGACATTAACATCGGATAGCATATTAGTTGTCATGACAATACAAGAGTAAAAATACTCTTGTGTCTTGTGTTACCATGAATGTGTGAATGAATGAATTGATTGAATGAAATTATTGTGCTGTGCTTGTGTGTACAGTGAGCAGTGCTTTTGCTATCTGCATTTAATCATCCTCGACACACCATTAGTGAACACATGACAGGAGCAGTGGGTGACCAGGGGCTTGCTAAGTTTAATTTCAGCTGTGTATATGGGGGTAGGAAGGCATTCACCAAACCCCCTGCTCGCCCAACTTCTTCCTGCCACTCCAAGTGACAGAACCAGCCACCCATCAGTTGCAGGCCTTCCTCTCTTGTCATAATACCATGCCCGCACCTTTGTTTTTCATTGTCATAAAAAGTCCATGTCATGACATACATACATGTCACATACTGATTTTGTCCTTTAACAAGATGTCATGACTTCTTAAATTAAGAAATCTGTCATGACGAATACCATTAACTTCACATCGTCAAATTACTGAACATAACCTATTGTGATAACATCTAACAGCATAAAGCATGGTTTAGGAAACTGTTAATGACATATGACATGATCTGCCATGACCTGTTTATGGCTTTGTTATGTCAACGTTATGTAGCAGCTTATGTAGTGTTACTGCGATTGCAGCTTTTTTTTCACACAGCCAAGAAAAAGCTCTTCAACAAAGGCCATTATATATGCACTGTTTATTAACCAAAAATAAAGTAATGTTTTTCCACCTTAGGCCCCCTTTATAGCTGGCATTAATCATAAGTGGACAGTGCTGAGTTCAGATGTCAACAAGGTTCAAAGCAAACAACTCATTGTGCTCTAATTACACAAAGCACCTTTGGAAATGAACGTGGCCATAAGTGACCATAAGTTATCTGTAGCTTGTATGGCTAATAAGTAGCTAGCAGATTGATTAGTTAATCAAGCAAAGGTTTTTTGCAGGGTTTATAGACCCAGTGATTTACTAAACTTCAAACAGATGACCTGTCAGGTAGTTTAGCTATTGCAGTGCTTAACATTCAAACTAATCAAGTCAAGTCAGATTTTTAGAGAAAAAACTCCCTAAAAGTGGAGGAAGAAACCTTGTGAGGAACCAAGACTCAAAAGGGGAACCCATCCTCCTCTGGTCGACACCAGATGATCAAGAAAGACAAGAAAAATAGTGCATTTTTCAAGTTAATAGATTTAGCATTGAGTTCTGGTAAAGTGTGAGTTACTATAAAAGAGTCTATTCCAGTCTGTAATTGGAAGTTCAGTAGTGGTGGTTCTGTTGAGTCAGTGGAGCTTGCATTAGTCTTGGTTTGTGGCAGTAGCTGCAGATGATCCAGTGTGATGCAGTTGATCTGAGGTTCAGGTGGGGAGAGGAATCTGATGATGGTCGGTTCAATCTAGAAGATTGTCAACTCAGATGGTGGACTAGCTGGAGTTTAAGAATCCCTTTTGGTAATAGAAGGACATGACTGGAATAGGTATCTTGCCATTTTCAGGTTGACTCAGGTTGATTCCCTGAAGTCCTTAGTTTTGTTGGTTAAATTGAAGGTTTTTGAACTGTGCATGACTGCAGCATTATAGCATTCAAGGGTTAAAAATAAAAAGGCTTTATTAATTTTTCTGAGTAAGGTAGGTGGCACTACTTTAATAAACTAGGGTGGTGGTGGTCTAGTGGTACGGTACTTGCCTACGGACCTATGGATCCAGAGGTCCCCGGTTCAAATCCCACCTCTAGTACCACCACCACTGGGTCCCTGAGTAAGACCCTTAACCCTGAGTGTCTCCAGGGGGACTGTCCCTGTAATTAGGACCTGTAAGTCACTCTGGATAAGAGCGTCTGCTAAATGCCGTAAATGTAAACTGATTTTCTCTCATAAAATCATAGACTTAGTTAAGAGAATTAACTGAGGGTAGAGTCATTTCAATGGAAAGCTGGTTTAATTCTAATTCACTGGCAAAGGTTACAATCTCTACAAGTGTTGTATAGTGGGAAACACCACTGCTCTCAAGACTGGAGTTAGATCTCTCACCAAAGATAAAGCCAGAATCTACACAAATACCATTAATTGGATATTACTCCTTACCCAGTCTGCAGCTTGAATATTGCATAAGTCTGCCAAATGCATAAATAAAAACATCAACATATAGTTGTAAACAGCTACCATTTGAGTTCAGCTCACTCAAGACATGTATTTAAACCAGGAATGAACTGGTCCTAAGTTGACTGAGAGGCGAAGCTGCTAAATAAATAATAATAATAATAATAATAGTAATAATAATAAAATAAGCCACTGAGCACAGTTAATCATACCTTGTTTGTTGTGTCATTCGTCCTGAGAAGTAGCATTTCTGTCTTATATTAATGGCTTAATATAAATTAATATGAGCCATAAATGTTAAAAGACCACCTTATCATTTAATAAAAATGAAAGTAGAATGTTTAAAACAACATTTACATGTGATATCTCTTATCACTGTGGCCAATCAGTGAAAACATTCATCGGGTGATGACTTTGCTGAAGTAGCAGAGATGTAATCATAGTTTTGTTGTAAAATATCTTACGCACAAATGTTTTTAGAGGAGTCTAGATGAGATAACTGAGATGGCTCAAAGGATTTTGTTGGATATCGCTGTTGAAGGAGAATCTGCTGAAGTTATATCAGTTGGGTTCCATCATTTCAAAAGATTGATATTGTTTCATGAGCCTTTTGTGGGCCGTGAGTATAAGCGAAGAGGATTGTTTTGGATTGTAGTCATGACGGAAGGACTGCTGGTAATCCAGGCTCCTGATAACAATGCAGTTTTTAAATATACTGACATTTGATCAAACAAATAGATTTATATCTGTTAAATCCCATGTATTGTTTCCAAATTTTCCAATACCAAACATTATAATCCACCCTTTAACATCTTACATTGACCACTGACTTTCTTTTTCCTTTTTGTCAAGAGAGTCTTCTCAGGTAGTTGGAATGGTGGTGATACCTTGTAGTTTTGGAAACTTAACCCCAGTATACAACCAAAAGACATGAAACTTTAAGACATTTCCTTTGTATCCTATTTGTAATGCACATCATATCACCTACCTTTAAAAATAACAGTTCCTGAATAGTTCTGGTCTTGATTACATGGTCCACAAAAAAAAAAAGAAAGAAAGAAAAAACTCACATTGTTACTGTTTACATTACATGGAGATTCTTTAAACTTTAAAATGTACTTCACTTTTGCACATCTCATCTACACAGATGTGGAATTTTCAGTACTGAGTCTTCAGTGACTGCCAGAATGTCAGAACCATTTTTTTCAGAGCATTTGTTTTAAACTGACCCTAGTTGTGATGAACAATATTTAATGATAAATAATTTTGAATTAATTAATTAATTAATTGATTGATTGATTGATTAATTTTGAATCTGTATTTAGTTATTTCAATGCCATTGTCTGAACAATCATATTAATCACTCTTTTGCTTGCTATAGCTTTGCATCTTTCCTGACTCATTGTGAGACTATGAATAAGAGACTTTGGCATTTCTTGACACATACATGTGGAAGTCCTTAAAGAGCATTCAAAAAGGCAAATGTAAATGAAAGATGAATTATATACATATGAGTTTGTTCCCATTCGCTGCTATACCTGACTCTAATCTACTCTTCTCACCTGGGGAGGTTGTTAGAACTTGATTGAGTTAATGATGTCTGGTGCAGCTGCTCCAGAGAGTCCATTCTACTGGTACTGCTTTTCTATGGAAATAGAGCTTATATATGCTGCATGTGGGCAATCAAATACCTGTCAGCAATGGGAACTGAAGGGCTGACTTGATATGTTTGCATCTATCATTAAGATCTGTTAGTCTTTTAGATTTACATGAACAATTACAGCTTTTCACCACATGAATTGTGTGCCTATAATGACTTTCTCTGTTATACCCTTTTCAAAGTTAATTCTAAATGCTTCAGAAACATGTGCCAAAAAGAACATCACATCTTTTAGGGACATACCATTAATAGCTTTGATAATTACAGCTAATCTGTGAAAAAATCATTAGTTTGTGGCTTTGCTGTAGAAATCAGATATGATCTTTGGTCATGGGGTTATGGCAAAGGGCCATCATGTGTTATGCAATAATGACTGCAATTGCATATATCATTCCGTTTGGCATGCGGTTAGTTGCTATGACTCCAGTGATGCAGATACTGATGTTAAATTCATTATGAAGAACAAAAAAATTATGTTCTACAGTCTACTATGTGTCAGCTCAAACTAGTCCAGCTTTAGATTTAATCTAGGTCTGGGAAACTGTTTATATGTGTGCAATAGATTGTGGACCCTCATGCTCATGGACTCACTGGGCATAACAAGATGTGTGCATAACTATGTTAAATAAAAATGGTTAAACATTGAAAGCCTGCATTTTAATTTTGATTTAAGAAATGTTTTAATTACTATACATGGAGCTGTAACTACTTGAGCCAAAGAGTGATTGCAGTCCAGGTGATTAATGCTGATGTGTTCAGTAAATCAAGTTATTTCTTCCATCATTATCCACATCCATCCATCCATTATCTGCCGCTTGTCCCAAACGGGGTCGGGGGGAGTGCTGGTGTCCAACCCAGCGCACACAGGGCGAGGACGGGGGAAGCACCCTGGACAGGTCGCCAGCCCATCGCAGCATTATCCACATGGTCACATGAAAATCCCAAACTGTCTTTGAACATTTTATGACAAATGGCCCAATGGAAATTCAAAAATGCCTTGAAATTAAATCCCAATACAGAAAATGTTTGAAATACTTTAAAAGTACATAAAGTACTTAAATTCTTTTTACACACCTATGAAGTTACAATTTTGTAATCAATATGGTTTTGTCTTTATTAATGTATTAATTTGATTATTTGATTTATTAATTTAATAATTTATTTATTTGATCTCATCATTAATTGCTGAGTATTATCTACAAGTTTGCACTGCAGCAGCACAGCAATGGTGAACTAAAATTGCAAGTTGAAGTGTGACAGAGACTAAATGTAGCTTGGTGCAACAGACCACAGTGTGAAAAAAATGTCTATATCAGCAGTGGGTTTACCCAGATGACAGCTTTTTTCTCACTCAAGACAAAAGAGACATATGATACATTTTAATGAAGGATGTCTTGCTCGCCTAGTCACTGATATTTTCCTGTTACTAATGGTCATTCTATTTATGGTTTTGGTATATGTCTTCATGGGTAGAAATTTCTCGTTTTTTGTTCCTGACTTCATTGCATTGTAGCCACAGCGTACATATATTCTATATTTAGCTCAGTTGGTTCATTAATCATTTTAAACGCGCTTGAAACTCTTTGGCCCAATTCACTTGTGGTCATTTAAAAGCTGACACATGCATGAGCAGCTACCCAGAGCAAAAAAGACCTTCAGAGCTGTGCCCTTTGCTTTGTCCTACAGCAAAGATCTGTAACTCAATACTAATAGCAAGGCACCTGTCCATGCTTGGGGTTCTCTCTTAGTGCTTGTTATTAGGCTGGACAAGCTTTTGTATTCTGTAAAAGTAGAACTACCTTTAACACAAAAACCTCTCTTTTGAAAGATTGCTCTAATAAAATAGGTGCATTTCTTCTGTTGTGTAAATCAAGTTTTTAGAAATAAACATCTGCCTTATTTAGCTTCACTAGCTTCAGCATAAGCAGTGAGTGAGTGAGTGAGTGAGTGAGTGAGAGAGTGAGTGAGTGAATGAGTGAATGAGAGAGTGAGTGAGTGAGTGAGTATGTCAGTGAGTGATTGGGTGAGTGAGTCAATGAGTGAGTCAGTGAGTGATTTAGTGAGTAAGTCAGTGAGTGAGTGAGTGAGTGACTGAGTGACTGAGTGACTGAGTGAGTATGTCAGTGAGTGAGTGAGTGAGTGAGTGAGTGAGTGAGTGAGTGAGTGAGTGAGTCCGTTTTTTTTAGAAACCCCTTTGCTGTAGCTACACCATGCTAGTGTACTGTTAGAGACTGTGTTGATGCTGTGTGCATGATTGGTACATTCATATCAGCTCCAGACATTGTGTCTGTGACTGCTGTGGTGAGAATAGTCCCACATAGAAATGTCTAGTCAGTCTTTTTGTTCATAAATGATAAAGAAACTGATTGGCTCATACAATGGGATATGACCTAAATAGGTGTTTCTGATCGAAGTGAGAATAAATGTGTCATATGTGGGTCCACTGACCTACGCTCACTAATGAACAGAAATACGTTCTTCCAGAATGTTCAACAGTGCCCCTGAATGGTTTGCTGTGAAGGTGCAAGGGACTTGATGGACCCTGAAGCCTTTTACTAAAAAAATAAATTAATAAATTTTTTAAATAAAACTTGTGTTTTGCAATGCTTGGGTTCTACATTTCTTCATGGAGTCATGAAATTCTGAAAGACTTTGGAGGAGGAATATGACTGAAGGGTTTCATCCTTCCAGTCTAACGTACTATGAATTTCTATTTCTCTATGGCATTTCCTGTGATGACACCCCACCCCCGCTCTTTCTCCCCAGTCTCTGTGCATCTGAAAAGCCGGACAGTCAGACAGTGCCTTCTGTTCCCTAATTAAATATTGAAGACAAAGTCCGAACTCTCAAAATGGATATTTATTCTAGTATTCATGCTCCCATCTATGGCTTGGTTAAATGGCTATGGAGGTTCCCACTCTTGTGTAAAATGCATGCTCCACTAATATTCTGATGCTGTTGCAAGGATAGATGATGACAAAATTCTCATTCTTACCAGGAAAATAAGAAATGTTCATTATTTTACAATTTTTTTTTTGATTTGGTAAAACTTTACTATTGCATAGTTTTAAACTGTTATATAACATTTCTATAGGCCTTTTCAACACTTGACATCAACCTAAATAGAAATCTTGAAGGACTTATGTTATTGCTTATGTTATTATTGTATAACCTAGCTGGCATTAGGATAGGTCATTGTAACTTTAAAACAGTTCAAGTTCAAATATTTAGCATCTGAAATGGGTCATTTGTCATTGTGAAACATGGCACAGCACACAATGAACCACAATGAAATACAGCCTCTGTTTTTAACCCACACACATGCCATGCAGCAGGGGGGCAGCTGCAGTACTGAGAAAAGTTTTAGGCAGGTGTGGAAAAAATGCTGTAAAAACAGAATGCTTTCAAAAATGGAAGTGTTCATCATCTATTTTCATCAATCAACAAAATGCAGTGAAAGAACAAAAGAGAATCTAAATCAAATCAATATTCGGTGTGACCACCCTTTGCCTTCAGAACAGCATCAATTCTTCTAGGTACACTTGCACACAGTTTTTGGAGGAACTCGGCTGGTAGGTTGTTCCAAACATTTTGGAGAACTGACCACAGATCTTCTGTGGATGGAGGCTTCCTCACATCCTTCTGTCTCTTCATGTAATCCAGACACACTGGATGATTTTGAGATCAGGGCTCTGTGGGGGCCAGAAGAACTGATGCTGGTTTGAAGGCAAAAGGTAGTAACACCAAATATTGATCTGATTTAGATTTTTCTTTCATTCGCTCACTTTGCATTTTGTAAATTGATAAAATTAACAATCATTATTATATTCTCCTTCATCTTGTCCGAGCTGGGATGAACTGACTGACTATTTATATTTTTGAAAGCATTCTTTATTTACAGCATTTTTTCCACACCTGCCTAAAACCTTTGCACAGTACTGTATGTCCAGTGCCCGGGGAGCTGTGATGGGGGTGATACCTTGCTAAAGGTTACCTCAGACAAGCTATTGGTCCGGGATTCAGACTCAAGACCTTCTGATCCTAGACATTTAAATTTCTCAGTGAGTTACATTATGATTTTTGCAAGTGTTCTGTGTAGCTTTTCTAGCCTCTAATGTGTTGCTATGAATGAATCTTTAGAATGTAAAGGATAGTCAGTTCTTCATTTATTAATTAATCAATTACTTTGTTTATTCGTCCATTCATTCGATCGCTCGTTCATTTGTTCGTTCGTTTGTTCATTCTTTCATCTCAACCTTATATCCTGGGTCGCATCTATTCTTCATATTGCCTTAAATATCTCAGATAAGAGTCATGCTTCTGTTTTGTAATTAAAATATTCTAGTTTGTAAACCTAGTTTTATAAACATTACAAAATGTTTAGGCATGAACTTTCTTTCACTTTCTGCTGTTTCAGTTCTGGTCTGGAGCCAGTTTTTTTTTTGAATGACTTTATAATTGATATTAATTTCCTGACATTTCCATCACTGGGCTGCCCAAAGTACAAACAGCTGTTTGTTGATATTAAACACATTTTATTCATTACTTTCTTTCATCACTTTTGTTTCTGAATCTCTTGGCCAAAAAAAAAGAAACGTGTCAACATTTTTTCTGACTCATTATGATTTTTACCTTTTGATGAAACAACACTTTTTGGCTTGTCTTAACACCATCTTTGGCATTGGTTAGACCAAGGCACGAGTGCCTTAAGTCTACCTACAACATAGTTTGTGCAAAGTGGAATTCACCCAAGTGGGGCTTTTTCAGGCAAGAAATTAATGTGTTCATAACATCATGTGTTCACTCTGAAAAAAAAAAAAAGAATGTAAAAAACAGATCAAAAAGAGCCTTTATATTTATCACAATGATTTCCAAAGCTTGGTTTTACCTGTAAGCTTGTTACTATAGTTTTACTCAAATGTGATTAAAGGGCAAAGTGGAAATAGCTGTGTAGTTAACAGTGTAGTTAAACTACAAAGTTGGAGGGTGTGTATGGTTAAAAGGTAACCCCATTGCTAGTCGACAAAACACAAGATGCCCAATATCTTGGCAGGAGGAAAAGGTATTTTCCGCCGGTTTCCTCCTGCATTAACCTACTGCTGTAAATTGTCATTGGAAAAATGAAATGTACGGATTGCGTAGTTTCACTTATTTCTTATTCTCAGTTTGACCTGTTCATTTTGCATCATAAATGCATGTACCGAGCACCATTTAAAAAGAACACCTATTCCTTTCTGCATTTGCATAACCGACATTCCGGCTGTGAATTTTTTATGAGCAATGAGCAGTTGAAAATGTGTGTGGGACTAGTTTGTACATGTAGCTTGGTGTCTCTAGAGGCTAGTGGTTGATGCTCAAGGGCTATTTCTGGTACGAGTCGCTGAAGTTTTGCTCACATAAGGGAGATGGTGTGATGATATGCGTCTTTGGAGGAAGCTTCAGCCCTCGTTCCTGCCATTACACTCCTCCCCTTCACTAACTTTCGCACCTCTGTTAGCGTCAGTTCGCCATCAGGTTACCCACAGTTTATATGACTAAGCCAACGATTTTCCAGAGTGTCATTAGAGTTTTCCCTCCAGAGAAATATCCCCCTTTTCCATGTCAGTTCATTCTGTGACGAAGCTCTGAGCCCACTAGGTGGCAGAAAAAGCTGGTGATGAATGATGGAAAGGAGACAATCTGCACGCCCCAGGTAAAAAGAAAGCACATAGTACATACGTAACAAAACTATTTTAAAGGCTTACTTGGCAACATTTTTGTAGTCTATGCTGGGATGTCCCATTACGTTCAATAAAAATTTCCAAAAGATCGGAAATATTTGTAAAGTTCAAAGTACTAAGAAAAGAACTGAACATTGTATTCCTAACCCATGGCAGTATTTCTTTTCATAAGCACGCAGCAGCTTCATTACACCTGACAGTAATAGTGCTAAATGTAGTTTCACATTCAATTTTTCAATCAGGCATTTTTAATATTCTAACATGTATTCTCTAAACATTAAGACTTTCTCTACCAAGACCCTCAACAGACCCCATGACCACAGCATGGACAGATGCAGTTTCTACAGCGGAGTGGCACCAAACATAGGCTGAGAAAAAACAGAAGTGAGGAAAAGAGGCATGAATTCATGCTAGGCCCAAAAAAGCTTACTCTCTTATGTAGGCTGCTCCAAAGCAACACTGAACCTCAGATTGCTGAACAGAACAGTTTGCACTTTTTGTGCGTTCCATGTATTTTTTTTTTTCTTTTAGTGGTAAATGGTAAGACCATGGATAAAGCAGCAAAATGAACACCAGAGCTCCAAAGCTCAGCCATGGGAACCAAATGCTTCCCTCAGAAAACCTGCAAGGGAATAATATACTGCAGAACTAAAGGTGACTGTGCGTATGGGTTAAAAGCAGAGGCTGCATTTCGTTGTTTCACTGTGTGCTGTGCTGTGTTTCAAAATGACAAACAGTCGCTTTGTCTTAAGTTTCACTTCACCTTTTGCACGCTGTTTTAGAAATTGACAGTCTTTATTGACTCATGTGCAGCAGGTGGCAGCATTATCCAGGACCTGGGGAGCAGTGAAGGGATTGTTCAAGGGTACCTCAGGGTAACCTACTGGTCTGGCACTCAAACCCACAACCTTCCAGCCCTGGGGATACAACTATAAATTATTTTAAGTTATGCACCAAAGATAAGCATAAACTTAATGAACTTCAAGAGATGTTCAAAAGTAAAATAATGTTTTAGACAGTGGTGCATGATTTTTACTTTTTACTTTAAAAGCATACTAATGGCTTGAGAAAAGAGGTTGAAGGTTGCCAGTTCTGTCCTTATTCGGGAGGAAAATGTGGGCAGTGAGGAGCAGGGAACAATTCTTTCCTACTCCCACATATATGCATGAAGTACCCTTGAGAAAAGCAACCAATTACCCCCATGCGCAGGTATTGCAGCGTCCTTTTTCTGGAGTGTGTGTGTCCACTACTGGGGTGTGTAGAATGGGTTAAATGCAGAGATAAATCACTGCTCTCTGTTCACAGGATATGTGTGCACACCCAAAACATTTAATTTCATTAAAGTCCTCAAATGGTTCTAGGCGGTGATATGTGATCTAGGGAAATTAAAAACAACTTTTATTACTGCAGAATGTGTAAGCTTCATGTAAAATGACTACGTGTCCAGTAAAAGAAGAAAACAGTCCAAAGTGTGGAACAAATTATTACTGTTTTGGGTTAAAATGATCTTAAGGTTGGCCTAGTGGTTAGGGCGTTGGCCACATGATCGGAGGATCGGGGGTTTGAACCCCTTCCTAATGGATTGCCCTGAGGTACCCTTGAGCAAGGTGCCGTCCCCGTCTCGCTCCTCCCTGCGATGGGCTGGCGACCTGTCCAGGGTGTGTACCCTGTCCTCGCCCTGTGTGCGCTGGGTTGGACACCAGCATGCCCCCGCGACCCTGTTTGGGACAAGCGGTAGATAATGGATGGATGGATAGATGATCTTAAGGTCCCTCATTTGCTAGCACTTGTAGTCTGTTCCCACATCTAATCAGTGTTTTTCCACAAAGCAGGTCAAAGCTCTCATTCAGTCAGCAGTGTAGAAGGAAGGGCAGACAGATGTCACAAAAGAAGGCCTATGCACTTCCTCAAGGTCTCCAGCAGAGATCACTGTGCTGTCAAGAAAAGCTGATTATGACTGTGAAGCTTCTGGTCTTCAGTGTCTTATTTCTGTCTCACGAGAATATATTTACTACCCATTGCAAGAAAAAGAAATATGGGTCCAATTTTAATCTTTTCTTTTCTTGAATATATTTCATTTAATGTGTTTATTAGTTAATTTGTTGGATATATATATATATATATATATATANAAAAAAAAACTTCTGTAGGGTCATTGCTTGCAGCTTTTCATCTTAAAAGAACTGCAGCTGCAGGAACATCATTGGACTCTTCCTTGAATAAGAGTGCTTCATAGTGTCCCTATTTGTTCTCTCTTTCCCCTCTCTTCATTTCCCACCCTCTCTGCCTGTGTGTATCACTGGAAGACAGAAAGAGTTGGCGACAGCCACTTCCCAGCAGCCTCGGTCCCCAGAGCACTCGTTAAGCTGGCCTTCAGAAAAGCCAGTGAAATTACAGTGGTAGAACAACACTCTCTTTGACATGGACTTTTTCAGGGCATAGTTACACAATGGAGAAAGAAGGAGGGAGAGAGAGAGGGATATATATATATATATATATATATATATATATATATATATATATATATATATATATATATATGTCTGTGTGTGTGTGCAGTTTTTAAGTGATGATTTTCTTTATTAAGGAAAAAAATACAAACCTACTTGGCCCTATGTGACAAAGTAACTTGTTAAATCAGGAAGTAACTGTGGTAAATCACATTTTTGGACAGCTGAGTTCAAATCTACTAGCCACACCAGGCCTGATTACTGCCAGACCTTGAATTAAGAGATCACTGAAATAAAACCTGTCAAACAAAGTGAAGTAGGCCAAACTATCCCAAAAAAGAAAACCTCATGCCGCGATCTAAAAAAATTCAGGAACAGATTTTTCTGAATCAGAAACAAAGTAACTGACATATGTCAGTCTGGAAAAGGATACAAAGCCATTTCTCAAGTTTTGGGACTCCAGTGAACTACGGTGAGCCATTATCCACAAATGGAGAAAACATGGAACAATGTTGAACCTTCCCAGAAGTGGCCAGCCTACAAAAATAACCCCAAGAGCACAATGATGACTCATCCAAAAGGTCAAAAAAGAAGCCAGAAGTACATTGAAAGAACCGCTGGCCTCAATTGCTTCATTTCAGGTCAATGTTCATGACTCAATCTTAAGAAAGAGACTAGGCAAAAATGGCATCCATGACAGAGTTCCAAGGTGAAAACCATAGCTGACCAACAAGAACATAAAAGACTCATTGCCAGTTATCGCAAATGCTTGATTGCAGTTGTTGCTACTAAGGGTGGCACAACCAGTTATTAGTTATTATTATTTATATATATATATATATATAGTAAAGTGCACTCAACAGCATACAGTGAAATGAAATTCTTTCTCTGCATCTCTTCAGACCCATGACTTTCTGATCATGAGGCCTAACCACTAGGCCACTGCTGCCCCATATGCGTGTGCACTTTTGTGTGTGTGTGTGTGTGTGTCTGCGTGTGTGTCTATGTGTGTGTGTGTGTGTTTGTGTGTGTTTGTGTGTGTGTAGTTTGGTCAAGCTGAAGCCCTCTTTCCCTTTACACACATGCCTGCTCATTGAGTTAATGACAATGAATGACCTGAATTAAACTGGAGTGGCACAGTGGCGCATAATGGTCAGGTCCTGGGTTCAATTCCCAGACTGGGAGGTTCAGATCCTTTCTGTGTGGATTTTGCATGTTCTTCCAGTGTTTGGATGGGTGAGTGTGTTTGTTTGTGTGTCTGCCCTGTGATGGACAGGCAGCCTGTCCAGGGTATTTCCTCACATTTTGCCTTGTGAGAGTTGGGATAGGCTCCAGCAACCCCCATGACCCCAATTAGGACAAGCGGCTATGAAAAAGAGTGAGTGAATTGACTGTTCATACCACCTAGGATAAGCTCTTAAACCCTCCTCCCATGGCCCTGTTTAGATCATTGATTAAGATAATATACGGATGGATGGATGTTTCTAAACTGAACCAAACTGAACAAGCCTCCAGGAGGTGAAAACTAGTTGCCACTAAACTGCTTACCTTTGCTAAGAATGTGATCAGCAGCTGCTGTGCATAGCTGACTATAAAGCAAACCTGAGACTGCACTTCTTGATACAGGAAGCTGCACAGCAAGAGAGAGATAAGAAGCACTTACACGCAGACTGAACCCACATCAGAGGCAGAGACACAAGCATACCAACTAACAAATGCTGACAGATAGTTTACGTTGCATTTTAGCATAGCAGGCTTTAGCAAATGCAAGTTAATGTCCAAACCAGAGGGAAATTACTCAATAGTCAATAGATCTTAAACAGGTTTTAAATGAATTACAAAAAATGCTGGATGTTTTAAATTAAAGCATGTTAGAGGTCAGAAGAAGTCTGTTTTGTACTTTCCTTCTGAAATTCACTTATCCTTTTGTGCCTTCATTTACATATGTACTTCTCTAGAGGCTTTAGAAAGCTTATTGTGAAACCAAAACTCTGGCTATCAACGCTCACCTTGATGTCTGAACTAACATTTCAGATTAGTCCGTAAATCCATTTTTACATAAATCGTAACACAAATTATTAAATCAAACAATTTGTTACTTGGTTGTAATAGTTAATCAGCAGTTGTTGACCATGGCTGTTTACTAAAATTAAGTTCAAATGGGGAGACAAAGCACTGCTGTAAGTCGCTCTGGGTACGAGCGTCTGCTAAATGCTGTAATTGTAAATGTAATGTAAATGTAAATCAGTTGAATGCTTAATGGCTTATGTCAGCTTAAGTTTTTCAACAAAAACAATGTTGCACATTAAAGTACAACAAAGAACATTAAAGTACATCAAAGAACATTAAAGTACATCAAAGAGCATTAAACTACATCAAAGAACATTAAAGTTATTTGAGAATCCTCTTTTAGTCATGAACACAAGCTTAGCGTAAGTGTCCCTCTTGTTTGAGACTTTCGTCTGTATTACTTACAGACATCAATACTCAAATGTGTCCTTTACCGGAGTGTCAAAACGACCTTATACATGCATAAATAAAGACAACAAAATACTGCCTCCTGCTGGTGACAACAACATACATTTACATTTACAGCATTTAGCAGACGCTCTTATCCAGAGCGACTTCCATCTCCTAATTACAGGGACAGTCCCCCTGGAGACACTCAGGGTTAAGGGTCTTGCTCAGCGACCCAGTGGTGGTAGTGCCAGAGGTGGGATTTGAACCTGGCACCTCTTGAGCCATAGGTCCATGGGCACTAGACCACCACCACCATGAATGAACTAACAAATTTGAATGGCTAAGAAATGCAGTGAATAAAATTGTATATATTCTTCAAACCGATTTCATTTTAGGACAGGTGGTTGGCTTTCACATGAGTATAGCACAGAAAGCCTTGAGCGTATGTCCAAAGAGACGATTAACCATAATTTGCTTTCTTCTGTCCTACAAGTTTCACTCACATTATATTTATTGCAACAGTACTATATGTGGTGTTATGCTGTCTTGTGAAATTACTTAAATTGTATTCTTTTGCTTTTTTTGTTTGTTGGTTTTGGTGTGTTGTGCTGTGTTACTGTAATGAAACAATATATTAAAGTAATACCAGGCAAAACTCCGAGCAGGTGGGTGGTTGTGTCAAACCACTGCTAAAGAGTGACACAAATGAACATCAAAGGAGTGAAACCAATGCCGTAGGAGATAATTCTACATGAAAGGTATTATTTTTAACGCTGTGGGTAAGAATAGGCAAGAATAAAATTTAATAATAAATGAATAATCGAGTAGTGTTTTGAAAACTCAAAACAAGGACATCACATTTGAGTCTTACTTACAGCCCCAACTTCACAATTAAAAAGTAGAAGAGGGCCCTAATGTGTGACCATTACTTAGTAAGGCATGACAACTAGAAAGCTATAAGTTGCCCATGACTTTATAAGGGGTGGGAACAACTTCATTACCTTTCTCTCACACTGTATTCACTGCTGCAGGCTGTTTTAAGTATTCTTCGGTTGGGATGGACAGATATTTCTTTGCTAGAATGAAGAGCTTCTGGTATTGCCTCAACAACTGGATATTTTGCAGATTATTTTATTTTCACTGGAGAATGTCGAAATTGTAACTGAAATTGTAACTGAAATTCTAACGTGATTAATTGAGCAGCGCTACTTTAGCTTATCCCAAAGGTTTTTCAGCGGGTTTAGATCAAGGAGCTGTAGCTGTAGCTGAGAGAGCTATTTAAGGCAACATTGAAGTCATTAAAGTCTCATTAATCCAGTTTGGTGTGATGGTGTCCCCTTGTAATATTAGAAGAAGGTCCAGTTCAACTACACTGGACATTGCTTTTCACCAGTGTGTTACAATTGCTTTTGGGCCCAGGATTATGCTGTTTTTAAAATACAGCTCAAGCAGAGATGATGCTTGGTTTAAAACCATTTTTCCTGTCATTACAACACAACACAACCCATAGAAAATGTAGACTGTATTAGGATCTTTTATGTCTCTTTACTCTACGCTGCCAGTAATGTCTTACAGTAAAAATGCTTGCAGTCGGGGCAGATTCTATGCAGTCAGTTTACCTTTAAAGCGTAACTGCAGTGGAATATGGTAGGAATTATGATCCCTAATTAAAGGTACAGAATGCACACCTTTGAAGGTACCATCCCAGTGATGCAAGAGTCACCATCAGTTCTCCATTATCAAAATCAAGGTACCATAGGTGGTAATTAGCATGTTAGCTAGCTATCCACTTTTTTTTATTCATGCAAGAGAACCAGTCAGTCTCTTTTACATGTTATTGCACAATGGAGATGTCAATGTGAAGTTGATCACATTTTAACCTCCAGATCTGACTGATCTCCTGAAGGACAGATAAGGCCTAAAAGGACAGATTTTGTTTTTTAAAGTATGATCTTTCTAATTGTTTCCTAAGTACCGAACTGTTCTTCAGAGCCGTATGACTGTGAGTGCAATTGCAATCTGCAGATGGTCGGCACTACCATTCTGTTAAGTTTGTTGGAAAAAAAATAAAAGAATGGGGTGGAACTGGGTAAACTCTTTAGGTCTGACCTCCATAGTTTAATTACAATTTTTTTTTAATTCACCTGTTCAATAAACCTTATTTATATATTTTATAAGAATTTAACACTAGAAAATATCTGGGCTGTCTGTCCTTTTCATGACTGTAAATCATTTATTCCACAAATCAGTTTTTCTTTCTGGAAAACAAAATCTTGCACATCAGATCACAGATACAATCATATAACCTTAAGGAGAGTTCATAACTAGAGTGTATGGATGTATTCTACTAAAATGATAGCATTCTCTTAAAATTATATTCTTCAAATGTAATTGTGACCATTTTTGTCCATAATGTCCTGCCAAAAGTCCCTCTTACATGAGAGGGAAAACATAACTGTTTTCAGAAATGCTGAAATGACAGATTTTGCCTCCAATTGAAGACCATAGCTGGTGGTATGAGGTTGGTTTCATAGAACGTCTTGCTGACGTTTAATCAATTGCATCTCAATCAAGATATCTTAAATGCTTCCCAGACATGAAGCACATGACATGTTTGGTAAATAACCAGCAAAAAACCTCTACAAATCTGTTTCATTTTTGTGTACAATAACTTTATTATACAATGTAATTTAAGAAGACCATGTGGGTTTTACAAACCATTTGCCTGGTTTATCTTTACTTTAGATGATTTCAGGAATAACATCTTATTAAAGTATTAAACATATACTGTCATTAAATATTTGCATATTTAATTGAATTATGTGCCTTCAGATTTGAACTACAGTCCACTTGAACTTTCACCAACTGTTTCATTTCCACCTCTTTCTTAGTCATTTCCACCTCTTTCTTAGTCTGCTCATTTTTTCATTCTAAATGAATCTAATGTTTTCTTTTATTTTCAGTACCCTATAAAGGGTCCTACTACTTATCTTAAACTGTGCAGTTTTATAGCATCTGATTTCTTCTATACATGCCTGCAAACAATTTGAAAGCACTGATTCCAAACCTTTGAGTTGTTCCAAACTTGACATGTGGTGCTTTCCTGAATCTGTGTCTCTTGTTAGACAGTGATAGTCTGCTCCATGAGATTGCAAAAGCTACATCACTGAAGTCTTTTCAATGTATTTCTGGATGAACATCAGAAAAGACAAAATAAAGAGTTTGTTTGCAAACATCTTTTTATTATCCATTTGCTTCTTATTAATATCCATTCGATTTAATGTTACTTTTCATAGATATTCATCTGAGATGTGTTAGGCAGCAAGTTAATGTCCAAGGAGGAAAAACAACAGGTAAAAGGATACCGGGACTCACAGATGCAAGTAGGATGTGAAGAATTTCCTGCCCAGTTCAATCCCATAGAAGAACTATTGTAGAACAAAAAAACAGAAAAAGTTAATGCTGGTTATGAACCAGCTGGTTATGAACAACAGCTTGATGTATTTAGCTGCAGTAGGAATGTTCATTGCGATCACAGACCAGAGCCTAAAGTAAGCCTCTACACTGGACCTCTGAGCATCACAGTTGAAGAAGGCAGTCTAGTGTGATGAATCATATTTCTTTTTCCTCTGTTAATGCTTTTCGCATAGCATGAGAGGGACTTATACAATATTAGACATGTTTTTGAAGCAACCCAGCCACTAGTGATGCACAAGCCAATTAATTTCTTTTTGCAGGTCCCAAATGGTAGGAGCTATAGGAAGTTCCTTACTTTAAAGAAGAGCTGCAGGTTGTAGAGCTAAAAATGACCAGATTTGCATTGGAAGTGATGAGTATGAACAGGACTGGGAATGAGCACATTAAATGGACAGATGTTAGACAGTCTGGAGACAAAGTCAGAGATGTAAGATTGATGGTACTGGTGGTCTAGGGGCAGGGTTCTTGCCTATGGATCAAGAGTTCCCAGGTTTGAATCCCACCTCTAGCACTGCATCCATTGGTTTCCTGAGCAAGACCCTTAACCTCAAGTTACACCAGGGGGACTGTCCCTGTAATTAGGAATTGGAAGTCACTCTGGATAAGAGCGTCTGCTAAATACCGTAAATGTAATAAACAGGTTTGGACATGTGCAGTAGAGTAGAGATGCTGAGTAATTCACTTTTTGAGAAAACATGTTAAAATGGCAAGATTTTAAGGAATAATATATAATTGTACTCATCTTTTCATGACATAACGGTTGAAGCATGAAGGTGTTTAGGAGAGATGACAGTAGAGCTTGTGCAGTCTCCACCACCCTCCATCTGGCCCTTTCTCATCTGGACAGAATGAGTTATGTCAGAATGCTGTTCATCGATTACAGTTCAGCATTCAACACCATCATCCCTCAGTATCTGAGTAAGCATCCTGGACATCTGACTGGGAGACCGGTCAGTCAGGATCAGTAGCAGCACCTCCAAAACCATCACATTGAGCACAGGGGCCCCTCAGGGCTGTGTGCTCAGTCCACTGCTGTTCACACTGATGACCCACGGCAAGCACAGCTTGAACCGCATCATCAAATTTGCTGATGATACAACTGTGGTGGGTCTGATCAGCGGTGGAGACGAGGAGATACAGAGCATACAGAGAGGAGATAGAACAGCTGACGGACTGGTGTAGAATCAATAACCTGTCTCTGAACTTTGACAAGACTAAAGATCAGGAGACCACGTCAGGACCATGCTCCACTGAATATCAGCACCTCACCTGTGGAGATGGTCCAGAACACCAAGTTTCTTGGTGTTCACTTAACAGACAACCTCACATGGACCTTCAACACCAACTCCATCACGAAGAAAGACCAGCAGCGTCTCTACTTCCTGTGCAAACTGAGGAAAGCCCATCTCCCACCACACATCCTCACCATCTTCTATAGTGGAACCATCGAGAGCATACTTAGCAGCTGCATTATTACCTGATACAGGAACTGCAAAGTTTCAAGTCCCTACAATGGGTAGTGAGAACTGCTGATAAGATCATCTGTGTCTCTCTGCCTTGTGTTCAGGACATTTTCTCCACTTGTTGCATCTGCAAAGCAACCAGCATTGTGGATGATCCTTCTCACCCGTCCAACACTCTGTTCTCCCTCCTGCCATCCAGGAAAAGGATCTGCAGCATACGGGCCTTCATTTCCAGGATGAGAAACAGTTTCTTCCCCCAGGCCATCAGACATTTGAACTGATAATCATGTTACCACTGCCATACTAATTGCTTATTACTTAGTTTTTGGTTTTTTTTTGCACCCACACTTTAACCAAAACATTGCTGCTCCATCACACTGCCAATAACATGTGCTGCTTTGTTCTATAACACTGTGGTTATCCGTCGGATGAATGTACTGAATGTACCATCTATTGTTCTGTCTGTTGTTGTCTGCACTTGTCTGTTTGCCTTGTCTTGTGTCTAATGTTGTGTCTTATGTTGTCTTATGTGTGGCACCAGGGTCCTGGAGGAACGTTATTTCATTTCACTATGTACTGTGTATGTGGTTGAAATGACAATAAAAACCTACTTGACTACTTGATTTGAATTGAGTTTTTAAGCAGATTGTTTAACACAATCTTGGAAAGTGAGAGGATGCCTGAGGAGTGGAAATGAAGTGTACTGGTACTGATTTTCAAGCACAATGGAGATGCGCAAAGCTGTAATTATAAAGAATTATGAAGTTTACCAGCCACAGCATAGTAAGTCATGGAAAAGAGTAATGGAAGAGATGCAATGTTTGCTCTGAGGGTGTTGATAGAGAAGTACAGAGAAGGTCAGAAGGAGTTACATTGTGCCTTTGTGGACTTGGAGAAAGCATATGACAGGGTGCCTAGAGAGGAGTTTTGGTTTGGAAGTCAGGAGTGGCAGAGAAGTATGTCAAAGTGGTTCAGGATATGTATGAGGGCAGTGTGACAGTGGTGAGATCTGCAGTGGGAGTGACAGATGCATTTAATGCACTGAGCCCATTCTTGTTTGCAACAGTAATGGACATGGACAATGGACAATGGTCTGCAGTAGGAGTGATGAATGCATTTAAAGTAGATCAAGGACCAGCACTGAGGCACTGAGCCCATTCTAGTTTGCAATATAGTGGACAGGTTGACGGACGAGGTTAGACAGGAGGCCCCGTAGACTGTGCTGTTTGCTGATGACATTGTGATCTGTAGCGAGAGTAGGGAGCAGATTGAGGAGAACTTGGAGAGATGGAGATATGCTCTAGAGAGGAGAGGAATGAAAGTGAGTAGGATGAAGACAGAATACATGATTGTGAGTGAAAGGGAGGAAAGTTGAGAGGTGCAGAAGACAGGAAGAAATGGAGATGGTTGATTCATTGTGGCGATGCCTAGTAGCAGCATCCGAAAGAAGAAAGTAACTATTCTTGTCATTGTGAAACACAGAACACAGTGAGAAATTCAACCTCTGCATTTAACCAGTACAGACATATGCAGCAGGGGACAGTTAATTAAAATCACCCAGGGAGCAGTAATTGGAACAGTACCTTGCTCAAGTGTACCTCAGAGCAACCTATTTGTCTGGGATTCAAACCCACAATCTTCCAAGCTGAGAGCCTACCCCCTAACCACTAGGCCACCGTTGCCAAAGACGGATGTCATCTTTTCAATATATGAAGAGTTTCTACAGGCTACCATGAATATGTATGGTAAAACATTTACATTTACGGCATTTAGCAGACGCTCTTATCCAGAGCGACTTACATGTCCTAATTACAGGGACAGTCCCCCTGGAGCAACTCAGGGTTAAGGGTCTTGCTCAGGGACCCAGTGGTGGTAGTGCTAGAGGTGGGATTCAAACCTGGGACTTCTTGAGCCATTGGTCCATAGGCAAGTATCCTACCACTAGACCACCACCACCCACGAGCCTCAAGGATCATCTGGAACCTCTGAGGGCCCATTTGCATAGTTTTTACCCTGCACAAAATAACGTAATGCACTGTTCTTTTTTCTCACACCGAACCAACCTGTAGGTAAATGCAGTTTAAGACTCAATTCCACACAGCAGATGCAGCATAAAGGATGCTTTACCTGTTCAGAAAGCAGCTTATTTACAGATGTTGTCTCCAACAGAACCTAAAGCTGGTGGTGTGAATGTGGCTTCATTGAATTTCCTGCTGACGTGTAATCAATGAAATCTTAATCAAGATATCAAACAAACTTCCAGAACTGTGCAGTCACATCCTCTGTAAAGACTATAAGAAGGCCAAGCCAAGAGGTAGCACTAAAGATACTCTTCCGTGAGGCTAGAAAATTGATCAAGGTTACCTAAATCATGAAGACCTTCTTGCTTTTCCTTCTGACCATCATGGTGTTTACTGCAGCACCTGTTCTAACATCAGCATCAGACAAGCATAAATTGGACAATGCAATCTTGGTAGAGATCATACAAAATGTAAAGGACTTGGAAAATATCTTAAACCCAGAAGCAAAGAAGGTAGGCATTGTATGATTACCATTCATTATCATCATTCATATCACATCCTTTATTAACTTTTTTATAACAGAAAAACCGTACATCTGACTGTTCAACTTTTGTTTTCTAAGACGTTTGTTCTTCAAGTGATAACAACCCAACACTGCACTGTAAGTTACGGAAAAGTTATTTTTCTGAGAGAAATAAAATACTCAAATAAATAAATCTGACTAAATCTGACACTGTGCACTGTGCTAGCATGAACACTTCTGCAAAGCAGGGAAGGTTCTGGAGACACTGAAAGCAAAAGACCTCAGACTCCAGGAACAAGACTGGCTGATACCTAGGAAGCTGGTGGCCTATACTAGAGTAAGTGTGATTATGATGTGACCTTTAACCTACAACTTTATAATACAAACAAGTCAAACAGCTAATATAAAACTGCTTAAAGTAAAGTAATAAGGATGATGAAAGGAAACTGGAGCTGAAAATGAAATATATGAACCAATTGTATCTCTTTTGTTATTGTTTACTAATTATTTTTACATTGTGTAAAATTGTCATGATGAACGGAACAGTATAAAATATTCCAAATGACTGAATATGTTTTTTTTTTTTTTACTTTAACTTTCATTGACCAACAGTAAACACTTTTTTTTAATAACCTTAAAGAGAGTTTCACCTAATTATGCATTTCATCTGCAGAACATTCAATGCAAGGAGCCAGCATCAGATCACAGAATTCAACTTCATGAGCTGTTGGACAACATAAAGAAATGTGCCCAGAAGAAAAATTTAGAACATAAATAAACAAATTAGTTTGTATTAATATAATTTTTCATCTTCATTGAATAATATACTGATAGAATATAAACTCTTTAAAAAGTAATAAATCATGTTATTATATTTTTAAAGAAAAATGGGGCATATTGGATTTTAAAAGCAAATTTGGTCATGATGTCAGATTAGTGTTTTTCTGGTTTAATACTAAAGATTATTTTATATCTTATTACTAAATATTTAAATGATCTAAAACAAATACAATAAGCATGCATGTTCAAAAATAAATGTTTCCTTGCCTCATTTTTCTAATTAAAAATGTATTTCTTTTCTTTTCTTTTCGAGTCACATTTTATATGAATGATTATTTATTTTTGCAGAACTGTATTTCCCTTGAAATTCTTACCATGTCTACCTTTTATGAAGTTTAAAAAGCAGTGGGTTACGGTGGCCTAGTGGTTAGGGAGTTGCCCTGGCTCAGAAGATTGTGGGTTCAATTCCCTCACTGGTAGGTTTCCCTGAGGTGCCCTTAAAAAAGGTACTGTGCTTTCAATAGCTGCCCCCTGCTGCGTGTGTGTATGGGTGACACGCAGAGGTTGAATTTCGTTGTGCTGTGCTGCGTTTCACAATGACATTCACTTTCAAAAGACACATACAATTTACTGTTATAATTATTGCAATAGTAGCTTTTAAATAAGTGTAATCATCTAACAATCACTGAACAAAATGCAGTAAATTATATATAAAAGTGCTGTTGTCTTGTTATTTTTTTAGAGTCTGCTGTTTATTACAGTTTAGTTATTGCACACTTGTGTTTGCTTATACACTCCTGTACAAAAGTCTCAAGAATTGAGACAGTAGGTGCAGTGATTCCAGAATGTGGAAACATACATGTAAATACAGTATACAACACAAAAAGAGTTTAATAATTTTAAATTATTATGAAATGTAATAATTTTATCCAACTATAAAAGGCAATATTTCTCTTAGGTGAGCTTTCTCATCATTTCTTTAAGCAATTTTCATGGATAGTTCTCCAGGCGTCTGAAAAGATATTGCAAATTGGTGTAGCAGAGGCCTAGTGGTTAGGCCACTAGGCCCTTCGGATTGGGTTTGAGTAAGGGTAAGGGTTTGAATCCCTTACTAGTAGGTTGCAGTGGGCAGCAGTGGCCTAGTGGTTAGGGAGTTGCCCTGGATCAGAAGATTGTGGGTTTGATTCCCAGTAGGTTGCCCTGAGGTACCCTTAAACGAAGTCCATCCCTGGTGCATGTTCAATAGCTGTCCCTTGCTGCATGTGTGTACTGATTAAATGCAGAGACGGCTGTGTTTCACAATAACAAGTTGACACTTTTCACTCACTTCTTTAAAATCTCTTCTTCCTTTGAATGCTGCTTTTTGTTCTGTTCTCTCCCAAGATGATCCCACACTGCAAGACCACTATCAGGATCACACACTGATGAAAAGTCTAGGTCAGTCACAAAGACTGGTTCAGTTTAAAAAAGTCTAAGACAAGATCAGGAACAAAAACCTATTTAGGTTAGTGTCTAGGATTTGACAGGGGTAAGGTTTATTGACTGAGACTAGAATGGGGTCAAGACACTTGATAGGGTCACGGTCAGGGATTGAGGCTGTATCTGGAGCTTTGACTCTGGAAGGACCACAGTAGTGAAACTAGTCTATAGCACAGGCTCCTGTTTATATCAGGGGAGATACTTTGAAACTCACTTGCTTTAAAGACCGGTGGTGAACAGAGCACATAGCAGCTGTCATCGACAAGGGTCACCAATGACTTCAATTTCCCAGGTGTCTGAAAATCTCAGACTTCCACAACAGCACTGTGGAACTTCTACATTTATCCTTTAGAGTCCAACCTGACTGGCTGTAATGTGTCTTGGTAAATCAGCCATTCGATGCAGAGCAAGAAATCTCTGCAAAGAGTTGTGTGAACACCTTAGACAGTCATCAGCACAGAGCTTTCACCAGTCCAAGACATGTGTGCCACACTGTTGCAGAAAAGCAGGCCAAATTGTGAGAGACCCTTGTTATCTTGTTGTAGAATTTTTCTCGTTACTGCCCTCTGGCAAAAGACTTTGGATCATCAGATCACTCACAACATGATTTCGGGACAGTTTCTACCACAAAGCATTAAGACAAACTTTACTGTTTACAAACTTTAAACTTTAAAACTGAACATTTATTCTGTTTCTCTGTGTGTGCGCCCCAGGAGTTGTAATTTGGAGGGGCTTCTGTCATGTTCTGTGGCACTCTGCCTTTACAGGGCACACCTGGTGCCTCATTATGTCATCAGGTGTGGCTCATTAATCTAAAGGTATCTAGATCCCAGCGAGTCAGGGCAGAGCCATCGGTCATTGTTCATCTTTCGTATCATTGCGGCCTTAGTTTTATGGTTTGTGCAAGTACTGTGTTTGGTTAATGCTTGTGTGTTTCAAGTTTATGGTCAATAAAACCTCTTTGCGTAATCCCCACTCCAAATTTATGTGCGGTCCGGTCCACCACAGTGTGACATCTCCATCTCCATCTCTATTTTTCTTCCAAAAAGCAATGCAATTTTCCCCTGAGAAATTAAAAGTAGGGTAGCATTAAAACTTTAGAAACTCCCTGTATGTTACCCTTTATCTAATTTTGTAAAAAATGTAACTTTACAACAGTTTGATTGTGTATTTTCTGTAGTAATTGAAGCAAGTTTTATTTTTTTATCTCACTCTTTCACCAAAAAACGGATGTAGACAGAATTTCACACAATCTTTCAGATTTATCTCCAATCTATTCAACATAGCTGTGTGTTCAATAGGTATATTTGTGTGGTGTGGGGTGTTGTGTGTTGGCATGCATCACAGTCTCATGTCCTGATATAATATTTAGTTTATAAAACAGATTTATAAAAAAAAAACTGAGGACAACATTTGAAAGAATGATGCTGCGATATTATTCCTGCTTTGCAACTGAAGAGTTGGTAGCATGCAGCAGAGATATGTGTCTTACTGATGTGTAATCAGACCTCAGTTAAGATAACAAACAATTTTCCTAGACTGAACATTTAAAACTGTGCAATCACTTCCTCTGTAAAGACTATAAAAGACAACACGGAATAAGACTGCAGCAAACATACTCTGCTGTGAGACCGGACAAACAACTGAGGCTGCCTTAATCATGAAGACCTTCTTGCTTTTCCTTCTGACCATCATGGTGTTTATAGCAGCAACTGCGCCTCCATTATCAGACAGACAAGAATGGTCTAGAAGGGTCAAGAATGAAAGATTTTATTTTGGTAAATATACAAAATTTAAAAAGCGCTTGGAAATTTCAAACCCAGCAGCAAAGAAGGTAGACTTTGTTTACTTCCCATTTTAATTTAAGGTGCTAAAGGACTTAAATAGCTTTTTTTAAGCATTGATTACACTGGAAAAAACATTGACCAACTGTTTAACTTTTTTCAGATTTTTGTTCTACAAGAGATAACAACCAAACTTTGCAGTGTAAGTTACAGAAGAAGTTTTCAGCTTTTTCTATGAGTCTTCTGAATAAAAAAATGCATACTTGATTATGATTAACAAGCCTGCTCATGAACACACAGGAGTTTACCAAAAAAGAACTGTAACAGCAATTCTTCATGGAACATCATATGTTACAAATACAACTTGCATTTTCGCCATACCTAGCGTAGGGGTGAAACGGAGACCTGGAAAAAAGGCACAAGCATGTTTGACTAATTTTCATCTGTCTGGAGCACTGATGCTCAGAGCTCACTGCTGGAAAGATTGTGGGACTAGAGGGTATTATTCCTTTCAAAAATGTGTTTACCTCATGAAAAAAATTGTACTGCATTACACAGACGTAAATAATACTAGCAATGACTTATTGTGTATTAACTATAATAATAATTCAGGATAAAAACATTCCATGTTTAAACATAATTATACTTTTGGTGTAATGCATGTGCTTCTAAACAAGCAGGTTTTTTTATATATTTATATTTTTATATAATATTAAATACAGTATATATATATATATATATATATATATATATATATATATATAGGTGGTGGTCTAGAGGTAGGATACTTATCAATGGCTCAAGAGTTCCCAGGTTCGAATCCCACATCTGTGCCCTCATGAGTCCATGTGTGGTCAGTCAGAGCAGAGTGCCGTCCACGTGACACATAGAAAGTGCTACCAAAAGTCTGACTTTACATTATAGAAGAAAAAAATGAAATTATATTCATACATGTAAATATGGTTTGAATAAATCAATCTGACACTGTGCACTGTTCTAGCATGAACAATTCTGCAAAGCAGGAAAGGTTCTGGAGAAATTGAAAGCAAAAGACCTCGGACTCCAGAAAAAAGACTGAGGGCCTATACAAGAGTAAGCGTGATTATGATTTGAACTTTTTTTCCTAAATACAAAAACTATTTGAAAGTGAAAGTGAAAGTGAAAAGTGATTTTATTTTATTTTTTTATTTTTTTATTTTTTTTATTGTAGTAAGTATTGTATTTAAAGACTAATTTATAACAAACAGTTCCAAATAATTATTTTGCTAAAATAAAATAGAACTTAAAATAGCTTGAAAGTTTATTTGTTTAATTGTTTTTTTTTATTGATGTTGTTTGTTATTTAAAATAGAATATGAAATGATTATGTTTATTAACACTATTTACAAATTAGGTTCTGTAACAAAATTTCATAGCAAACAGTCCCACTGAAATGATCCAAATGCACTGAATAAAATGTTCTTTTTTTTATATTTACTTTCAATTAAACTTTTGAAACTTCTGCTTTTTCCTTGTCTTTTTAAAGCTGCTTTTTACAGATACAGGTTTTGCTTGGGCAATAATGCATTTCTTCAGCTGGTGTTGTTTGAGAAAATAACTGTCTATCCATTTCACCTATAGAACCTTCAGTGCAAGGAGCCAGCATCAGGTCACAGAATTCAACTTGATGAGCTTTTGCGTATCATAAAAAAATGTGCCATAAGGACATATATTGTATTTTTTAGGTATGTATTAGATATATTGATTATGTATGTATGTATATACAAATTTAACTATTCAGGTAAATTTTATCTTAATGTCTTTAAAGTGATTTTCAGGTTCAATCCTAATATGATTTTTAAAAAATCATATTTTTTTACAACATAAATTATTTAGTACGCAGTGGTCTAGTGGTAAGATACTTGCCTATGGACCTATGACTCAAGAGGTCCCAGGTTTGAATCCCACCTCTGGCACTACCACCACTTGGTCCCTGAGCAAGACCCTTAACCCTGAGTGTCTCCAGGGGGACTGTCCCTGTAATCAGGAAATGGAAGTTGCTCTGGATAAGAGTGTCTGCTAAATGCTGTAAATGTAGTACAAACAGAAACTTTTGAAACCATTAGGCATGAGGATGCTCTGTAGTTAAGGTTTCCCTCCCCTTTTTTAGACATGATTCATTCTACCCAAGGATACAACATGTGACTACTGCGAGTCATAAGAAGTCAACCATCACATCTTTACAAACTGCAGTTAACGCAATATCAGTGGAGAGTACAACACACTTGGAGGAAAACCCAAGCGAGCATGTAATTGGTGAGCATGTGCTTCCGCTGGACCACAGGAAGTTAGCCACCACATCTTTTTGTACTTCTGCCAACATAATGTCATTGGACAGTTCAACACACTCAGAGGATCACCCAAGTGGGCAGGTACTTCATGAGCCTGTGTCTCCTCCAAGTCACACAAGGCCATTTAAGAGTTTAAAACGCTTGGAGAATACTTTCCATAAACTCTGTTATGTCACTTAACAGATGCCCAAGCTGATTTTACCTTCCTAAAGAGAGCGAAGCCAAAAATGATCGCTTGACTGTCAGCCATGGATTGCTGTGGCATCAGCAGGGACATGGGGCAATGCTTTTAGTTTCAGTTTCATGACTTTTATATTCTTACATTTAATATCTATGTTTTGCTTTTATTTACTTCTATTTACAGAACATTTTTATTTTAATTCACTTTTGTGTTCCTACAGTCTCTACTGTTGTCATTAGAAAGGTGCGTTAAATAAATTTATTTATTTAAATAAATAAAAATAAATAAATAATTTATTTAAAAATAAATAAATAATTGTTATTTTATTGTTATTTCATTTTTATGTCTGTAATATATAATGGATTACATAGGGTACAGGACAGTAAAAGTAATCATTAAGGTTTTTTTGCTTGATTCTTTGGATGCCATAAAATCATGACCTCTGAATGTGCTTTTGTATCTGGTATTAAAATGCTAGCAGCAGATTCCTCCTGCAAGGTGCAAGGCTGGGCCTCCATGAATCAGACTAGTTTGTCCAGCACATCCCATAAACTGGATTGTCCAAGTGAAGTTTTATTGTTCATTGTGTTCAAGTATTTCTGAACAATTGCTGCAGTATGGCAGGACCTTTTTTTAGTGCTCACTGAAATAATTCAGAATTTATTGTTTCATCATAATGATCGTCATAATGGAAAACCCTTGTTGCCCAGGTGCAGCAAAATAGTCTCAATCATCATATCACTACAGCATTTCACAGATGAGTAATAAGCAGTTTTGTCCTGTTATCAAAACATTACATTTCTTGGTCTCAAATATAAATAAACAGACATATGGTTTGTATTTATAAACATTTACGGCATTTAGCAGACACTCTTATCCAGAGTGACTTCCATACCCTTATTACAGGGACAGTCCCCCTGAAGCGACCCAGAGTTAAGGGTCTTGCTCAGGGACCCAGTGATGGTAGTGCTAGAAGTGGGATTTGAACCTGGGACCGCTTGAGCTATTGGTCCATAGGCAAGTACCCTACCACTAGACCACCACCACCCTCACAAAACTAGCCACTAAGGATGCACAAGCCAGTGTATTTCTTTGTGCTAGTCCCAATCCCGGATAAATGGGGAGGGTTATGTCAGGAAGGACATCCAGTGTAAAACTTTGCCAAATCAATTTGCGAACAATGATACAGAATTCCATACCAGATCGGTCGAGGCCCGGGTAAAACAACCACTGTCACCAGTGCTGTTAGCCTACAGGGTGCTGATGGAAATTGGACTACTGTTGGCCAAATGAGAAGAAGAAGAAGAGGAGCATGTCCAGAGGGAGGAAGAGAGAAAGAAGGGGAGGAGAGTGGAAGTGAGGGTAGGGACTTTGAATGTTGGCAGCATGACTGGTAAAGGTTGAGAATTAGCTGATATGATGGAGAGAAGGAAACATTTTGTGAGACTAGATGAAAGGGTAGTAAGGCCAGGTGTATTGGAGGAGGCTATTAACTGTTCTACTGTGGTGTAGTTAGAAGGAGGAATGAGGTAGGTGTTATCCTGAAGGAAGAGTATGTGAAGAGTGTTTTGGAGGTGAAGGGGGTGTGAGGGAGGGTGATGAGGGCGATGAGATACGAGGTGGCGGTGGTCTAGTGGTAGAGTACTTGCCTACGGACCTCTGGATCAAGAGATCCCCGGTTCAAATCCCACCTCTAGCACTACCACCACTGGGTCCCTGAGCAAGACCCTTAACCCTGAGTTGCTCCAGGGGGGACTGTCCCTGTAATTAGCTCTGGATAAGAGCGTCAGCTAAATGCCGTAAATGAGTTTGAAGGTGGAAGTTGAAGGTGTGATAATGAATGTTGTTAGTGCTTATGCTCCACAAGTTGGTTGTGAGATGGAAGTAAAAGAAGAATTCTGGAATGAGTTAGATTAAGTGATAGAGGGTGTACCCAAGGGAGAGAGAGTGGTGATTGGTGCAGATTTTAATGGTCATATTCATGAAGGGAACAGAGGTAATGAGGAGGTGATGGTTGATATGGTGTCAAGGAGAGGAATGCTGAAGGTCAGATGGTTGTAGATTTTGCGAAAAGGATGGAAATGGCTGTAGTTAATACTTATTTTAAGAAGAGGGAGGAGCACAGGGTGATATATAAGAGTGGAGGAAGATGCTCACAGGTGGATTATATCCTTTGCAGGAGGGTCAGTCTGAAGGAGATCGGAGACTGCAAAGTAGTGACAGGGGAGAGTGTAGCTAAACAGCATAGGATGGTGGTCTGTAGGGTGACCTTGGAGGATAAGAAGAGGAGGAAAGTTAGGGCAGAGTCGAGGATCAAGTGGTAGAAGCTGAAGAAGACTGCAGGGTGGAATTCAGGCAGGAGTTAACACGGGCACTGGGAGGTGTTGAAGAACTACTGCAGAAGTGATAAGGCAGATAGCTAGAAAAGTACTTGGTGTGACATCTGGAAGAAAAATGGAGAATAAGAAAACCTGGTGGTGGAACTGAGATGTCCAGGAGATGTCTATAGAAGAAGAGGGACAGTCAGAGAGAACCGCAGGGCGAAGAAAGAAGTGGCGAGGCTAAAGAAAAGGTGTTTAGTGAATTGTATGAGGGGTTGGACAGTAAGGAGAGAGAAAAGGACCTATACCAATTGGCTAGACAGAGAGACAGATCTGGGAAAGATGTGCAGCAGGTCAGGGTGATAAAGGATGGATATGGAAACGTACTCACAGGTGAACAGAGCTTGTTGAGCAGATGGAAGGAATACTTTGAGGGGCTGATGAATGAAGAAAATGAGAGAGAGAGAGACGATTGGATGATGTGAGGAGAGCGAACCAGGAAGTGTAGCAAATAAACAAGATGGAAGTAAGTGCAGAGGATGAAGGGGATGAAGAATGGAAAGGCTGTTGGAGATGACCTACCAGTGGAAGCACGGAGGTATTTAGGGGAGATGGCAGTTGAGTTTCTGACCAGATTGTTTAACACGATCTTGGAAAGTGAGAGTATGCTTGAGGAGTGGAGACAAAGTGTACTGGTACAGATTTTCAAGAATAAGGGTGATGCACAGAGCTGTAGTAACTATAGAGGGATAAAGTTGATCAGTCACAGCATGAAGTTGTGGGAAAGAGTAGTGGAAGCTAGGTTAAGAAAAGAGGTGATGATCAGTGAAAAGTAGTATTATTTTATGCCAAGAAATAGCACTACAGATGCAATGTTTGCTTTGAGGGTGTTTATGGAGTAGTACAGAAAAGATCAGGAGTTACATTGTGCCTTTGTAGACTTGGAGAAAGCATTTGACAGGGTGCCTAGAGAGGAGTTGTGGTTTTGTATGAGGAAGTCAGGTGTTACAGAGAAGTATGTGAGAGTAGTTCAGGATATGTATGAGGGCAATGTGACAGTGGTGAGATCTGCAGTGGGAGTGACAGATGCATTTAATGCACTGAGCCCATTCTTGTTTGCAATAGTAATGGACAGGCTGACGGACGAGGTTAGACAGGAGTCTCCTTGGACAATGATTTTTGCTGATGATCTTGTGATCTGCAGTGAGAGTAGGGAGCAGCTTGAGGAAAACCTGGAGAGATGGAGATCTGCTCTAGAGAGGAGAGGAATGAAAGTGAGCAGGACAACGACAGAATACATGAGTGTGAATGAAAGGGAGAAAAGTGGAGTGGTTAGGATCCAGGGAGTAGAGGTGACAAAGGTGGAGGAGTTTATATACTTGGGATCAACAGTTCAGAGTAATGGCAAGTGTAGAAGAGAGGTGAAGAAGAGAGTGTAGGCAGGTTTGAATGGGTGGAGAAGAGCGGCTGGAATTATTTGTGACAGATGCGTACCAGCTAGAGTTAGTTGGAAGGTTTATAGGACAGTAGGGAGACCAGCTATGTTGTATGGGTTGGAGACGGTGGCATTGACGAAAAGACAGGAGGCGGAGCTGGAGGTGTCAGAGTTAAAGATGCTGAGATTTTCGTTGAGTGTGACGAGGATGGACAGGATTAGAAATGAGACATTTTGGATACAAGGTTAGAGAAGCAATGTTGCACTGGTTTGGACATGTCCAGAGGAGAGATGAGGATTATATTGGGAGGAGGATGTTGAAGATGGAGCTGCCATGAAAGAGGAAAAGAGGAAGACCAAAGAGGAGATTTATGGACGTGCTGAGAGAGGACATGCAAGCAGTTGGTTTGAAGGAAGAAGATGCAGAGGACAGGAAGAAATGGAGACGGTTGATCTGCTGTGGCAACCCCTAAACGAGAGCAGCTGAAAGAAAAAGAAGAAGATGGATTGTATTTAGTGGTGGCTTAGTGGTTCGGGTGTCGGCCACTTGATCGGAGGATCCCCTCGAACCCCTTCTCAATAGGTTTCCCTGAGGTACCCTTGAGCAAGGTGCTGTCCCCGTCTCGCTCCTCCCTGCGATGGGCTGGCGACCTGTCCAGGGTGCGTCTCCCGTCCTCACCCTGTGTGCGCTGGGTTGGACGCCAGCACTCCCGCGCAACCCCGTTTGGGACAAGCGGCAGATAATGGATGGATTGTATATATTAACACATGAATGACTTTGTCTCTGAGTTAAAATTTATATTCCGATTTTTATTTCACAAGTTTTCACCATGACAAATGCAGGTACATGCTTTATTTTACAAGATCTCACATCACTCATTCACTCACTCACTCAGCTGAACACACACACACCTACCATCTCCAAATCACCTGATATGCATATCATTGGACGGTGGGAGAAAACTGGTTCTTCCAGAGGAAACCCACGCAGACACTTGCAAACTCCACACAGAAAAAAACACCCACTCTAGAAATCAAACCCAGGACCTTCTCACTGTGAGGCAATGCAGCACATAAAAAATATAACTATGTAAATGTAACTATTTTTTTTACACATATCATTTTTTTTATGCCAAACCTTACTTTTATTTTCTTTTCTTCTGTAATTGATGAGGAAGGTTAACCAACATGATGGTGAGGGAAAAAAGCTAGTGGGTCTTCACGATTGATACTGCCAACATCTATCATCTGCTGCCTGAATATATTATAACCACTTGTTCTTTGATGCTGTCTTCTTATAGTCTTGACAGAGGATGTGACTGTACAACCTACATGACGGAAAACCCTTATCTTCTTTGAAAAATGAATTTGTCTCTTTTTAGAGATATAATGACAAATCTCCGAAAGGAACAAGATGTGGTGAGGTTTTATTTTCTAAGAAGTTATCTTAGAAGCTATCTTTGAAGCTATCGCAAAGATATCTGGAAGGGTTCCCAGCCATATAGGTTGTCCTTTTTTTAGTCAGTCTTTGCTAAATGGCATGTGGGTAAAATTATGCAAATGTTTAACTACAATATAAAGTTATGGGTGACTGTGTCTAAATAACTGGTACATACTGGAAAAATGTATGTATTTATTTGACTAAATTTATTTGTCCAAAGAATGATGAATTACACTGCAGTAAGTGTGTATGATTCTAAAATGGTTTAGTGGAATGATTATCGTCTAGCGTACTGTATTTTAAGTGTTGTTGAATTATTAAGGTCAGTATTAAAAGGATTAAGTACTGCATTTACTCGTGTATTAGTGTATAAATCGGACCCCTGATTTGGTCCAAAATTGATTTTTGAGTGATGTCTTGATATTTGAGATTTTGGATTACATGCGAGCCAAAATGCTAATATGTGTACAAATACATATCACATAACTCAGAAAAACTGGGATTTTACAGTCAAATGTATTGAGTTGCTCCGTACGCGGTCACTGGTTTAGGTATTCAAATCGGCGATATGTGAAATTCCTGGACTGAAATTTGTGAAATGAAAGTGATTTTTTCTGGATTATGTTGAATGACAAATAGCAAAATCTGATAAACAGCAAAATCACTACTAGCACTTCATTATTCATAACAATTAATAATTACTTTATTAATAACAATTTATTAGAACGATCAGTTTTGAGATTAATGTATGCTTAACTTCATCACCCCATACCTAGTCAGAAATATCTCAACCTAATGAAACTAAATCAAAAACACTTCATATATACTTTTACTTCCTATACATGCAGTTGGCAACAGAAATCGTTCTTCATCTTCTGTTGACAATTCTGATTAGATCTTTGCATTAATGTAATCGTAGTTTAGCTTTCCTCTTGTTATTTCCTGCTCAACAAGTGATTTAACGGCTTCTTTTTCATTGCTCTCACCCCCAAAATGGATCTTAATAATATTAACTAAGATAAAATTACTTTATTTATCCTGAGGAAGGTTATTGTGTCTTTTGCATACAATAAAAATAGAAAAAGAAGCTAAACCAAAGACAGAAACAGTACACATAGTGTAGAGAATTACAGACAGGATTGTCAAACACCAAATAACCTTAGTGTGGAAAGAATTCCCAATGAAGAAAAACCTATATCAGAAGCTTTTTCCTTTTTAATGCTCCTTGACAGAAAGTGTACTGACATACTGTATCACAGTGTGGTAATGAAGCAGCTCTGCAGCACAGAGGAGAACATCCTCAACACGGCTCAGAAGCGCACTGCCTGCTCTCTAACTTCCCTACATGGCCTGTAAAACAACACTTTCCTCCATTCCATCCGCACTCAGTTATTCTGTCTTTGTCCATCTCACGTTCATTCCTCTCAACAAAGGCACAATGCAAGTCTGCCTTTTTCTGTACTTCCCCATCAACACCCTCAGAGCAAACATTGCATCTGTTGCGCTCTTTCTCAGTATGGAACCATACTTCTCCTCTTTTCTTTATCAAGCTTCTATTACTCTTTCTCATAACATCATGCTGTGGCTGATCGACTTCATCCCTCTATAGTTATTACAGCCTTTGTGCATCATCCTTATTCTTGAAAATTGGTACCAGTGACATTCCTCACACTTTCCAAGCAACGTCATGCTTCCACAGGTATGTCATCACACTGTGAGACTTCTGTGTTCTTTAATAGTG
This sequence comes from Hepsetus odoe, assembly GCA_017165825.1. Classification (NCBI taxonomy): domain Eukaryota; kingdom Metazoa; phylum Chordata; class Actinopteri; order Characiformes; family Hepsetidae; genus Hepsetus; species Hepsetus odoe. Next base: position 22,083,447 of record CM029372.1, on the reverse strand, counting down.
GTCATTTTAAAGACAGCACAGATTTTTAAAACGTATCCATATAAATGTGTGATTGAATGTATTAAATAATACAGTACAGTATATCAAGTTTATCACATAAACAAATGACAGTGTTAATGATTAAATTAATACTATTTGCAGAAGAGGTGTGTCCATTTTTTACTGATTTTTTCAATTTCACAGGAAGAAGATTTTGGCTCAGTAAGAAAGTCAGCTCTTAGAAATATAATAGATTATAAATATTATCAATGATCTGTAGATGATTGTTTGTAAGAGGCTGTCAACGAATGCATTTCCTAAAATCTTTCAACACTTCTTTTAATTTTCTGAGATGTTCTTTGTATTCAATTCTCCACCGGAACAAGATATTTTCTGATGTGATGTGATGGTTGGTTGTTAAAAAAAAAAAGTTATCTGTGATGTGTCATCAATGACATCGAATGTTTCTGGAGGGATTCCCAGACAGTCACATCCTCTGACAAGACTATAAGAAGAGACACAAAACCCAGAGGTAAAGCACTGAAGACACGACACTCTGAGACCTGAAAACTGGCTGAGGTGACCTACATCATGAATATTTTCATGCTTTTGTTTCTGACTATTGTGGTGGTTACTGCAGCCCCTACTTCAACAGCAGCACCAGACAAACAGATACTTCAGCGCCTGATCTTGAAAGAAATCATAAACGATATAAAAAACTTAAATGTCATCTTAGACCCTGCAGTACAAAAGGTAAGACATTATTCATTTATAATGTTTTCCAGTCAATTTACTTAAATACTTTTTAAAATGCTACGTTACAGGAAAAAAAAAGATTCTTATAGCTGTTTATTTTCTCAGACTTTTGTTCAACAAGTGATAACAACCAAACACTGCACAGTAAGTTTAATAAGCTACTTATTTAAGATATACAAAAAAATACAAGTGAAGTAAAAAGGAATGTAAATAAATAAATCTGATAAAGTCTGATACTGTGCACTGTTCCAGACTGAACACTTCTGCAAAGCAGGGAAGGTTCTGGGGACATTAAAAGCAGAAGACCTCAATCTTCCAAAACAAAACTGGCTGCTGGCCAGGAAACTGGTGGCCTATACAAGAGTAAGTGACATGTGATGTGAAAGCATCAAATCTTTTACTAAATACTAAATTGGGTGGTGTTGGTCTAGTGGTAGGGTACTTGCCTATGGATCTCTGGCTCAAGAGGTATCAGGTTCAAATCCCACCTCTAACACTACCACCACTGGGTCCCTGAGCAAGACCCTTAACCCTGAGTGTCTCCAGGGGGACTGTCCCTGTAATTAGGACATGGAAGTCGCTCTGGATAAGAGCCGTAAATGTAAATTGAGATGCAATTCCAGTGGACACAAAAGTGGTAGTTTGCTGTTTTTATTTTGACTTAAACTAAAGCAAAATTTTATTTTAAATCTGTTTTTGACATGTTTCATTGTTGTGCATAAAAATATATCAGCTGCCATTAACACTGTCACAATGTCTTCATGAAAAGAACAAACGGTGTAAAGTGTCTGTAATACTTAGATGTATATTTCCTTTAGAACATTGTTTTCTTCCTCTTGTAAAGTAACTTTCATCTAGATAAGACATTTTGCTCTGAAAGTGACCTCCTACACTTTTCCCAGCACAATAGAACAGAACATGCAACTCTACTCTGATGTCTATGTCTGTATTCTTTTACAGTAAAAATGTTCATTGTTGATTCATTCTGGTTTTAACATGACTTTCACCTGCAGGACATTCAATGCATGGAGCCAGCGTCAGATCACACAGTTGAACTTCAGGAGCTTCTACATAACATACGACAATGTGCCCAGAAGATTTCCATTACATTATAAAATTATTAAAATTTGATTGTCTATTGTTAATGTATAGATAACTTATTATAAAGTATTTACCAAGTATTTGGAAGAAGACACATGATATATACCATCAGTATTACTACAAAAATATCTTAAATGTATATGTGCTTTATTTTTACTTATTTTTATAATACTGTTATATGCTACAAAATGTCACAATATTAATATATTTTACAGCATGCTTTGATGTAAAATCAAAGCGTAATTTGAGGTTAATTTACATCACAGTAAAAGCGTAGTTGTATTTGTCTCTTTTGGAACCCTTCAGGTTCTTTAGGAATTTCTATTAGCCATTTAATCTTAAGTTAACAAAGGGGAAATATTTTTATCCTTTCAACAGGCCAATCATTTCTGTAGGGTTTTTAATGGTGTTCCAGATATTTGAGACAAATTCAATAAATTGGATTAGATAGATTAGAAATTTGCCAAACTAAAGTGGATGCGCAAATGCAAAAACATTTACTTCTTCATTACTCACAGGGAAATTTAACTGAAATTTTGTAACTTTGTAATATCAGAGAATATACTGTTTAGAAAAAAAAGTCAACTTTAATTACTGCATGTATTTGCCTTAATAATGATTCAACAAGATTATGCAATGTCACTTGTTATTTCCATCCATTGTATTCATTTTGGCCAAGATCTTCTGTTGATGATTGGGGGGCTGGATCACTGTGTAAAGTGCATTTGAAAAAGTATTCACAGCGCTCCACTTTTTCCACATTTTTGCTATATTACAGCCTTTTATCATAACAGATTAAATAAATTTTTACCTTAAAATTCTACACAAAAAACCCATTAATGACTAAGTAAAAAGTGTTTGCTTGAAGCTTTTGCAAATGTGTTCAAAGTAAAAATGTAAAAAATAAAACATGTACATATGTATTCACAGCCTTTGCTCAATATTTTGTTGAAGCACCTTTGGCAGCAATTACAGCCTCAAGTCTTTTTGAGTTTGATGCTACAAGCTTAGCACACCTATTCATGGGCAGTTTCTCCCGTTCTTCTTTGCAGAAGCTCTCACGCATCTCACAGGATGCATCTGAACTCATTTTTGAGTGTCATGGCAAAGTCTGTCAATACTTATGTACATTTTATTTTTGTTTTTTATTTTTTTTTTGTTTCAAGCTAATTTTTTTCACTTTGTCAATGGCAACCTGGAAACAGATGATCCACTGTGGCGACCCTAAACGGGAGCACCTGAAGGAAAAAGAGGAGATTACAGGGTATCATATGTAGAATTTTGAGGTAAAAATTAATTTACATTTACATTTACGGCATTTAGCAGACGCTCTTATCCAGAGCGACTTACAACAGTGCTTTATTTCCACAATAGATCATCATCTTGGTAACCAGCACAGATCAGTAACTGCGGATTAGCTAGTACCACCTAAGTAACAGACTAAGGGCCCTTGTAACAAGTATACACCACACATATTTTTTTAAATTTTTTTTTTTATATATAGTTCCCATAGCAGAGATGTAGTGAAACACTCTTTCACAATTTGTGCTCAATGAATCTTATCATCTTAGAATATGTCTGTTCCGTCAGATAAGAAAAAATTCCACTGATGGAAAAACCTGGTAATTCAATATATACTTAACTCATTTATAAAAGATATAAAGCTGCTGAACCAAGAAGTGATAGACGGAAACAACCCCATATCATAAACCTTGCCACAGTCTTATATGGTAGGCACTAGGCATGATGAGTACATCATTTAATTTGTTTCTCTTTTTACTGATGCACCCACCACTTAAAAGGCATAACTTGACCCATCAGACCACATGACCTTTATGCATTGCTCCACAGTGTTGTTTTCCAATCAAGCTTGTGAGTTTAACTAATCAGGTTGTTCATTTAGGCTGCCAGTAAGTTTTTACATTTCATTTTCTTCTTATCTCCTAATCAGACAGCAGTGGTGTGTATCTCAGCCCACTCAGGGGGAACAAATATCCTCTACACAATTATGCAAATTCCTGGTATGGTTGCAAATGTACCATGCTCACACATGACACAGAGATTTGCCCTGTGACTGCTAATAATTTGAATCCAAAAACCATTGTTTTTTCACAAATTCACAAATTTTACACAATGACAGATCTCATCTCCATCAGGGGAGGATGGAGGTGGGAGGATGATTTCTCTGAAGTTCTTGCTGACGTGTTATCAGTGAAATCTCAGTACTGAAATATGAAAGGTTTCTCAGACATATGAGAACAGTCATGTCTGCATGTCAGCATGAACCATCTGGTCTGAAATACCAAACCAGTAAAATGTAAAACAGAATTTCATTGCAAAACCTCTGTACTACTTAGCCTAAACACAGAAGTCTGAAACATCATGATTATTATTTAACAAGTAGACTCACCTGGGGGCCCATGCAATTTTATTAAATTAGTAAATGCAAACTTGGGTAGGCCATCTTCAAGGGAGAGTCAAAGGGAGACTAAAATAGGAATATTAGGCCCCAGGATTGGGTTGTAGATTCAAATTGTGGACCAGTAGGTTGCCCTTAGGTAACCTTGAGTGAAGTAGCATCCTTGTCACTTCTCCTCGAGTGTGTGTGGGTTCAAAGCAGAGGCTGCATTTTGTTGTGCATCACTGTGTGCTGTGCTGTGATTCACAAAGACAAAAAGTCACTTTCACTTCTATACCTACTCAGTTTCTCCTTCTATTCATTCTCATGTGTTTCTCTGCTCTATTTGCCTTCCAGGTCCTTGCTCCACCCTTCACTATACCAATATCATAACTCTCACCAGGCATTTCATCAAGCAGGACTTCTTAGTTAGTCAGATAACTAAAACCTAAAGTTGAGAATGTTGTAATAAGAGCATGTCTTGATTCTTTTACTAGTGAGGCAAAGAACTAATGACTAGTGAGACTGGATATAAGTTATGTGGATTACAAAAAAAAATAATGCTTTGTTAAATGTCTTTCTGGTCTTTTTTCTTCATCCCATGGAGCATCATTCTGCTGTCATTTCCCTAAAAAATGGAATTAACCCGTTAGCAGTTTCAAATAAAACCCAGCCACTAGGGATGCAGAAGCCAGCGTATTTCTTCATGCCGGTCCCAAGCCCAAATAAATGGGAAGGGTTACAACAGGAAGGGCATCCGGTGTATCCATCCATCCATCCATCATCTGCCGCTTGTCCCAAGCGGGGTCGCGGGGGGGTGCTGGTGTCCAACCCAGCGCACACAGGGCGAGGACGGGGGAGGCACCCTGGACAGGTCGCCAGCCCATCGCAGGGAGGCATCCGGTGTAAAACTTTGCTAAATCAATATGCAGACATTGAAACAGAATTCCATACAGGATCGGTCGAGGCAAATGCTACCAGTGCTGTTAGCCTATAGGGTGCTGTTGGAAACTGGACTACTGTTAGCCAAAGGAGAAGAAGAATAACAAGAGGAAAGCATGTCCAGAGGGATGAAGAGAGAAAGAAGAGAGGAGAGGAGAGTGGAAGTGAGAGTACAAACTTTGAATGTTGACAGCATCATTGATAAAGGTAGAGAATTAGCTGAAATGATGGAGAGAAGGAGGGGCAGCGGTGGCCTAGTGGTTAGGGTGTCGGCCACGTGATCGGAGGATCGGGGGTTCGAACCCCTTCCCAATGGGTTGCCCTGAGGTACCCTTGAGCAAGGTGCCGTCCCTGTCCCGCTCCTCCCTGCGATGGGCTGGCGACCTGTCCAGGGTGCGTCCCCCGTCCTAGCCCTGTGTGCGCTGGGTTGGACACCAGCACTCCCCCGCGACCCCGTTTGGGACAAGCGGCAGATAATGGATGGAGAGAAGGAAGGTTGACATTTTGTGTGTGTAAGAGACAAGATGGAAGGGTAGTAAGGCTAGGTGTATTGGAGGAGGGTTTAAACGGTTCTACCATGGTGTGGATAGAAGGAGGAGTGGGGTAGGTGTTATCCTGAAGGAAGAGTATGTGAAGAGTGTTTTGGAGGTGAAGAGGGTGTCAGGTAGGGTGATGAGTTTGAAGCTGGAAGTTGAAGGTGTGATAATGAATGTTGTTAGTGCTTATGTGGTTGTGAGAAGGAAAAGAAAGAAGAATTCTGGAGTGAGTTAGATGAAGTGATAGAGAGTGTACCCAGGGGAGAGAGAGTGATGATTGGTGCAGATTTTAATGGACATGTTGGTGAAGGGAACAGAGGTGATGAGGAGGTGACGGGAGGGTATGGTGTCAAGGAGAGGAAAGCTGAAGATCAGATTTTGCAAAAAGGATGGAAATGGCTGTAGTTAATACTTATTTTAAGAATAGGTAGGAGCACAGCATGACGTATGAGAGGTTGGACAGTATGGAGAGAGAAAAGGACCTATACCAATTGTCTAGACATAGAGACCGAGCTGGGAAATATGTGCAGCAGGTCAGGGCGATAAAGGATGGATATGGAAATGTACTCACAGGTGAATAGAGCATGTTGAGCAGATGTACAGGAGTACTTTGAGTAGCTGATGAATGAAGAAAATGAGAGTGAGAGCAGACTGAATGACGTGACGATAGTGAACCAGGAAGTGCAGCAAATAAACAAGATGGAAGTAAGTGCAGAGGATGAAGAATGGAAAAGCTGTTGGTCTGGATGATATTCCAGTGGATGCATGGAGGTGTTTAGGGGAAATGGCAATTGAGTTTCTGACCAGATTGTTTAATACAATCTTGGAAAGTGAGAGGAGCCTGACGAGTGGAGACAAAGTGTACTGGTACCGATCTTCAAGAATAAGGGTGATGCACAGAGCTGTAATAACTATAGCGGGATAAAGTTGATCAGCCACACCATGAAGTTATGGGAAAGAGTAGTGGAAGCGAGGTTAAGAAAAGAGGTGATGATCAGTGAACAGCAGTATGGTTTTATGCTAGGAAAGAGCACCACAGATGCAATGTTTGCTCTGACGGTGTTGATAGAGAAGTACAGAGAAGGTCAGAAGGAGTTACATTGTGCCTTTGTGGACTTGGAGAAAGCATTTGACCGAGTGCCTAGAGAGGAGTTGTGGTTTTGTATGAGGAAGTCCAGAGTGGCAGAGAAGTGTGAGAGTAGTTCAGCATATGTATGAGGGCAATCTGACAGTGGTGAGATTAGCAGTGGGAGTGACAGATGCATTTAATGCACTGAGCCCATTCTTGTTTGCAATAGTAATGGACAGGCTGATGGACGAGGTTAGACAGGAGTCTCCGTGGACAATGATTTTTGCTGATGATCTTGTGATCTGCAGTGAGAGTAGGGAGCAGCTTGAGGTTTATGGACATGGTGAGAGAGGACAGATGGTTGGTTTGAAGGAAGAAGATGGAGAGGACCAGAAGAGATGGAGATAGTTGATCTGCAGTGTTGATCATTGATGTAATCCAACCTCTACTTTTCCAGTCTCCCCTCTCCCCCCTTTCTTTCCAGTCCCCCTTTTCTTTTCCAGTCTCTCATCCAACCCTGAGTAATGCTACTTCTTCTTCTTCTTCTTTTTCTTTCGGCTGCTCCCGTTTAGGGGTCGCCACAGCGGATCAGCTGACTCCATTTCTTCCTGTCTTTTGCATCTTCCTGCTTCAAACCGACCACCTGCATGTCCTCTCTCACCAAGTCCATAAACCTCCTCTTTGGTCTTCCTCTTCTCCTCTTTCCTGGCAGCTCCATCTTCAACATCCTCCTTCCAATATATTCCTCATCTCTTCTCTGGACATGTCCAAACCAACGCAACCTTGCTTCTCTAACTTTGTCTCCAAGACGTCTAACCTGAGCTGTCCCTCTAATATACTCATTTCTAATCCTGTCCATCCTCGTCACACCCAACGAAAATCTCAGCATCTTTAACTCTGACACCTCCAGCTCCGCCTCCTGCCTTTTCGTCAGTGCCACTGTCTCCAACCCATACAACATAGCTGGTCTCACTACTGTCCTGTAAACCTTCCCTTTTACTCTAGCTGGTACGCGTCTGTCACAAATCACTCCAGCCACTCTTCTCCACCCATTCCAACCAGCCTGCACTCTCTTCTTCACCTCTCTTCCACACTCGCCATTACTCTGAACTGTTGATCCCAAGTATTTAAACTCCTCCACCTTTGTTACCTCCACTCCCTGCATCCTAACCACTCCACTTTCCTCCCTTTCATTCACACTCATGTATTCTGTCTTTGCCCTACTCACTTTCATTCCTCTCCTCTCAAGAGCATATCTCCATTTCTCCAGGTTCTCCTCAAGCTGCTCCCTACTCTCACTACAGATCACAATATCATCAGCAAACATCATCGTCCACGGAGACTCCTGTCTAACCTCGTCCGTCAACCTGTCCATTACTATTGCAAACAAGAATGGGCTCAGTGCTGATCCTTGATGTAATCCAAGATCTACCTTAAATGCATCCGTCACTCCCACTGCAGATCTCACCACTGTTACACTGTCATCATACATATCCTGAACTACTCTCACATACTTCTCTGTAACACCAGACTTCCTCATACAAAACCACAACTCCTCTCTAGGCACCCTGTCATATGCTTTCTCCAAATCCACAAAGGCACAATGTAGCTCCTTCTGACCTTCTCTGTACTTCTCCATCAACACCCTCAGAGCAAACATTGCATCTGTGGTGCACTTTCTCGGCATAAAACCATACTGCTGTTCACTGATCCTCACCTCTTTTCTTAACCGAGCTTCCACTACTCTTTCCCATAACTTCATGGTGTGGCTGATCAACTTTATCCCTCTATAGTTACTACAGCTCTGTGCATCACCCTTATTCTTGAAGATCGGTACCAGTACCGATCCACTCCTCAGGCATCTTCTCACTTGCCAAGATTGTGTTAAACAATCTGGTCAGAAACTCCACTGCCATCTCCCCTAAACATCTCCATGCTTCCACTGGTATGTCATCCGGTCCAACAGCCTTTCCTTTCTTCATCCTCTTCATCGCTGCCCTTTCTTCCATCTTGTTTATTTGCTGCACTTCCTGGTTAACTCTTCTCACATCATCCAGTCTTCTCTCTCTCTCATTTTCTTCATTCATCAGCTCCTCAAAGTATTCCTTCCATCTGCTCAACACGCTCTGTTCACCTGTGAGTACGTTACCATTTCTATCTTTAATCGCCCTGACCTGTAGCACATCTTTCCCAGATCTGTCTCTCTGTCTAGCCAATCGGTAAAGGTCCTTTTCTCCCTCTTTACTGTCCAACCTCTCATACAATTCACCAAACACCTTATCTTTGGCCTTCACAACTGCTTTCTTCGCCCTGCGGTTCATCTCCTTGTACACCTGTCTACTTTCTTCATCTCTCTGACTGTCCCATGTCTTCTTTGCCTCCCTCTTCTTTTGAATACACTCCTGGACTTCTTGGTTCCACCACCAGGTTTCCTTATCCTCTTTCTTCCTTCCAGATGTCACACCAAGTACATTTCTAGCCGTCTGCCTTATCACTTCTGCAGTAGTTTCCCAGCAATCCGGTAGCTCTTCAACACCTCCCAGTGCCCGTGTTAACTCCTGCCTGAATTCCACCTTACAGTCCTCCTTCTTCAGCTTCCACCACTTGATCCTTGACTCTGCCCTCACTTTCCACTTCTTCTTGACCTCCAAGGTCATCCTACAGACCACCATCCTATGCTGTTTAGCTACACTCTCCCCTGTCACTACTTTGCAGTCTCTGATCTCTTTCAAACTGACCCTCCTGCAAAGAATATAATCCACCTGTGAGCATCTTCCTCCACTCTTATACGTCACCCTGTGCTCCTCCCTCTTCTTAAAATAAGTATTAACTACAGCCATTTCCATCCTTTTTGCAAAATCTACAACCATCTGACCTTCAGCATTTCTCTCCTTGACACCATGCCTACCCATCATCTCCTCATCACCTCTGTTCCCTTCACCAACATGACCATTGAAATCTGCACCAATCATCACTCTCTCTCCCCTGGGTACACTCTCTATCACTTCATCTAACTCACTCCAGAATTTTTCCTTCTCTTTCATCTTACAACCAACTTGTGGAGCATAAGCACTAACAACATTCATTATCACACCTTCAACTTCCAGCTTCAAACTCATCACCCTCCCTGACACCCTCTTCACTTCCAAAACACTCTCCACATACTCTTCCTTCAGGATAACACATACTCCATTCCTCCTTCTATCCACACCATGGTAGAACAGTTTAAACCCCCCTCCAATACACCTGGCCTTACTACCCTTTCATCTAGTCTCTTGCACACACAAAATTTCAACCTTCCTTCTCTCCATCATATCAGCTAATTCTCTACCTTTACCCGTCATGCTGCCAACATTCAAAGTCCCTACTCTCACTTCCACTCTCCTCTCCTTCTCCCTCTGGACATGCCTTCCTCCTCTCCTTCTTCTTCTTTGGCCAACAGTAGTCCAATTTCCACCAGCACCCTTTAGGCTAACAGCACTGATGGCGGTCGTTGTTAACCCGGGCCTCGACCGATCCGGTATGGAATTCTGTATCGTTGTCCGCATATTGACTTGGCAAACTTTTACACCGGATGCCCTTCCTGACGTAACCCTCCCCATTTACCCGGGCTTGGGACCGGCACGAAGAAATACACTGGCTTGTGCATCCCTAGTGGCTGGGTTAACCCTGAGTAATGCTACTATTTGCTGATATTTGTATTGGTATTTAATTGAGGCATATATATGGTGCACATTTTGATGTAAAATAATTTTTTATTTTGGGTTTCTTTATAAGACAATGTTGTGATGGTTCTGTGATGGTAGAGGGCACCCTGCTCTGATTGTGCACACCTGTGCCTTGGCTGACAGGGGTTGGCACACCTGTGCCTCATCGGGGGTTGGCATTTTAAGCCCCAGTGAATCAGAGCATGGCGCTGGTCATTCTGTGTGCTTACTTTTGGGTTTATTTATGTTATCTTTTACACATGTTATTTTCAGCATGTTAAATAGTTATTAAAGTTCAGTTATTAAAGTTCAGCACAAAGCCCTCGGCTCTGCATTGATGTCCAGCCCATGACACTACATTGTTACAAACGTAAGGGAAGTCATGTTTGATGAAGTCATATTTGGAAATCATGAGCAGTTTGCAAAGTAGTTAAAGCAAGTTCATCTACTGGTAAATGAGGAAGTATAGTCTAGTATGATATATTAAGAATTTTTAGTTTTTATGTGGTCATCCTTAATAAGGTTCAGTTGCTTAACTGGCTTGTTACTGCTTAAGATGAACCTTACACTCTCATCCCACACAAATAACCATTCCAAAACACGCAGTAACCCAGAAAATCCATCCTTTCCTCACCACTGACACCAGTTGGATAATTATCCATTCACTTTTAGTCTAAAGACTAGACCAGGCCTCACCAACCTTTTGGAAACTGAGAGCTACTTCACGGGTACTGAACCATACAAAGGGCTACCAGTTTGATAAAAAACCTAAATTTATCTAAACTTCATGTTTAATAAACATGTTTTAAATTCCTTTTTTTTTAGATATTGTCATTTTCAAATCCATATAAATGCAAATGTGATTAAAGAAGAATAGCAACAGATTAAATTTTAGATGCTGCTCACGGGTGAGTTGTGCTATTTTTAGAACAGGTCCGGAGGCGACTCGTGGTCCTTGAGGGCATCCTGGTGCCCTGGGGGCACCATGTTGGTGACCCCTGGACAAGACTATGCAACTAGCTTCTAGATGGCCTTCCTCTTAAGGACATCAGGATGTTACACCTGATTAAGAAAGCAAAAGCATGCCTTGTCTTTCGTAGACCTAGATTCCCACATACAACTCTGCTATTGCACTATTCACTGGCTTTGAATGGCTGCCTGCATTACATTCAACCCATTCAATTCAAACCCTACTTGCCTACAAAGGTATTTCACCTAACTGTAATGATCAAATAATGGGTGCCAACTCAGTTGGTCCTCAAGCTCAGTTAGAAGACATTCGTCAAGACTCTTCTCTGTCTCAACTTCCCCTGATCATTGGATGTGTTGAGAATCTTGCCAACTAAAGATGCCTTTAAGTCACGTCAAAGAGCACTTTGTTACACATTAAAAACTTACACTTTAACATGCCTCCTACCAAAATGCATACTGAAATGTGTATTTGGTAGCAGCAAATTCAAATCTAGGCTTTCTAATGTGAAGCATGCACATGTGATTGAAATCTATGAATCTCTCATGTACCACTCTTACTTATCAAATGGTGCTCTGACTCACTAATGTCTGCTCATTAGAATATTTTTTTAACTTTTCTAACTAATTTTTTTCCAAATAAATGACACGTCTCCACCATAAGTGGTGGGAGGATAATTCTCGGTGATCTGCCATCAATGATAGTAATCTCAGTGTGAGCAATATTTAAAATACATCCTATATGCAAAACTCAAATACAGTTGTGCAGAACACAATAGAGCTAAGATGTATGTATAGGCATCAAGGGAGAACACGGAGGAATTAGATTGGTAGTAAGGGGCTAAAACCTATATAAGGAAATAAATAATGCCATGGAACAATCATTTTGAATTTAATTTAGTTATTTCATTCTTGTATAATTGTTTAGTTGTTTAATTCATTCCTAAACTCTAATGTTAATATCAAATCATCTCTCCAGTGGGGCAGCGGTGTCCTTGTGGTTAGGGAGTTGCTCTAGATCAGAAAATTGTGGTATTAATTCCCTCACCAGTAGGTTGCTCTGAGGTACTCTTCAGCAAGTTACTGTCCCTGTCACTGCTCCCCAGGCACTTTTCAATTCACAAATTGTGCTGTTTAAAACAAATAGCAGATAGCTTTACTGTGAGGTTGGTTGCAGCTTAACTCTCTAGAGTTAAAGATTTCGACTTACAATTCTAACTTGCCAGCAACTTGCAAGATTCTAGTAATCTTGTACTATACTGGATGCCATAGCTACGCTGTATGGTTCTTCAATGCTTCCCACTTTGCTGGAGAACAAACACTCAGGCCCACAGCACCACTCAGTGTCCCGTAGAGTCCCACAGTACCACCTGTGTTCCAGAGTGGTCACATGTGCTGTCAACATTCGCAGGTATTTTCTGAGGCAATGTGTAGCAATGTAACCTGGAACCTGCTGTGCATCATTCTCTGGGAAACTGAGTGGTGCTGTGGAGCTTGGTGTCTGAGTCCTCATCCCAGTTAGCATCCAGTGGACACTCCCAGGCTGTCTTTTCTTGAGTCAATTCTGGCAACTTTCCTCCAGTTTCACCATGTACCCTGTTGCTCATTGTGTGGTTCCATGACAGATGTGACAACAGTACAGTACAACTCCCAGCAATTACTGGCTATGGCTCCACTGGGGAGCAAACACGCAATGACCTGATTACAGGGCCACACCTTAAACAGTGGCACCACTTGGGAGTCCCCTGTCAACAGGGATTCTAATAAAAACCCACACAGTCCCCTTGTCTTCTTATTTATTGCAGAACTCCACGTTACAATAACCATCAACACAAGGTTAAGAGAACGCTCATCCCTGAATCTCTTCTTCTCTCTTTTGAAGGTTCCTAAATGGTTCCTGGCTTTAGTACCAAAGTTGTGTTGCTCCTTGGCATTTATTGTACTTTTTTAAGGAAACCTTATTTATCACTGGTGTTTAGTTCATGTCTGAAGCAATTTAACCCTTGATTAAAATTTCTGCTAGTTTGAAGACTGCTAGTTTGAAGACTAGTTTGAAGATTATAATTTTTACATTTATTTATTTAACGTTAAACTCTGTCTGCTTGAACTCATGACCTAAAACATTAGAGCTGCATTCAGACCTGTTGGTAGGAAAGTTTTTATTAACATTACTTCTGCTTTCTGCTCCAGGAGTTGTGAATGGCTGCAAGCAAGATAGATAAGTGATGATTTTTGAGTCATTGTGGAGATCCCCATGTTCAGTTGTCTTGGACTATATGAGTGCAACTTTGAAAACACAAACATGGCTTAAAAATTACATAAAAATGACTTTTCATGATTTCATGACTTTTCATGATATGATTTTCATGATCATGACAGTGTCCTCTTAAAAAGAGGGCAGAAGGGCTTAATTGCATGATGGCACAGAAGAATATAAAGAGTGTTTCAATGGGTGATCTATAATAATTCATTTTATAAATTAGATATGTGAGTGTGATATGCAATCATATGTAATAACAAAAAATATATTATTACATATGTAATTATAATAATAATAAAAAATAACAATAACAATAATAATAACAATGACGATAATAATAATAATGATATAATAATAATAATAATAATAATAATAATAATAATATTATGTTAAATTCATGTAATGCCTTCCTCACACTATTTGCAACAACTAAACAAACCAACAAAAATCAATGAAAAGGCACAGAACCCATAAACCTTATTAGAACAATCTTAATAGACAAATTCTCATAGACAAAAATGATCAATCTTGGAACAAAGAATTTACTGCCACAAAATAAAAACTTTCGTAGCACTTCTTAAACACATGAATGTGCATGCATATCTTTCCATTCTACACCTTAAGATCAGATCATGAACAAACCACATCTACAGTAATGACACATACATTGGCATATACATTCAAGCAGCTGGTCTCTCACAAATAAATATATGAAAGTGAAAACAACACCATTAAAGAAACAGTTACAAAACTTGACATACTTTATATTTCCTGATTTGTAAATATATGTATATGTATATAAATATATGTATATAGGTTTTTTTTTTTTACAGGAACTTTAACAGGAATTGGTAGTCTGGGGTGTATTTCAGAGAAGCAGTCACTGACGTGTTATCTAAAACCTTAAGATAGAGATCAAGAGGGGCTCCCAGGAAGAAAATTTATGTCACATCCTTTGTAAGACTATAAGAGGACAGAGGCACAATGCAGATGTATAGTACTGAAGACGCCACACTCAGAACACTCATCTTTGACTGAGGCAGCTTACATCATGAGGAGATTCTTGCTTTTCCTTCTGAGCAATGTGATTGTTAGTGCAGCACCTGCTGTACTGCCAAAATTAGACAAACATGACGAGGAAAGGATAGCAGCAAGAAATATATCTATGAAAGCAATGTATCAATTATACGAAATCATGTATACCGCGAATTACACCATAAACGAGTCAAAGTCAGAAAAGGTAAGAATTCATTTTATAATTAAATTTGTCAAATTTATTACAAAGATTACAACTCTTCTCTGTTTATTCTATTGCACTGACTATTGCAGTGTAGCACATTATTATTATCAATATATATATTATTATCCAGTAACCTCATAGCTTAACAAGATATCGACTTTTATTTCCTTAGGATATATGGGTCAACAATTTGTTCCATGAGGAAAAGTGCTCCGTGAGTTATAACAGCATTTTCTGACATTAATGTGGTTTTACATCAACTGTCTTAATTAAAGTTAACTTATATAGTTATAAATAACCACCTGAATGCCTGACCATGTGTTTTACGGCTCTAGGTTGAGACATTGTGCAAAGCAGGGAAAGTCCTACGTGTATTAACTGCACAGTCTGTTGGAATTGAGCAAAACAAGTGGTTACTGCCGAGGCAGCTCCTTACCTACAGGAAGGTGAGTGAGCATGATGTTTAGTTTTTTTTTTTTTATGGGTTATATTTACTGAGAAAATTACAGTTAAAGAAGGGTTTAACAGGAACATTCAGCTCTGTAATATAGTACATTTGGGTAAACTAGGTTATTTATATATTCAGTTCTACACGAGGTATCAAAAAGTCTCTAAACTGCATCTTGTTGTTTGATTTTGTGACACTGTGCAGTTGTGATTTGATCCCGGTGTTATTTAATTAGCAAATTATAAAACTGATATATGGTTGTATGTTTCTTCCACAGGGAATTCCCTGCACTTACAAGGAGGCGGACAACCTAATTAAACTTAAAGCTTTTCTTAGGAAAGTACATCATTGTGCTAGGGTCTTGTTCATATCTTTACTTCCCTAATTTCTTTTTGATTTCTTTCATTTTTATTGTGTATATTTATTGCAATGCTTGCAAAGATTGTTAAATTATTCTTAAATTATAGCAATATTTATCTTTCTAAATAAAAGCTAAAAATGCATTTAATGTGTGTGAGTCATTTGTAAAATAAACTTGTTTGCAATCTGGTCAAACAACCCGCCTACCACAAATTCAGATCAACCTTCAAGCATTAAACTATCCAAGCAAAGTAACCTCACACTCCCATGTGTTCGAGGATCCATTCATTTACTTTACTTTAGTCCTCATCTCATGTCCTAAACTCATCTTTAAATAGATTACATTCATTTGTATGTTCATTTGTATTCTTTGGTTTACACATCCTTCTTGATGACAAAGCAAAAACTGCTCTTTGAGTGTTTTGATAATTTTTTAAATATACAGGACTGAAATATCCCACTTACATAGGTATTCAGATCTTGTTGCTAACAAGCTAACAGTTGCCCTCTGGCACTTGCTTCTGTTGAGGGTTAATGCCCCCACAGCTTGAACAGAATTAATTGGAAATCATTAGTAAAAGCACACCCCTATCTATAAGGTCTCATGGTGGATAGTGCTTCTCAGA
This sequence comes from Hepsetus odoe, assembly GCA_017165825.1. Lineage (NCBI taxonomy): Eukaryota > Metazoa > Chordata > Actinopteri > Characiformes > Hepsetidae > Hepsetus > Hepsetus odoe. The sequence continues at coordinate 22,067,056 of CM029372.1, read as the reverse complement.
GTGATTAAGTGAAAGTGACTATTATCGTCATTGCAAGGTCACAGGACACCACAACGAAACTGGACCTCTGCATTTAACCCATGCAAACACCATGCAACAGTGGGCATAGATGGGAATGGTACCTTGTTCAAGGGTACCTCAGGGCAACCTACTGGGAAGGGGTCTGAACCCACAATCTTCCCATCATGTGGCCAACTCTCTAACCACTAGGCCACCGATGCACCAAGCCATAAGGTGGAGAGAAGTGTCTGTAGACCTGTGAGACAGGATTGTGCTTAGATAAAGATCTGGAGAAGTCAATTCAAGTGAGTTTTATTTATATAGTGCTTTTTACTGTCACCGTCACAAGCAGCTTCACAGTCCGAGACCCTAGTAAGCAAGCCGAAGGTGCCAGAGGCAAGGAGAAACCCCATAAACTAGAGGAAGAAACTCTGGAGGGAACCAAGACTCAGAAGGGGAACCCATAATCTGCTCAACTCCAGATAATCAAGAAATGAAACAGTGATATTACTAAAAAGATGTAAATGATAAGTAGGCGGAACGTGCTAAAGTACAAGTCCTTTTATAACCTAATTTCCCAATAAAGAGACACGGAGAGACCTGAAAATTACTGTGCACAGATTACCACCCATCCATAAAATCCTGCCAATACGAAGGGAAGAAACTTTGTGTGCCAAGGTAATCTAGAGCTATCATTGTAGCCAAAAGCTACTTTCATCAAGCCCTCTAAGAACGGTCTTAATATTTACATGGATTTTCAGTTTATATTGCATATAGAACAGATTGATTATAATATACAGATTTGAAGGTGAGTCTGAAACGTTAAATGTGTAAAACTTCAAAGCTAGAATTTTCCACAAACACTTTCATATTCTGCTTATCATGTAAGATCTAGTAACATTTTGCTGTGATCTGTAAGCCATGCTTGTGTTGAGTAGAGGCAAAGGCAAAATACCATATTTTTTTCTGTCACTTATAATCAAAACTTCAGTAAAGTCCATTACTGATGTCATATTTCTGAATTTCAGCCTGGATTTTGTGAACAACAGGATGCGTTCTTTCATTCGTTATCCAGTTTTCTTCTGGGAACAGCCTGATGTGCACCTAAAGTTCTTGCCAATTCACACCTTAAGTTTAAGGCTTCTGCTGCCATCATCCTGTTTTCTACATCCATCCTGATCTTCCTGGGGAATCATACATTTTTTTCTCATGCTTCTGCTGTCATTATTAAACCTGTGCGTTTGCTATGTCCATTTATGGAGATCCTCCTGGTGAATTCTTCATTTCTTAAATATGGAAATGCTTTCATCTAACTGGAGGGTCCCTGTTTGTCAGCAAAAAAATACCATGCATATTGTCAGCCAACATGGAGTAATTATTGTGAGTCATTTGTGAGTCACACTAAACCATACCGTCATCCAAAATTGAGTGGATGTTACAATATTAATTTTTTCAGACTTATTTTCTCTTTTCTTGTTATTCATCATTTTCAAACAGTTGTATTTTCCAACATAGTCTTTTGATTCCATTAGACCATTTCCAGCCTCTCTGATTATTAAACATACATCCTTTTTAATCAGGTGATGTCAGGTGATTTGAACCCCCCGGCGCCACAGCCACCTACAGCCACCAGTCCCAGAGAACACACTTGGCCTTTCTCTCTGGGAAGGTACCATGGCCCTTCGTTGAATTACATTACAATTACGGCATTTAGCAGAAGCTCTTATCCAGAGCGACTTCCATGTCCTAATTACAGGGACAGTCCCCCTGGAGCAATTCAGGGTTAAGGGGTTTTGCTCAGGTAATGCCAGAGGTGGGATTCGAACCTCTTGAGTCATTGGTCCAGAGGCAAGTATCCTACCACTAGACCACCACCACCCACCCAGTTCATTTTCCATTGTTCATATGACATTTTTAACATAAATCTGTAAAATTCCAAGCAATCCATCCCAAAAGTGCTGCTTCAGATTGTCCATGACATTTTCACACAAATACTATCTCACTATCAACAAACAGTTAAAATGTCAGATAAATCATTGTTGTCAGAATAAAGTTCTGTTCATTACAATTAATTCTCTGTTAAATCCCCGTGCCTGCTGTAATCTTAACGTATCTAATACAACCGGTGAGATATATGAAAGATGAAAGAGATTGTTTTAACATTCCTCAGAGGTCAGAATAAACCAACTAATTTGATGCAGTTTAAGTGAAAGTGACTATTAGGACTATAATCATGCATTGTGAAATAACACAGCACACAGGGAACCACAAGAAAATACATTTTCTGCTTTCCACCCACACGCACCACGCAGCAGTTATGTCCAGCACCCAGGGAGCAGTGATGGACAGTACCTTGCTCAAGGATGCCTCCAGGGTAATCTACTCTTCTGGGACTCAAACCCACAACCATCCAAGTATGAGGCCTACTCCCTAACCGGTAGGCACCTCTCCCCAGTAGCTGATATACAGTATGTTGTAATGCTGCATTTGGGCTGTTTGAACCAATTTCACTTTCCTTTCCAACAAACTTATTGGAAACATTTATATAGAAAAGATAAATAGCAAAATATAGAAACTTCATTGTAAAATACTAGAAAACTTCCACATCACAAATGCAGCTCAAACGAATCTATTAAAGGTTACCAATGATAGCTTAGTATATGCTGTTTCTCCTGGACCTGAATTCGAGGGTTCATCAGGGTTCTAGTTTAGGTCTTCTGCTCTCTTCTATTTACATGTTGCCACAGTGACATTATTCAGAATTCACATCATATCATTTCTATGTAGTTCATATTCAGCTTTATATCCCTCAACAGCTCATGATTTATTTTCCATTATTTATCAGTGAGCTGATCAGAGCTGGTCAGTGAGCTGGTCAATGCCCAGTCATTTTCTTTATTTAAGTGATTGCATGTCAGAGTTGGTCATTTTTGTCCCCCTAGTAATGTCTCTGTTCTTATGAAAAATATCATCCAGTATGAGCAGTTGTGAAACCGTATGTAAAAAACCCATGATGTGATTTCACAGACAGGTTAATTCTGTAATTCTGTCTGGAAACAATTATTCATGCTCCATGATTTCATCCCAGTTAGACTGCTGTAATTATATTCAGAACGTATAGTCAGTACTTAACAAGGCTCCAGCTTACAAACTGCTGCAGCCCAACTTCTCTCAAGAACCAAGGAACCAGATTTTTTTCCGTTATAGCTTCTCTGCATTGGCTTCCAGTCCAGTACATAATATACTACAAAATGTTCTTATTTGTGCATAAATCACTTCACGGGCAGAGCCCTTTGAATTTTTCAGCCTTGATAAACCCTTTCAAAGGCCCGTGATCTTTGGGGTCCTTGGTCAACTCTTTTTAGATGGTCCATGCTCTCAAAGCTTTTTGTTTGTTCATTTTCTAGTTGTTGCTTTTTGACCGTGGAACTGTGTCAGGCAGCCATGACACACAGACAAGGACACTCACTATCCATCCATCCATTTTCTGCCACTTGTCCCAAATGGGGTTGCACTGGTGTCCAACCCAGCGCACACAGGGTGAGGACAGGGGACGCACCCTAGACAGGTCGCCAGCCCATCGCAGGGAGGAGCGGGACGGGGACGGCACCTTGCTCAAGGGTACCTCAGGGCAACCCGTTGGGAAGGGGTTCGAACCCCCGATCCTCCAATCATGTGGCCAACGCCCTAACCACTAGGCCACCACTGCCCCCGGACACGCACTAGTTCAATTTTATTTTAGAATTCATCATTGTTTTGTGAAGCAGGGCTTCTTCTGTTATCCATCTTACTTTTAGTTTTTCACAGACGGAGGGTATTGAGCTTAAATTCCTCCATGCCTCAAGCAAAGGTCTTGCAAATAGAACTAGTGCTCAAAGATTTTTAAATACATAGTTGATTTTAAATATATGATTGGACCTTTGATCCTGCTCAGCAGTAGGAGGTCCCCAGAAAATTTGATGATGAGCGGCCAAACTAAAATAGTGTCAAATATGAAATGATGGTTAGGTTAGGTGTATTTTTCCTTTCTCATTCAAAGTGTCCGCTTCGGAGATGAGTGGTTTTCTCCTAAAAGTGGCGGTCTGCATTTTAACAGTAAGAAGGTGGTAGTTGTAATGGAGCTTAGAATCTGTATAAATATGGGAGGTGTGGTCATTTCAAACTTCCCCTGAAGCAACGACTCAATTTAATAATCAGTTATTTGAGTTGCACCTATCGAGGTTTTTTTTTTTTTTTTTCTCTTTCCATTTCAAAGACCATAACTGGTAGTGGGAGGCTACACAGAAGTTCTATGACGTGTTCTCAGGACTGATCTCAATCAAGATATCTAATAGGCTTCTTCCTATAGAGGCTATAAGTTCATTTTCAGACTGATGAAGAACTCTTGAGAGTCTGCTGAATGACTAGAACCTGAACTATGAAGACCTTCTTGATCTTCCTTCTGATCATTTTTATGGTTTCTGCAAGCAGAACAACTCTGGAAAAAAAAAATCTCAGGGAAATCATGGAAAGTGTGGATACCATCTTATCTCACCGAAACAAAATGGTGAGGCATTCAATTTCAGACAGAAGTAAGATATAAAAAAAAAAAAAGCCTTCAGAATTCATAGTGCAAAAAATAACCGTTTTATGTCAACTTTTATTTTGCAGCAAAACAAGATAAATCCTTGGGTGGAAGACGTATTGGCTAATTGTTCTGTAAGTTACATCGGGCTTAACTGAACTAATATAGCAAGATTTAAAAAATGACTGGCGTGAACATAAGAAGCAACTACGTCCTTATACAAATGCGGGATCTCAATTTTTTTTAATATGGATGTTCTAGGTGAAGAATCTCTGCATGGCAGGAAATGTTCTCTCTAAATATCACGCAAGTAATTTTGGACTGGAGGAACATCAATGGAAATTACCCAGGCAGCTTTTGTCTTTCAGAGTAAGTGACATCCATATTCTAAAGACAGCTATCATTAATTTGATCATGCCTAATTTCTAGTCAGAAAGTGATGTTGACCTTGATACCAAACCACACAAGCTCAACCGCACTAGTGTCACAAAACAAGTTTTAAACTGTTACAAGAAACATTTATGTGCAATCAAGCCTTGAAATTGCATCTTTCACATTTACAGGTCTGTCAGTTGGGCAATCTGCCTGAAATACAGGTTCGCCTTTCCAGACTTCTGCACAACATACACAAGTGTGCGCAGCAGATATTCTCTAAGTGAGCGCAATGATATCTCTCAACCCCACTGTTCAAGGCATTATCAACATTACTTCAATATTAACATAATATTTAAATGAATAATCAATCTATTTATTATTGTTAATTAACCGTATTTTTTATATATTTAATAAAGTATTGTTGAAGAAAACAATATATGTGATGGGTTGTCATTCTTAATAAAATGTCCTTTTTGGAAAACACAACATGAAAATGAGGTAACTTAATAATTTAATAAATTATAGAGTATTCAGGGAACAGCACAGTAAAAGTAAACATTTTCATGTAAATCAAAGGTCACATTTTTTGACTACAGTGTGCATGTATAGCAAAATAATTATATATATTTAAAAAAAACAAAAAAAAAACCAAAAACCAAAAAAGAACATTTGCTAGTGTTAAATGGCACTACAGTGTGGGGGTAAAGCAGCATGCAGGTTCTCCAACCAATCCTCTAACCTCCCAAAATCAGGTTAGTAGTACACATTAAATACAACAAGACTACAGTGTAATGCAAACTGCCAACGATACAAGCATCAAGCATATGATTCATATCTAAAGCAGCTTGTTTAAGACGACAAGCTAATCAGTAAGGACATCAGACTAGTAATATCCTGTGCCTTTTGCTTTCAGGTGTCCTAGACTGCACTGACATCCAAGTAGAAATGAAAACTCAAGTAACAGTTTGTGTTGTGTTTCTGCCATGTGACAAAGATAAAAACCGGTCTTAATGTAGCAGTGTTTTTAAAAAAAGCAACCAGGTAACAGCTTCATTCTTGCATATATACACTGTTTTTTTCTGTTTCAGCTTTAATTTTAATCACTTATTTATGCTTACGTCTATACACAATTAACATAAATTCAAAGGACCGGCCCAGATTTTCATGAGGAAAACATAAAAATCTCATTGCAGCAAGGATTCGATCACTGTCTCTGGCCTAGATGAGCGTTTCCTACAAAAAGCAGGCAGAAAAAAGGTTAGGTATCAAACTGGTAACAACCCCACAGAATCAAACAATCAGGGTTAACAATAAATTGGAGTTCTTGTGTATCTTGTAACTAATCTAAACTAAATAAAAAATCTGATTACAAAGAAATGGAAGAAAAATAAAGCGATGCTATAAACTAGATTTCAAAAGCTTGGAATAACATTCATATTAGGAACTATTCATATATTTGCTGGTATTAACGAAAACAAAAAAAAACTATTTTATTTTACGAAATTCAACATAATACTTCAGTTATTACATTTACGGCATTTAGCAGACACTCTTATCCAGAGCGACTTCCATGTCCTAATTACAGGGACAGTCCCCCTGGAGACACTCAGGGTTAAGGGTCTTGCTCAGGGACCCAGTGGTGGTAGTGCCAGAGGTGGGACTTGAACCGGGGACCTCTTGGTCCGTAGGCAAGTACCCTACCACTAGACCACCACCATCCAGTTATTAGGAAACACCAGATTAAGATTATAGATTTTGGTATCAAAAAAAATGTAGCAGCTGAAGAGCGGTGGCTGACCTGCGGCTAGTCTTTGGCCTGGACTTGGTGCCCTTCGAGGTCCTGGGTCTTTCTAGTTTCATTAGAGACTGGCGCATGCTCTCCTCGGTGTAGGCCAGGTACACATGAGAGAGGTCCACCTCAAAGGGCTAAACCCATCACAAGACACAAGCATGCTGAGTACACCTGATCTTACAGGACACATTTTAAGAATTATTTCCAAGGACGCTAAAATGACGCCAAGACACACTTACATCCTTTTCTTTCTTATCCGGCACAGGAGTTTGTTTTCTCATGTTGTTGCCAGTATAGGCTACACATTTCTGTGGAAAGCGAGCAAATCTTTCTTAGATTTTAGCAGCAATACAGAGACAGAAACAGACAAACAGGAAAACAAAATACAATTCACCAACATGATAAATAATATTCACCTAATTCTAGCACAATTCCCAAGAAGACTTCTTGCTTAGGGAGTCCAGCAAGCCCTCATGATTGCAAAAAAAGCTTTTCCAAATCATTTGTGTCACTATTCATCTTTAACATTAGGTGCTTCCTGAAATAAAGTGCGTCTGGAATTCTGTGATGTGAGGACCTTTAAACTTTTTTTTAAAACCTGTGGCTTTTTATAGTGATCAGAATCTACAAACAGAAAGGGGATTTGTTCTTAAGTAGCCTGCATATTCTTTCATTAATCATTGAGCTTAACACTCTGTCTGTGAGACAAAATCACAGTCTGCGGTTAACATCACATTTTCTATGAGCCAAATCATAGGCTGATGAACCCCAGATTTCATTTTTGGCTCAATATCTAATTTTTTTTTTTTTTTTTATCTAAAAAACACTGAAACTTTTTTGTACTCACCAGTTGCCATTCGCCAATATCTTCATTCCAGTGTACATAATTCTCAATCATTTCCTGGAGGTCAAAGTTAAAACTGATGAGACTTTTAAGTCATGTTTATTTTGTTTAATAAAGATGTAGATTATACAATAATAAAATAGCTTGTAACAGACAAAAATACTGCTATAAAAGAAGGTAATTTATGCTCTTTAAAACAGGCCTCTGATACAGAGTTCCTATACTCACACACACACACACACACACACACACCTGGTATTCCTGAGGGATGAAGTTGTCGATGATGAGCATCTGCAGGCGGAGTTCTCTGCTGAGCTGGCGGATGTTCTCCAGTAGACCCTCAATCTCTCTGTGATGTTCCTGTTGCAGATCTGCCATCTGGACCAGAAGAGATGAACAGATTTCACCTCTGCACAGCGGACACTCTCACTGCAGCTGCCACACTGCCCCAAGAGTAAAGCTCAAAAAATAGGCTTCTGTTTGCTGCTATTTTTATTTTTTATAAAAGACACAACAGTCCATTGCATTTTAGGAATGACCACAAGTCTGTTCTAAGAAACATGACAAGTGCAAAATTAGTAGATTAGATTTATAGACTGTAGTCCATCTATACATCATTTGGTAGCCCCCATTCATAAACTATGAGGAATCAAAGAGAACCATCACTAAGCATGTATGTTTTGAATCGTGGATCATTCAGTGACGCTCACATAGTAGTGGCATATTAATATATGTGTGTGTGTGTTGGAGTGGATCGCACACAGCAGCGTTACCAATGTGTGTTACCAATGGGTGACCAACCAAAGTCTCAAGAAACTGACCACAGATGAAGGGACAAAATGATGACTGTGCAGCATCAGATAAACTATCATCAACTTTACATGTCTAAGGTGGACCAACAGGTTGGATATGTTTAATAAAGTGGCAAATAGTAGAAGCAGCTAATGAAGTATCTTATCAGTGTATATCTATATGCTATGTGCTGGTGGAAGAGACTGCAAGAGAAGCAGTCTAACGCACCTCAGATTTTGCTGCCATCAGCATGGTCCAGACCTTCTTTAATTTCTTGGTTTTGCCTTGGGCCTCTTCCTGCAAGCTGGTGTACTTTTCTTCAATATCCAAGCGCTCTTGCTATTTTCAGACACAATGGAAATACAAAAAATACAACGTCAGACTCGATAGCCTGAAATACCAATACTAAAGCTAAGCTATGTACTACCAAAAACACTCTGGTACATGAACCAAGACTATTGATAAGCTCTACTTTTATTACTCAACAAACTGGCTTCAGTAGTGCTTGGTAACCAAATGTGTGAAAGAACGGTTACCTCCTTTTCCTCCAGTTCTTTGCGGAGCTGCTCGGCTCTTTTTCGACGCTCTTCCAACTCATTGTTGGACTCTTCTAGGAGCCTCTCCTGCTCTTCTGCCTTGGCCAGTAAATCAACTCCTCCAACAATAACTTTCTTCTCCAGTGCAGACAACTTCTCAAGCAGTAAGTGGTGTTCTTGTCTGAAACCAAACAAATGTGAAGCACAGTGAAGCAAACCAAGCATAACTAAAGCAAAAAATAAGATACCCACTCTAAAGTATTTAAATAAGAATTCACCACCATCTAGATCTAGATTTTAATTAAGTCACAACATTATGGATTAAGGTCACTGGGGAAGGGGAGATCTTGTAAAAGGTCAAACTTCCTCAACTTACTGCGCTTTGAGTAGGTCTTTTTCCCTTTTTTCTAGTTCTGCCCGTGCTTTATTCCTCTCCTCCTCCTCCATGTCCAGCTTAGCCTCAAGAGCCCTGCGTTCCTCTTCAATCTTTGCCTGCATCTCCACCATCTTATCTGGTGACATCTTCTTCTTCCCTATTGTCAGTGGGGCATTTTCAAAAGGTCAGATACAACAGCAATGCAATTTAAGGCTAAAGCTTAATTTATGAGCCATCTTTAACACTAAGTTACACATGTGATTAATGAGAACTTCAGCTAAACACTCTACAAGCTTCAGCAGGATTGTTCAAGTGATACCACAGAGTTCTTACAGAAACTTAGACATAATGTAGAACTTTAAAAAGGTTCTTCACCTTTGCATCGCTGGTTCATTTAATAACCATGCACTGAAATGTTCATTGAAAAGTTCAGGTTTGTCTATGGCATTACAGAGCATTCTTATTGTAGCATCATATTTCTAATTAAAAGTTAGTCATAATTCTTTGAGGTGCAAAGAGAAGGACCATAACATTGCTGGCATTATTTACATTAAAAAAAAAAATTAAATGGAACAAGAAGCTCAAGTTAAAGCAATTCTTCTTCAAAAAAAAAAAAAAGTCAGTAATACTAACAAAGGACAGCATCGAAACTGAACATCTTTTTGCTTAAGTGATTCTGACTTAAAAGAAAAGATTTTCAAACCTTTAAATTGTCTAGTTACCATAAACAAAAAATATCTTTCAATAAACATACAGGCAATCTGTTTCCAAAAGATCTTCTGCTCAGTCCTTTAGTTCAAACTTAACACGTTGATCAAGACGAAAACAGTAACTACAACAATATATATATATATCACAGCTTTTATTTACTAATTTATTCAAAGCTGTAGCATTTTATGGTAAATTCATTCATTCATTTCTAATATTTTGCTAATTTTCCCCATGGTTTATAAGCCAGGGTACCAATTAGGAAAGATCACATTTACAGGGAATTCGAGTTAAAAGAAGAAAAAGAGGTTGGGCTCCTGAAGAAACTAACACACCAACCTCTCTGATCTTGAATTTGGGGAGAAAAATCAACCCAGGCGGTTGTCACATTACATTGGAGGAGGAAAAAAACAGAAGGACAAATCATACCATTACCAAAGAATTTAAGAAGATGTGAGGGGGTGTTGATACAGACATAGACAATCTGATGCTCACAAACCCAAACAGTGATTCAACAAAAACGGCAAGCGTAAAACATACATGAGAAAATGACTAGTTATTGCCTTGGAGAGGTGAAACCATATTTGAACATCCTGTCTGGAGGGCAGAAAGTGACCCACTTTTACAATGTCTGCTGATTAAACGTTCTATTTCTTTCATTTACAGTGTGTGGAAACCGGCATTTGCTTTGTCATTAAATATGTCATAATAATTCCACTGCATATATCCACTTCTGAACTATGTATGGATGTATAGACAGTAAAAGTATGTAGTTATAAGCATCTACATGTATGTTTATTAGAATAAAAGCTGATTTACAGAAGGTATTAAAATATTATACAATAAATAATGACTATGATTTAACCGTTGTTTAAAAATATTTTCTTAATGAAAAAATAAATAAAAATAAACTTAATGCTGCCACAGCTATGTGTCATCAACAGTAAAAAGCTTTTGTAGTGTTATGATTTAATCAACCTCAGTTCCTACCGAATGTGTTCAATTCACTAAGGTTTACAACGGTCCCTCTGAGAAACTAACCATTTCAAAACTGTCAATACATTTTTAGTGAGGTTCATGTAAGAGGCCTGGGCGAACATTTTTAAAACAACATTTTTAGAATCCAATCTTGGGATATTTTCCCTGTGATTTTTGAGGTCAAAATAAGACCCAGGATCAGAAGGTCATGGGTTTGAATCCCAGACCAGTAGGTTGCCCAGAGGCCCCCTTGACCAACTTTCACTTTCATAAAAATCTGACATTAAATTCTCCTTTTTATGTAGTCCAACACACCAATTGAGTTTTTAGTTTCCTTTAAGCTTTCGTTTGCATATATCAAACTAATTGTACTGACAGGCAAATTAAAGGTCTCTTCTCAGGCTCTATTGTACATTAATGTCTTAAAAAATCCTAGGCAGCACCTTCAACATGATTGCTACTTGCTCCATTTAATCGTTCCTACCAACAATGACTCTATAAATTATATTATTATGCATAAATAACATAATTGCACATGACACATATCAAGTAACAAAGCACAAGTGTCCAAACATGTGTCTCCCCTCACCAGTTCCTTGCCTTTCATTATCAATGCAAAATATTACTTTAGTAAAGTGGCACTTGGCATGCAATCACAAGCAGTAGACCGATCACAAGTGAAGCAGAATCAATGCACAATATATGTATATAATGCAAAAATATATATGTTTTATAATGATGCTTTTTAATTATAAATCTAATTCCACAAAGAGTCAAGCACTTTAACTTCTCAATAAGCTAAAAATGGGAGTAATGCTGACCCAAGCACTAACAAAGGACACAGATTACCCTAAAGGAGATTATCGCTGAGCCTAGTTTCCCATTTGTGGTTCTCTGCATCCTGATGGGTTTGAGTATGTACAGAATGCTTATATTACAACCTGCTGTGCAACAATCTCACAGTGTGATCGCAATGTGGTCATGGTGAGACTCAAACTGGTTCTTCAAAAAGGTTAAGGGAGGAGACTAGGATGTATGAAGGATTTCCACAGGAGAATGCAAAGGTGAGGGGTTGAGGGCTGAGTGAGTCTAGGACTGTTAAGTCTAGGTGAAAAGGGAAGAGTGGGATTGTTGGTTATTGGAACACTGATCCCACTCACTAGTCTGAATTTTCCTCTCAGAGCGCTTCGCTACAGAGCAATCCGAACCTGAGCTACTGCTGCTGCCACTGTCTGTAACACAGAGAGAAAGAGAAGCTGCGAAAGCAGTGGAAAAGGGCACAGCAAGGGCAGAAAGTAATACAAAGAAAACAGAAGAGAGAGAGGCCCAGGGGATGCACAGAGACAAAGCCGTTAATGGCTTAAAAGGATGTGGCCTACTCTATAATTTCACTGACGCAATGAAGTTTCTGTGGTAGAGCATCACACTTTTGGTGTGACACTATCTCTTTTTATCTCACTTAGCAAAGGCAAATAAAAGCCACATTTATTGGGATGGAGCAATTCACTTTCATTCTTACCGTAAATAACACAAAACTCTGCCTTTGTTAATAGGGCTTTAATTTAACCTCTGGCAAGAAATTATTCAGCTCTTAGAAGCTTTAAAAGTAACAGCTCCTTTCACAACTTCACTTGTTTCAGTAAGTGCTTTTGCACATGGTTAGAACAGCTCAGTGTGTTTTTCATTCTGTTTTCAGATTATTTTTTTCCTGCATATTATTCTGCGAAAGCCAGCATGCAATATTTTTTGTTACCCAGTCATCCTTCTCTGGGACTTTTACCTCCTTTCCTCGCCTCTGATAAATATCTCTTGACCATCAGATCACAGACAACAAGATTATAGGACAGTTTCTAGCCTAAGGCAAAACAAACAAACTTTTATAAAAGATAGTTAACTTTGTTATTTTGAACTGTTTAAATGATTTTTTCTGCACCGTCACTTTACTGTTAAAGAAAGACTGGATACTGGATATGGGCACTGTAGTCCTATTGCCTTTGCACTTATCACTATAGTCACACTGCCACCAACAGTGCTTCACTTTACTATCTCTTTCAATAGCTGCCCAGTGCTGCACGGGTTTGAGTGTGCATGGAGGTCCAATTTCGTTGTGGTTCACTGTCTGCTGTGCTGTGACCTCGCAATGACAAGGGTTGTCACTTTCACACATTACATCTGTACGTCTTAAAGCTTATACTTGCATGTCGAAAAAGATTATTCATGGCACACATCCAGGTCTAGGTGCGGAGGATTAGTCACAAGCGTAGTGACTCTTGTGAGGTCTAACATTTTTAGTTTCAATAGATCATGAAAATGTCTAAAACTATCATATATCTATTAGTATGATAGCTCCCGTGCTGGCTTCAGCAGACTTTCTGTGCACAAGACAAGTAAAATAGAACTTTTAAAGCAGCAAATATAATACAACGGCAGTGATGGAAGGAAAGTCAAGATTGCGCAAAGCATTAAGCAATTTTTGTAAAAAAAAAAAAAAAAGAAAAGAAAAAAAAACCCTGAAGTAGTGCTGTGACTTCCACTGGTTTGTATCATCACATGCGAACAGACTTCATGTACCTCAGAATGCACCACATCATTGATTCATTATTCTACAGTTCTAGCAAACCAATGGACACTGAGTTTCTTAGAGGAAAGAAAAAAAAAAAAAGACAACTGGACTCCAACCTCGTCGTTTTCTGGGTCTCTCTCCACCGTCTCCAGCCTCATCCTCCCCTTCGTCCATATCTTCAGATCCACTGCCCTCTGACCCTGAAATTTCCTCTCCTGCAGAAAGTCAAGCACCATCAAAGCTCTGCGCCCTGACTAATGAACATGGATCAATGTAGGACTATTTTTACTTTCATCTTCTAAACGATACACATGATCTCAAAAAAATATCTGTGGGTAATGAGCGTATGCATGCACCTACCATTAAGACAAATTTGTGATAAATTTCAAAGTACCTTCTTCCAGCTTTTTCTTGAGCTCTTCGATTTCTTTCTGAAACTGACGTAATAGTGCATCTTTGGGGTCCTCGTTGATTCTGGCCTTATTTTTGATGTTCTTTGCTCGGTTTGCATATCGCAAAGTGCTAATAGTCTCATCATAGTTGTAGTCCGCCGGCCCAATGTTTGCACACTAAAAGAGAAGCAACAATTAAAACTGAGCACATCAACACAGACACTTAATATTGTCCTTTAATCATTGCTGTGTTCATTGCGACAATCCATGAGGTGATCAAAGACTGTCAGTAAACTAGATTGGTTAGACTTATATCAAATATCAGCAAGTCAAACCAATACCAGTTTCATGCATATACATACCATCATAGTTTTAGAGTTTCCTCCCAAAGAGTCCTGCAGAAGGCGGGTGAGTTTGGAGTTCCTGTAGGGCACATGTGTGCTCTTTCCATCCACTAAAGCAGAGATGACATTGCCCAGGGTGGACAGGGAAAGGTTGATCTTTGTGGCCTCTTTAAGCCGCTGTCCAGTAGCACCTGTCTTCCCTTGTCTTTCTGATCCCTAAGCAACAAAAAAAAAAAAATCATCTCAACTTAGAACAGAAATAAAAACATCAGTTAACAGTACTCGGCACTGTTGCCTAGACCTTACCGCAAGATCAACAAGGTGCAGTTTGCCCATGCGTACATGCTGGTTTCCATCAACGCCCTTCTCACTGCACTCAATGGTGATGGTGAAGATGGCATGAGAGCGAGAGCTGTGTTCGTTCATGTTAGTAGCACCAACAGAACCTGCAAACAAAGTAAGAATGTCAGGAGCAATTTCACCAAATGCCTAACCATTAACTGCAAAAAGGTCCCTTCATATATCCATACATACTTTTAAACCCTTTAATGTGACTCAGATCTTCTCCTATGGATACTTATGATACACTATTAAGAAATAACATCTTTTACTATTGGAAATGTATAAACTATGCTTGTTAAGTTCAACTAGAAAACGGCAATTAAAGAGGTTGCTGCTGAAGAAAATGAGAAGCCTAATTTATATCATAACAGTGTCATTTAAAGTCAATTAAGGCAAAGAAATAACAATGCAAGCTTACGGTTCTTGTGGCCAAGAGTCATAATTCTATCCATGTCATCTGCATTGTTCACAACATAACCAGAAAGGTCTTTGATATAAACTCCAACATCTGGCCTTTCTTTCACCTGTTTTGGGAATTGATGAAGGCATGCATAAATATTAGAAACCTTTCAAAATGTATATTAGGAAAAACAGAGGAAATGAAAAGTAGATAAGTCAAATGCATAGACAAGAAACTGCTGAGTGTTATTTTCTTAATCAATTCATCAAGTTAAGTGGTTACTGCAGATAATACTTGTCAGTTCTTGGAAGCAGTCATTTAATCTGATAACACGCTTAATAAAAATCCATAATTTAGTATAACTCATCTCTCACTGCACTGATGACTCATGCAAGATCTAACTGCAAGGATACAGTCAGAATCTCACCTCCAGCCTCTGCATCTGGTCCTTCCCCAACAAGTCCCTGACTTCCTCATTGTAGATTTCTAAATAGGAGACTCTAACTAAAAACCTGTAAATAAAAAAAAACATTTTGGGTAAGCTCTACATCTCTGTGGTTCACATGCTGCTTCTTCTGGGTGTGCGCATGTGTGTGTTAGTGTGGTATTTGTGGCATGATGGTTTTCAAGAGAGTAAAGTGAATTAAAATTTTTGAGCAACCAAGGCTAAGGGCTTGGGGTGTGATGAAACATTTTTCCAAATGGTGGGTGGAGTTATATAAAAAAATGTAAAAAAAAAAAAAAGGCATGTATGGTGTGAGATCCTGTACATTAGCCTAGATCAGGGGTCACCAACCTTTTCGAAGCTGAGAGCTGCTTCATGGGTTCTGAGCCGTACGAAGGGCTACCAGTGACCTAAACTCATCTGAACTTCATGTCTAATAAACATGTTTTAAATGCTTCTTTTTTTTTTTTTTTTATATTGTCCTTTTCAAATCTATATAAATGCAAATGTGATTAAAGAAGAATAGCATCAGGATCAAATGAAATTTTAGACGCTGCTCACTGGCGAGTTGTGCTATTTTTAGAACAGGTCCGCAGGCGACTCATGTGGTCCTTGTTGGTGACCCCTGGCCTGATGTTATGTGACACAACCATGACAACCCAACTTTAATTACAAAGACTTAAAAATGAAAAATGAATTAAACTGAAGCTCTTTGAAAAATGTATATTCTGCCATATTTGTAAATTAATCCCCTGATGATCACTAGAAGTGCAACCAAATTACTGTAAACCTCAATTTTAGAATAAAGTTAAGCTAAATTAATTTTAATGAAAACACAGGCAAACTTCGACAGATACAAAATGAGCTGATTCTGGTGTGAATGAAGAGATAGACTAAACACAACAGATGGCTGTTGCGTCCCGAGAGATCTCGAGATCTCTCACCGACCCCTTGAGAGCGGAGCCCCTAGAGAGTTTTGCTTTGGCGTTATCTTACTTTTTAAGACGTGATGCAATACACATAAAACATCCACTTCAGATGTGAACAGTGGAATAGTGGACCCTGCGTGTATCCCTGATCGTGAAAAGGGATTTTGTGCTCACCTAGTGTCTCCCTCAGCTTTAGCGATGTGCCCAAAAATGTGAGCAAATGAATTTGGTATGATCCCACGAAGTTCAGGCACTGCTCTCACTCCCTCCATGGTAAATGTCTTTCCCGTGCCTGTCTGACCATAGGCAAATATGGTCCCTGAAAAGAAATACAATACAAATATTTGTGAGCTTTTTTCCCCCCTTATGAATCGTGAACCTAATTTCAATATAACAGTTTCATAACATTGACTCTTTTGTAGCATGAGTCACATTTTAAGATATTAAGATTACTGATCTGATTTGATTACTGATTTCAGCTGATCACAAAAGGCTCTGGCTTGTGAATGATATTCACAGTAATACTCTATATAACTTACCATTGTATCCCTCCAATACTGAATCAATAATTGGCCGAGCTGTTAAATTGTAGACATCCAGCTGCTTGCTGTCGGGACTAAACACCGTGTCGAATGTGAAGGTTTTCGGTGGCTCATTGGGCGTCTCATGTTTGTTCACAGTGATGGTCCCTCGCATTTCATCCACGGTGACAGATTGTTTGTAGCCCATCATTTTCTCCTTTTGGTTGAGTGGTCGACATCGTACCACTACTTTGACGTTATCGCTGACCTCTGCCTTCTCTGGTTTATCAAGCTTGTTGCTCTGTAACAAGAGCAGAGGTGGTCACAGAGTCCGTTAAGATTAGCAAATGCAGTAACGTGTTTTATTACTTCATTACTACTATTAGAAACACCTGTGATTTGATGAACAAGTAGAAACCACATGGAAAAACACATGCAAATCAACCAATGCATACACACAAAAAAAAATACAGAAATATCTACGCTGAAGCATCACTAACTTGGTGAGCTGTGAAGATAAATAAATAAATAAATAAATAAATAAATAAATAAATAAAAACACAGCTTGGTTAAACTGAACTTTTTTTCACCACGTCACTATAGTACACCATTTCTGTGTCTGATATTGTCCACTTGTTTACTTGGACTTAAACCACAATATAGCCTGTTCTATATAAAACAGTTTATATACAGTGCCTTACAAAAGTATTCGCTGGCATGTTTCATGTTTTGTTGCCTCACAACCTGGAATTAAAATGGATTGTTTGAGAGTATACACCATTTCATTTACAGAACATGCTTACAACTTTGAAGATGTATTTTTTTTTTATTATTGTGAAGCAAACAACAAATAGGATTAAATTAATATTAATTTTTGTCAAAGTAACATGTAATTGAAATATTATATTATTACTATTAATATACTATTCACCCCTCTAAAGTCAGTACTTTGTAGGGCCACCTTTTGCATCAATTAGAGCTGCAAGTCTCTTTGGAGAAGTCTCTGTGAGCTTGCCACGTCTTGCCACTGGGATTTCTGCCCATTCTTGAAGGCAAAACTGCTCCAGCTCCTTCATATTGGATGGTTTTCGCTTGTGAACAGCAACCTTCACAGATTCTCAATTGGATTTAGGTCTGGACTTTGACTAGGCCATTCCAACACATTTAAATGTTTCCCCTTAAACCACTGGAGTGTTGCTTTAGCAGTATGCTTCGGGTCATTGTCCTGCTGGAAGGTGAACCTCCGCCCCAGTCTCAAATCACAGGCAGACTGACACAGGTTTTCTTCAAGAATATCCCTGTATTTAGCACCATCCATCTTTTCCTCGACTCGGACTAGGTTCCCAGATGAAAAACATCTCCACAGCATGATGCTGCCACCACCATGTTTCACTGTGGCGATGGTGTTCTTGGGGTGATGGGATATAGCATTTTCCTTGGTGGCTGAAAAGTTCAATCTGACCAGAGCACCTTCCTCCATGCATCTGGGGAGACGCCCACATGCCTTTGGGCAAACTCTAAACGTGCTTTCTTATTTTTAACATTAAGTAATGGCTTTTTTCTGGCCAGTCTTCCATAAAGCCCAGCTCGATGGAGTGTACGGTTTATTGTGGTCGTTTGGACAGATACTCCAGTCTCTACTGTGGAACTCTGAAACTCCTTCAGGGTTACCTTTGGTCTGTGTGCTGCCTCTCTGATTAATGCCCTCCTTGCCCTGGGCTGTGAGTTTTGGTGGGTGGCCCTCTCTTGGCAGGTTTGTTGTGGTACCATGTTCTTTCCATTTGAAGAGGATGGATTTGATGGTGTGCCAGGGCTTCATCAAAGATTTAAATATTTTTTTAAAACCCAACCCTGACTTGTACTTCTCAACAACTTTGTCCCAAACTTGTTTGGAGCTCCTTGGTCTTCATGGTGTGATGCCTCTTGCTTAGTAATGTTGCAGCCTCTGGAGCCTTTCAGAAAAGGTGTGTTTATACTGACAGATCATGTGACACTTGTGTGGGCTTCATTTCACTAATCATGTGACTTTTAAAGGTAATTGGTTGCACCAGGACTTTTTAGAGGCTTCATGGCAAAGGGGGTGAATGCACATGCCAATTTTCTTTTTTTTTTTTTTTATTCTTTATTTTCACTTTTTCACAGACTATTTTGTGCAGATCCATCACATAAAATAAGATTAACAAACATTTAAATTACAGGTTGGAATTTAACAAAATGGGAAAAAAAGCCAAGGGCACTGTAGTAGATTGCGAATAAGTGTTGAGCAAGAGTGAAAGGAAAGATTTACAGAATGGTAGTGAGTCCAACTAGGCTATAAGGGTTGGAGACGGTGGCACTGACAAAAAGACAGGCAACAGAGCTGGAGGTGTTGGAGTTAAAGTTGCTGAGATTTTCGTTGGGTGTGACGAGGATGGACAGGATTAGAAATGAGTATATTAGAGGGACAGATCAGGTTACTGGGAGGAGGATGTTGAGGATGCAGCTGCCTGGAAAAAGGAAAAGAGTAAGACCAAAGAGGAGGTTTATGGATGTGTTGAGAGAGGACATGCAGAAAATTGGTTTGAAGGAGGAAGATGCAGAAGACAGAAAGAAATGGAGATGGTGTATGTTTGTGTGTGAGAGTGACTATTCTTGTCATTGTGAGTACACACAGCACAGTGAAATTGGATTTCTGCATTTAACCCATGCACAAACACACACCGTGCAGCCCGGGGAGCAGTTGCAGGGGTAGTACCTTGCTCAAGGGCAACCTACTGGTAGGGGTTTGAATCCACAATGAAATTAAAGGAAAGCATGCCTGACACGAGCCCTGAGAGTCATTTCTCAGCTCTCTGTTCGTCGTTTTCTTGTTATTTACTGCAGAACTCACGGCCGCTGCTGCTGTTTACACCCAGGGCCTTCCGCTCGTTGCTAAGCAATGGCGGGCCGTTATTAGCCTTTTTGGGCTTGTCAGAAAGAAAACGACTAGGAATTTATTAAATATAAGGTTAAATTTGATAGAGAAATTAAATATGCAGATTTCGGCGAGGCTCTGGTTATTCGTCCTGGATCGTTTAGGTGCTATTAGCCTAACAGCTAGTCGCTGGTTGGTCGTCTATTGGTATTTGGCTAGTTAGCGCTAGCGGGCTAATCAGAAATGCTACTCGCCGTTAATCAGTTTCACCCTGAGAGGAGGCGACGTCCTTCAAACACATTATTTGGGGCAGAAAACATTAGGAAACCACGACACGCTAAGTAAGTTTTGTCATTTTTATCCCGAAAAGTGTCGGCTAGGTTGTTAGCCCGGCTAATAGGCAAGTGCAATTAGTTGCTTACCGGCATGTTTAGACACTTGGATACGCTTCAAATGATGGAAAATGTCCCGATTCCTGATAAATAAAGAGTTTGGGGTCCGTTTTTAGTCCATGCTCAGAAGCCCATCCCTGAACCGCTCGGTGTGATGAACAGAGGCTGCGCAGAGCTCAGGTGCAGACAGGACATCCAGGATGGGTGGATGCAGATCTGTTCTCCCTGGAGGAGGAGGAGGAGGAGGAGGAGGAGGAGGAGGGGGAGGGATGATCCAGCTGTTTTATTTTTGCGGATATCCACTCAGAAACCATTACATGTTAAGATCATAATTGTGTGACCAGTGCATCGCAGGGTTACTGAGTAAGTAAAGAAACAGCACCACTTTATCATGAATAATTTAATTTCTGGATTTCAAAAATAAAGTGACAGAGGATCAGCTTTGATTCAATTACAGGGAGCAAAGGACGATGTCTGTTTCAGAGGCGAACTGCAAACACAGTGGCGTAATAATGACAAACCCACCCCTACTGCATTCAAACAAGAGAATCATATCCTCTTCAGAGACGGTCCGGCAGTCTTTCAAGTGTCGGAAATACAAGCAGGTTTCTTCTTATCTCGAAGTGCATGTGAACCATTCAACCCCCAAACGAAGGCACTAGTATCTGTCATGAGTGACCAATGACACAGGACAATATCTGAGCAGGATCTGGGGGCCCTTTAAGTCTGTCGGCTGAGATGAGGCATGCTGTGCACTGAAACACATGGAGTATATTGCTTTCGCGTTGAGGTTCATGTTACTCCTAAAGCAACACTGCTCAATAGTGGAACACACAAATACACCAACAGTGGCTCTCAGATAACTTTGTCCAGTATGTCCAGAATGCTGCTTTGGAAAATGCCTGTTCGTCCAGTGATCTCCTGAGTCACTAAAACTCGTCCATCTGGTCGAGGCTTCTGGACCAGGACCAGCTCACCCTCTAGAAGGTTCAGCTCTGCATCAGTCTGTGCGTTGTATCCTATTACAACTCTGTGTCTGAAAGAAAGGATATAAAAGTACCATCACAAATCACATCCAAAAATGCATGGTATGACTGTATTATTATAAGGTCACTTATTTACACTGATCAGCCAAAACATCAAAACTATAAAGTGCATCACAGCTTGCTGTGTATGTGGTGCTGCCGCCTTTCTGCTGCCAAAAGCACCAAAAGCAGCATTTGAACTGGACCAT
Organism: Hepsetus odoe; assembly: GCA_017165825.1. Lineage (NCBI taxonomy): Eukaryota > Metazoa > Chordata > Actinopteri > Characiformes > Hepsetidae > Hepsetus > Hepsetus odoe. The sequence goes on along the minus strand of CM029372.1, from coordinate 22,045,636 downwards.
GGAGCAAAGGGAGAGAGATGGCCCGGTCTGATGAGTCACGTTTTCTTTTACACCAAGTGGAAATGATAATGGAAATGAGATGGCAGTAGGATGGACTACAGTAAAACTGCTAGCCAGAGGAGTTTAATGCTCTGGACAATGTTCTGCTGGGAAATCTTGCATCCTAGTTTTCTTGTGGATGTTACTTTGACATTTACTACCTATTTAAACATTCTTGCAGACCAATTAGATTCCTTACAACAAATGTATTCCCTAGAAGGAGTGACCTTTTTCTGCAGGAATATATGTCCTGCCAAACTACAAAATTGTCCAGGAATGCTTTGAGGACCACGGCAAAGAGCTCAAGGTGTTGATTTGGCCTTCAAATTTCACTGATCTTGGTTTAATCGAGCATTAGTGGGATGTGCTGGACAAATTAGTATCCAATTAGTATTCAATCCATGGATTGTATCAAGCCCCACCTCAAATGTTACAGGATTGCTAATATCTCAATGCCAGAAATCACCACACACATTCAGATCTGAAAAAAACAAACCATTATTCTCTAATAATTAACCTGAAGCCATTTTTTAAAATTCAGTTTGTTACTATAGATTAGGCATGGGTCATCATATCATAACATTTAAAAGACAACAATTTTATTACCTTTTCATCAAAATAAGACTGTTTTCCCCCCTCTAATAAATCACCTGATACAGACTATTCTTTAATAAAGCATTGGGTAGGCAAAAATGATATTAGCCAGTAATATTGTTCCACTTCCCTTCCCATAATCCAAAAATTGAGGCAAAAGTCGAGACAAAAGTTGAGTTTTAACTTTGTCACGGCTTTGAAAGAATATGCTTTGTGGTTTCAAATTTGTGTTGACTTTAAGGCTGAACTGAGAGAGGCCACATACCTGCTAGGACTGGACTGGGTGTTGATAATAGTTGGTTTCATTGTTAAATGGAGAGCATCTACAGTGGGATGATTCTGACCAGGACCTTTTCTCTGAAGAAGTGTCTTAGTGTCTTTAAGGACTGAAGTACTTCCATCTCGACCCAAGATGGCTGAGGGGTTCCAGTGCTCCAGAGCTGTGGAGAAACTTTGAGAATTCCCGATGATCTGTGCCCCGGACGGTAACGTGTTCATCTTCGTTGTGGTTTGGGGAACTTCTTCAGTCAAGAATCGAACTGATTTCACAGGCTAAAGGAAGAAGAACAGAAGCTATGATCACACTACAGAGGGGTGACAAACAGGTTCGTCTGGTATATCTGTTGTTATTTGTCCCAAGGTAAGTGTTTTAACCCATAACTGTAATGATTTAGGTGAACAGATGGGTCAGGATTTTAGACTGCTAAGACACATTTTAAGTGAAAATCAAAAGGCTGCAGTCCTTCTATTACCTCCTGCTGTGTAGTCAGTGGCAGCCTGACAAAGACTAACATAGTCTTGGAGACATAAACGTGGAAGGAGCTGACAGTCTCTTAAGGGTCAGTCTGGCAGGGACACCAGCTGGTAATATGCACTTCTGTTTTCTCTCACGCCGCCTACGGTGCCACCAATCTTGAGCAGCTGTTTTAGTCTTAAGGTCAGTTTGAGGTTGTAGATAAAAGTGTGAGTGTGTTGGATGTAATGATGTAATTAATTATGATTTATAATATAATTCATTTATTTTAATTGGAGAAGCAAAACAATATTCAGCAGTTTTTGGGGGTTTTTTTTGCCCAGAGAAACAGCTGTGCTTTTATGTATATTATAGGGGTTAGAAAGCAACGCTGACATAGACATATCTCTGTATTTTTCAGAACTATTTGGTTCAATACAAACAGAATATATTCACTTCAGTTAATAAACACAATCTAACTAATGCATTTAAAAATGAATGGAAATGAGAAAACAATGACTACAAAAAAATAAGAATTGTACTTTTTTTTTTTTTTTTTTACCAATTGACTTTATGCTCATTTCTACACAACAGTGGCTTTTCCTTCAGACTGATTTTCCTTACTCAGTGGTTGGTTGATCAGCCAAGACATGTTTGGTGAATGAAGTTAGTTTCTTTAGTTTTGCTTTTGGTTAGTTTTAGTCTGGTTTTTAGTTTTGGTGCTTGGTATGAGTCTAATATAGTTAATAGATAATGGAAGCTTAAACCAGGTTGGGGCAGCAGTGGCCTAGTGGTTAGGGAGTTGCCCCCGCAGCGCAAGATTGTGGGTTAGATTCCCCACCAGTAGATTGCCCTGAGGTACCCTTGAGCAAGGTACCGTCCCCATCACTGCTCCCCAGGCGCTTTCAATAGCTGCCCACTGCTGCACGGTGTTTGAGTGCATGCTGTGTGCTGTGCTGTGACCTCGCAATGACAAGGGTTGTCATTTTCACTTTTTCACTTAGTGTTTGAGTATGGATTATGGTTATCTATAAAATGTATGGAAGTACATACAAGTAGACATGCTGTAAAAGCTTGTAAAACTTTCTTAACCTTCGCTCCACTGCAAAAAATTTTTTTGACAGTCCCATAGCTTTAAACTCAAAACCAATGATAATACTAGTACTACCACTACTACACATTTAATAATATATGTTATTAAATGTGCAATTAAATGATAGAAAACAGATTTTTTAAAATTTAGAATAAAGTAAAGTGCTATTTACCTTATCTGTGTAGTGTCTATGTGCATCTGGCTTTACCAGAATGGACTGAGGAACAGTGGAAGTTTCTTTTGGAGTAGAATATTTGGCATCCATTGTATAGTAACCACCAGCAGAGGGTGTCAGTCCTTCATTATTCCATTGCTGTGGCCTGATGGGATTTGTAAACAAACCATTTCTCTTCCTGGGGAGAACAGGGGAGCGGCCAAAACCATAGATCTGCCCCAGATCCTGAGTTGGGGATTGAAAGCTTGAAGCTGGATTTTGGGAATGGTAGCTGGAACGATGGGGTGACCCTAAAAAAGAAAATTAATAAAAAAGTTCTGCCTCAAAGGAAAAGGCAAAATTATACATCTCTACATTTATGAAGCAATTTTTACATACATTTTGTATTGTAATTAACTATTATAAAGTGGCATTACGATATCTTTTACATAAATATAACATGATACTAAATATGACAAAGAGAGCAATATGATCACCATGATAAATTTCATCATGATATGACTTTTTTCCACATTTTTGGGTACTGAGGGAATTACCCAACTGTGTTGGACACAGGCCCACTAGGACACCAGTGCTGGTTTTTCTTTGAATTTAAAGTCTTAAGGAATCTTGAATCTTCAGTGGTGGTTCATGAAAGCGTTACTGCTTGTGAAAACGTAGTGCTTAGTGCAGTAGTGCTGTGCCAAATGTGAAAAATGTATTTATTGTGCAAATGTACATGTAAGCTTTTAACAGAATTGTATTTGGCTTGTTTATTTGCCCCACCACCACCACCATCATCAACAAATTGCAGAATCTCCGAGTTGTCCTCCACCAACCCAAACAGATGCTTCATGTTTCAGCTCTGTAGTCCTCACCTCTGTGTGAATGCTGGAAGGCCCTTCTGACCGTCTCCCAACCTGGCTTGCCTCCTGCCTGAGGAGCTCTTGCTGCACCGCCAGATGACATGGCTGGCTGAGGCGGCATGGCAGTTATTGAGGCGGCAGAAGTTCCATCAGTCTTTACTTTATCCAGGGCCAGTACCACAGCCTGGGGCTTCTGGGATGTGTATCTCTTTGTAGACACAGCAGAGCTTGTAATGGGCACAGCAGGCTTTGGCTGCTCCAAAAACCTTGCAGACGTTCTAAAACAAAGAAGTCAACACAACATAATAGGTGTACATTCCAGAGCAGGTCAAAGAGTTTAAACAGGCCACACCTAGAGATGATAAGTGGATGAGGAATGGATGTGAACCGTCCTTTATCTTATTTTCATTGGTGACTGCGGATTGGGTGTTTCAGAAGAAAGTGTGTTTACACAAAACCCAATTGTATTTGCAGTACATACAGAAACAAATATTCTATTACCTGAGCACAGGTGTGACGTAGTTAGCAGGCAGGATGCCCACTTTGCCAGTTCGTAGCGAGAGGCCCCGTAGCCAGCCCTCCTTAAACTTCCCATAAACGCCTACCATTTCGCCCTTCCTCAATTCCAGCTCTTCCGGGCGATGGGGACTGTATGAGTACAGCGCAGCACATCTAAAGAGAGGCATATCTGCATCATACTGCTGTGTTGTTCAACCACAAGAAAAGCCACACTGTCAAAAGGTAGCACCCTAGATCTGCAGATAAGAGATTTCTGAGTTGATTGACATTTCACCTGTGCTCCATCGAGAACCACATCTTTTAAATGTCATGAAGAAAATAAATGAAGCTGTGGAGCAAATAGTAACACATCTTAAAAGATTATTTCTGTGTTCTCAAACATGCTTAGAATAGAACAGAAAACACCTCCTTAGTTTAGTTAACCTCAAACTCACATACAACCAACAGGCAGTTACTTCAACAGAGACTAGGAGTATTTAAGCAGCAACCTGCAAGCCGAAATGCTTAACTACATTCATAAAGATCTGCTAGGCCTGCAGAGTTAGGCACGAAGCAAAAGACACGTGACACAGCAAATGTTAGTATTAGTGTTAGAAAATGTGGGTTGAGATTAAGGTTGGAGAACGAGATTAGAAACCAAATCTGACACAAGAAAGTTTCAGGAAGAAGCTCGGAGGTACTCACACACTGATGGAGAGCTGCTGGGTGGAGGATTGTTTGCTCTCGGGCGGTGGTGGAGGTGCTTGAGGGTTGATCAGAGCCATAGTAATGGTTGGAGGAACTTCACCGTTCATCTTTCTTTCACTCTAAAAAGAGAAATAGACAAAAATGTATAAAAAAAATTGGTGAAAGTTTACATAAACACAAGTCTGATGGTTTTAAAGGATTTTATTATATACTTATTATAAACAATGTCAGTTCTTATTTAATGTCTACTTCAATGTAAAAGTAAATCAGGAATATGATTCTGGTTTGAGCAACAACTAGGCTAATCAACTTTAGCTGATGATTCATTTTTTAATATATATATATAAAATTGTGATTATTAATTTCATTGAAATGGCTATCAGTTTTCCTTGCTGTCTATAGTTAGTAGCTCCCAAGTAAACAAGCACTGCTCACCACTGCCCTGTTAAAGTGAAAGTGACTATTTTTTGTCATTGTGAAAAACGGCACAACACACAGTGAGCCACCACGAAAATCAACCTCTGATTTTCAACAATACACACCGTGCAGCAGGGGGCAGCTATTGAAAGCGCTTGGGGGCGGTACCTTGCTCAAGCATACCTCAGGGTAACCTACTGGTCTGAGATTCGAGCCCAAAACCTTCCAATCCTGGGACCTCGTCCCAAACCTCTAGGCCCCCGCTGCCCCTAGTTTTGAAAAACAGATCTTATGTGCACTTCCTTTTATATTTACATAAATTTGCCTAAATCAAATGGAAAACTGTGGAAAAAAATTATTTGCAAACAAACTCTTCAAATAACTGCAATCAGGCAATATGCGTTAACTGTGACAGAACTTTACAACAAACAAACACTGTCTAGAACCAAGAAACACTTGTTTGATAGATCAAGATTGAGATCGGGTTAGGGTTAGGGTCATTTTTTTATCTTATTTATGCAGACTGCACGGCAGATTATTACTAGTAACATCCACAAAAGCATTTATATATTTATCATCTCATTTTAAGTTTGATAAAGCCAAATATAGTACAACAAAAGTATTTTTACAACCATTGAGTGGTTCGGCAAAGTTGCATTCCATTATGACAACACATTGCAGTGCTACGGTCCCACTGCTCCAATTATCATACATCACCAATTTGAATCATTAATATGAACCATAACAAAACAACACTTGCTTATATAAAACATTTTATCACCAACAAACTTAATTTCACTGCTGTGCATCCCATATTTCATATACAAGGCATAATGTATGATCATATTTCCTTTGATTCCCAGGTTGATTACATAAGGAAATGTTAAAGCTTTCTGACAAGCTTGTGCAGCATTAAAGAGCTGATGCAACCAGGAAACGGCCCCGACTGTGACTTGTCCCAAGGTGTGGTTACAAACTGTTTAGGAGGAACAACTGTGGGAGCTGAGAATAGAATTTGAGTCATGGGTATTTTTCAGTGACTCAGATCTAGTCTTCACATTTCCCCACACTAAAGCATTATTATTATCATGATGGTGTTACTGTTAGGTTGCTTCATGATGCAACCAGCCCTACTGTGGTCTTCATGGCATTGATAAATGCCCAGAATACTTGCACATCTCACAAAATCATTGCAAAAATCTTGCAGTGTCTTTATCTTTCCAAGGCACACGCAATAGAAGATCAGTAGCTAATGCTGCACAGCGCAAGGCAGCTTAAAGAGGTAGAACCAGTCTCATGATGCTGCTATTTCAGCACAGGAAAAGTGCTTTGTGTAGGGGTGCTATGGAGCAGAAGTAACTGGAGAGGAAGTCAGCACTGATCTTGGAAGCAAGTGATGATCGTTTTCAAGGGCAAATGGATGATCAGGAGTCTCCGCCTTGTACTTTCTTTCCAGAATTAAAAGCAAAGGTGGCTGATATGTGAAAAATACAACATCACAATGCTTGACTGCATTTTTACATTACACACTGAATATCATGATTAATAGTGTTCAACAGTTACTCTACATCTCAATTTTTGCCTACATTATGGTTTTCATTTAGCCCTCATTCTGTATTCTGACCATCATTTATATACACTACTGTGACAAAGTTTAAGGCAGGTGTATTTTATAAAAGTAACAATATCAGTGTATAATAACTAAATCTGTATTTTAAAGGCATACTTTACTAAATGGTGATTACAAAATCATGCTAGTTTTTCAAAGAAATCAATCCATCCATCCATTATTATAATCCCTTTAGGTGGGATCAGACTGTGTTTGCACTTTGGCCCCACCTCTGCTCCTCATGCAGCCTAGAGTGGTTACCAGCCTATGGACCCATAATATGGAGAGAACCAAAGTTTGCAAATGTTATATGCACTCCCCTGGGGAGAAAATATACAGTACTGTGCAAAAGTTTTAGGCAGGTGTGAAAAAATGCTGTAAACAAAGAATGCTTTCAGAAATGGAAGTGTTAATCATTTATTTTCATCAATCAACAAAATGCAGTGAATGAACAAAAGAGAAATCTAAATCAAATCAATATTTGGTGTGACCACCTTTTGCCTTCAAAATAGCATCAGTTCTTCTAGGTACACTTGCACACAGTTTTTGAAGGAACTCGGCTGGTGGGTTGTTCCAAACATGACTGTGTTTCAACCTCCGTGTGACATTGATGATCAGCACCTGTTTGGTAAAACTGGTTGATCATACAACGACTATAATCCTACAGAATCCCTGACTTTGTGCAAGTGTACCTAGAAGAACTGATGCTGGTTTGAAGGCAAAAGGTCATAAGACCAAATATTGATTTGATTTAGATTTTTCTTTTGTTCGCTCACTTTGTATTTTGTAAATTGATAAAAATAAACAATCATTATTTATATTTCTGAAAGCGTTCTTTGTTTACAGCAATTGTTCACACCTGCCTAAAACATTTGCACAGTACTGTATATTTTTTTTATGATTTTGTATTCACCATTTAGTAAAGTATGCCTTTAAAATACAGATTTAGTTATTATACACTGATATTGTTACTTTTAAGATCTTTTATAAAAACACACAAAATCTACAAAAACATAATGTGAGAATTTTTCTAAATAACTAACAGAAATCTAACAATGGTCATTATTGGGGAAGCGGTGGCCTATGCCCCAGGATCAAAATGTCATGGGTTTGAACCCAGATCAGTAGGATGCCCTGAGGTACCCTCGAGTAAGGTACCTTCCTTATCACTGCTCCCCGGGTGCAGGATGTGGCTTATTCAACAAATTGTAGTCAGACAGTGCCCCAGCCTCATTCAATGTCTTCAGACAATACATCTTATTATGGCACACCGTTGAGTTCACAATCAGAGGTGATGGGAGTGCATAGTTGCAGTGGTCTGATGAGAATGGACAGAGTTAGCACTGTTTCTCACACACTGTCAGGTTAAGATGACCTGCGAAATAAGACTGTTTGCACTCTGACCCCATCTCAGCTCCTCATCAAGCCTGTTGGCCGCTTCAGAGCACACGCACCTTGTAAACACTAACAGAATCTGGCTGGGGCTGCTGGCACATTAGCGGTGCGAGTGCCATCAAAGAATAGCCAGGCACAATTCTTGACATGAGACTATGTGATTAGGAATAATGTTCCAGTTACTCAGTAATTTTACAGCATAGCAATGCTGAAATTAGTAACAGCACGCAGGTTCAGATCTCAGCAGTGCTGTGTGCTGATCGTGACCAGGCATTGTTAAACGCAAATAGCTGTGCTTTCTTTGGATGGGCCGAATCTGAGTTTGCACTGTAGGAGGCTTCACCCACCTACATTGGTCATGCTGACATGCAATGGCAGAGTCTATGTACACTGGAAAGCTGTTTAGAAAGAGTTTTTTTTTTTTTTCCTGCATTTGAACACGGCCGTAAAGCAAAGAGCCTACTTTCAAGACAAATATAGTATTTCTTTAATGCCAAAAATTAAGAAGACTTGGGAGAACAACTTGGTGGCGCAGCTACAGTGGGGGAGCCAAAGAGAGAGACACTTTTACAGTGTGTTGCGCAATCTCTGAAGGTGGGGAGGGGAGTTTGCGTTAACTGCCCTAAGGCCAGGTCAGTGTCCGAGGCAGGCCGAGTCTTCTGCATGCGATGATGTGCCCCACAATCACCCGGTCAGCTATTAATGGTGTATCCCATGCGCGGGAGGGTGAGAGAGAGAGAGAGAGAATTAGAGAGAGAGAGAGAGAGAGAGAGAGAGAGAGAGAGAGAGAGTCACTGCTCAGCCGAGAGGAATAAGCCTTTCAACCAGATGGGGGGGTGGCTTACATAACCACGATATGAGTCATGAGCTTACAGAGCAGCAACAGAAGAGAAAGGAGAATGTTTAGCTTCAAAATTGCACAAAATACCTAAATACCTTACTTCAGAGCCACAAAATGTAAGATATAATACATAGATATAGATAAGAGATATAATCTCTTTTTTGTCTGTCTGTTATTCTCAAAAAGAACAAAAAGCAGTCTTATGTGATTTAAGCAGCCAATAAAGGTGTAAAGACCCCATTCACCAGACGTTCTGTTGATAACTGAGCACTTCTCTTTTTAGAGAGATGAGAGTTACAACAATCATATAGTGCACACACATACGGGTACATGCGCAGACACGCAGACACACACTATTTGTATCATCTGACCACCAGAGCAAAAACAACAGCAATCATTTCATCTCCAGTGTAATGAAGATTCACTAAATATTTCTAGAACACAATAATCTGTACTTAAACATCACTAATATATGGTCTGTATTTCACATCAAACTATGAATAAGTAACTCTTCATCCATTATGCACTTGATATCATGTAACAACCATAATTTCCCAGCAATAGCTTCCCAGCTACTATGAATGTATGAACCTACTATAAAGACTGTCAAACTGGAATAAAGTGGCATGCCAAACATATAATCATGCAAGAATGTAACAAGCCTTCAGACAAACATATCTATTTATTTGAAACCTGGCATATCCTAAAAAACAAAACAAACAGGTGGCATGCACTTTGGACCTTCCATAGACAAACAGCACCCCTTATGCCTGCTTCTCACCTTTTTCAGGCTCCTGCGAGCACTTCTAGACTGCAATTTGGAGGTTGTGGTGAGCTGGGCAGCTTTGCCTGGGGCAGTTGGAGCTGCAGGGCCACTGTGCTGGGGCTGCGGACTGCGGACGTGGCTGCAGGGAGGGCGGTTGTTGAGGCTGTTCAGGAGGTTGACCTGAGGAGGCCTGGTCGTCTTGGAGAGCCGCTTGTGGCTGCTGCTTCGCCTTGTGTCCTGTGGGCGAGATTCCGCACTGTCACTGCCTTTGCCTCTCCCCAGGAGTTTGAGAGCCGTCGGATTTGGCTGAAAAAAAGAAAAGGCAAAAGAGAGGCGTCAGATGCAGACAATAGCTATGAAGGCTTGCTTCTTCTCCTGGGCCACTTTGAATGATACCTCTGTGTTGGAGTCCAGTAAGAACTTTTTTAAATGAGGTGGCTGTACAAAGCCATTAGTCAGGATTTTGGTGCTTGGCCCCTTCTCTCTGGTCAGCTTTGACCAAGAGACAGGAAGCCTGCTGCTCCTGCTGTTGATGCTGCTGCTGCTGCTGCTGTTGGCTTTAGAAGAAAGAGAAATAGAGAGAGAAAGAGAGAGAGAGACAGAGCGAGAGAGAGAGAGAGAGAGAGAGAGAGAGAGAGAGAGAGAGAGAGAGAGAGAGAGAGGAGAGAGAGAGAGAGAGAGAGAGAGAGAGAGTGACAGAAGAGAGAGAAAGAGAGAGAGAGAGAGAGAGAGAGAGAGAGAGAGAGAGAGAGAGAGAGAGAGAGAGAGAGAGAGAGAGTGACAGAGAGATAGAAACTGCTGCAGCGCTCCACACACACACACACACAACTGATGCTCTCTCTCCCTCTACACTGATGTACTGTTATGCCACCAAAGCAAGAAAAGCATTACTGCGCCTTCACGGCTGGCTGGCCAGCACGGAGACGGCAGGAGCACTGAAGCTTAAAGAGAGGAAAGCAGCCTCTTTTATGTGACAAACAGTAGATACAGTGCTGTAAGTAATTGATCAATCCACAATATTTGTGTATTTTGGATCCATATTCTAGGGCATTGGATTTGAGTATGAGATAAAAGCAGGGTTATAGTAACCCCGATGGTATTTAAACATAAGAAATTGAGCTAGATAGAAATAACAGAAATAACGTTTAAAGTCAGTAGTAGTATCAGCAAGTTTTCCATTACCTCTACTGTAGCCAATCACCAAGTGTTTGGTGTCATAAGTTTGACTCTTATTTTGCAATGAAGACATCAGTAAATAATATTTTATACAGTTTGACGTTGTTTTTATATAGTGCTTATGTTTCAAAACATCCTTCTCTCCTCAATCTGTACATACTGCCCGCGTATGAAACTAAGTGCAAAAAAAGCCCTCCTTGAAAGTATTCTGAATGCAAAGTCATGAAAACTAATGCATTTACACATATCTGTTTACTCAGCCTGTAGCAGAATAGTCCCACATGTACACTATGAAGTTATATGGAGTGTTTCTATATACACAGCGTTCTAAATTATTATGCAAATGATATTTCTCTCCGATGTTCCTCAATAGTCAATGCAAGTGACAGTCAGCATAATAAGTCATCACCCATTAGAGTATAATTCAAATGTTACTGAACAAACCTCCCAATGATAACAGTATGTTTTACAAAAATAGCAAACTTAAAATGCACTGTTCCAAATTATTACGCACAGCCCTCAAGCAGAAGATCTATGAGGGTGGAGGCAGTTCACATCCAAACAGCAGCTCTTGCAGGCTATTCTGACATCCTGCAAAGAAATTCAAGAAGAAACTCTCCAAAAACTTTCAAGTTCAGTGGATGCAAGAATTGTGAAGCTGCTATCAAATAAGGGGTCCTGTGTTAATCTGTAACATGAGCTGTTAAGATGTTTTTGATTGAAATAGTTTTTGATTTCAGTAAATATGACCTCCTAATTCTGCAAATTCAACCAATGACCATTTTCAGTTCTTTAAAACCTATAAAATGTTTTGAAACTCTGCAAGCTCCAAATGTTCTCAATGGGATTGAGGTCAGGGGAGGATGGGAGCTACACCATGAGTTACTCTCTTTTTATGCCGATAGCAGCCAATGATCCAGAGGTGTTCCTTGCAGCATGACATGGTGCATTGCCATGCATGAAGATGATTTTGTTACGGAAAGCACGGTTCTTGTTTTTATACCATGGAAGAAAGTGGTCAGCCAGAAACTCCACATACTTTTCAGAGGTCATTTTCACACCTTCAGGGACCCTAAAGGGTCCGACCAGCTCTCTCCCCGTCACCTCCTCGCTGACATCGCAGCCTTGTTGGGACATGGTGGCCGTCCACCAACCGTCCACCACTCCATCCATCTGAATCATCCAGGGTTGCACGGCACTCGTCAGTGTTTGAAAATTAGTCTTCATGTAGTTCTGGGCCCACTGCAGCCATTTCTGCTTGTGAGCATTGGTTGGGGGTGACCGAAAAGAAGGTTTATGCATAACTGCAAGCCTCTGAAGGTCCTACACCTTGACGTTCGCGGGACTCCAGAGGCACCAGTAGCTTCAAATACCTGTCTGCTGCTTTGTAATGGCATTTTTGCAGCTGCTCTCTTAATCCAATGCATTTGTCTGGTAGAAACCTTCCTCATTGTGCCTTTATCTGCACAAACCCGTGTGTGCTCTGACTCAGCCACAAATGTCTTTACAGTACAATGCTCACGCTTAAGTTTTCATGAAATATCTATGATTTTGATACCTTGTCCAAGGCATTCAACTATTTAATGCTTTTCTGCAGCAGAGATCCTTTTTCTTTCCCATATTGCTTGAAAATGGTCTGCTTAATAATGTGGAACGTCCTTCTTCGGTAGTTTTTCCTTTAATTGAGCTCACCTGGCAAACTGATTATCACAGGTGTCCGAGATTGATTTCAGTGATCCAAAGAGCCCTGAGACACAATACCATCCATGAGTTTAATTGAAATACAAAATATTTAATCTTTGACACTGAAATAAAATTTGCATAATAATTTGGAACATGGTGTAGTATTGCAATACTGCTTTTAAAATAAGGTGCAAAACTAGGCAGCCAATCAGAAGTGTGCTCATTTACATACCCCAGTCTTATTCGCACAGTAACAAAGCAGCTTGATTAATTGAAATTGAAATAGCAATTGGTCTGCACTTCATAAGGATTGCCTGAGTCAATGCACAACCTTCTAGTAGTGCTCCATGTCAAAGAGTTAAAGACTGATATCTTTGCGACTGTATGGTGGCCTGGGTCATTTCTGTATGGAGTTTGCATACTTTCAGAGAGGGTTTCCTTGCAGATGAACTGAAGATGCTAAATTGCCCCCTAGGTGTGACAGTGTGTGCGTGCATGTGTTTCTCTGTGTAGTTTTCCTGTGATGGAATGGTAACTTGTCCAGAATTTGTCTCTGCTTTTCCCCTACAAGTGCTGACTTAAGCTCAAGCATCCCCAAACCCTGATTAGAATAAGCAGCTAAGAAAATGGAATGCTGGACCATCAATTTGATTCCTAGTCCTCCCCCTCTCCCTTCCCTGCAGACCTTAAGGAAAGGAAAAACTAGATGATTTATTGTTTTCTGCCTGTGTGTTAGATCATTTTGCTTCTTCCATTTTTTTTTTTTTTTTTGGTAAAAATCTAATCCAGCCGCCAACATTGCAAAGCTGTTTCTTCAGCAATGTCACTGCAGAATGCCAAAGGAGGACAACGGTGCTGAACAAAGATAAAATTTAAGAAAAACAGTCAAAACAGTATGCAAATTTACAAGTAAGCCTCACCTCTGTGAACTGCAAAGGAAAGATTCCAACTTTGTCTCTTAGTCTCCCTTCACACCAGTTTTCATCCACTCTTCTAATGACAGAAATAACATCTCCCTGTATCCAAAAACAAAGAGAGAGAGAGAGAGAGAGAGAGAGAGAGAGAGAGAGAGAGAGAGAGAGAGAGAGTGAGATAAAAAGTGTGTGTGATGGAAAAGAAAAGTCACGTGTCATGCTTCAAGAGATGCATGCGTGTCCCGAAGAAGGTTTTCTTGACTCACATCACTGAGCGGAGATATCATGTCTCTTTTGTGCCTTCAGGCCACTAACTCCTCTCCCCTAACTCCAATCCAATCTGCTCTCAAAAAAAAACGCACTTCTTTAGGATGCTCTTTAATGGAAGCCTTGTCCAAGTCCCAGCTGTTACATAATACCCTCTGAAGAACAGCCTCAAAGTGTTGACATTAACGGGACATAGTTTTAGAAATATGGATAAGTTCCATTGCTTCCACAAAGTCATTTATAAATCTTACCAACTAAAACATTACTGTAGGCAAGCAATGTCCTATAGATTTATTAATATCTCCGAGTATATGTCAGCAATATTCAGGCATTTCAGGGGAGTCCATTTTGTTGCAATTATAAATAATGTGAGTAAGATCATCCACTCTGTATAAGCGTTGGTGGTTATGCTTGCATGCCCGTCTTCACAGGAACTGCTAAGCTGACCAGTGACACCTGTTCTATTCAGATCTATTCTATTCAGGAGTTCATTCCACCTGTCCTATTCCGACTGATCTGAACAGAAAACACCACCACGGTTAAACAGCAAAAATTAAATGGCTGTGAACCTTACTTGTATGATGCAAATTAAGTAAATCAAGTTTGAGGGATAGTCGGGATCAATAAGGTTTTTCTGTTTCTGATCCGTACGGGTATAACACCAGGATCCCACTGTACGGCTTTAATGAATCACGTTAATCCCCATCACCTGCGGCTGTAATATTTCAATTATTACTAGAGTTTGCAAACCATTACAGCAGGGTCAGGAGGTGATCCTACCGTATATATAGACACCATTCATGCAAATTTCTTCTAATGCATTTTGGGACATCGTCTTGCCAAAAGACCACTATTGTGTCGGTTCATGGATGGTGCCCCAACATTCTCTTGTAGAGATTTCTGAAATAAAACTTTCTGATCAACCCCAACAAATAAAGATCTACTTTCACCATATAAGTACACACTACACATCCTCATCAGGTGATCTTTATAAATCTGGTAAGCAGCAATGTTCTGTCTGGAGAAATTATCTTCCATCCTGCCATGATCCCATATTTTCTTGTGCAGTGTTTGCCTAAATGTAGCCAGTTTAAGAGAGGAATGCTGATCCCTTCATGTTACCCTGGGGTTCTTTGTGATCTCTCAGAACATTGAAAACCCTTGTTTTTAGAGTGATTTTTGTTAGACAACCACTCTGAAAGGGTTGCAGTGCTTGCTCAGGGCTGAGTTTTCTTTATTTGAACACAGTCTACCTGACAGGGACTGGAGGAACCGCAGAACTGTTCCAGCCTGATGAGCATCGACTTTTGTTTTCAGGTACCTCACGATCTCACTGGCTGAACAGGAGGTGCACCCACAAGTGTGTGTGGTGAAGACCAGACTTACAGTGAATGGTTTCTATATATACGGTAGGATCACCTCCTGACCCTACTGTAATTCCCGAGTTGAAAGTGAAAAAGTGAACGTCATTGTCATTGTGGCGCAGCACAGCACAACACAACGAGAATTCAACCTCTGCGTTTCACCCGTACACACATGCAGCAGGGGGCAGCTATTGTTTTATGGGTTTCTATTCTTTAAGCAAAGCTTTCCACTGAGTTTACAAAATGTGAAATACTGAAACCAGCAATAATTCACAAAAGGCTATTGTTAATCAGAAACATTTAACACATTATTCAGTGAAGTTGGATTTCAGCACAGTCAAATTTGGAATGGAAATGGTTTCATCTTTCATAAAAAGCACTCTGGATTTAGAAAACCTGAAAAACGGATTACTGATAACTGAAACTACTGTCTGCTCTGCTGATATTTACAGACCTGCCTTACACTAGTGGATGTAGTAGTCTATCTCCCCAATCTTTACAACCCTGTTTTTTTTTTTTTTTATGAAAATCATTTTGGCTGATGAGAAGTAACTGGAACTCCCTAAAATTAGGAATCTGTATTAATCACCAGATTTTCATAAAATCAATCAGATCCTAAATCCATCTAAATAAATAGGTTTTATTTTCTAATGAATGTATGTAGTAAGACACAGCAAGCATTGTTTTCCTCTTGGTAAATAAGAAACGGCCTTCGAAAGGCAGACATTCTTTCTGTCCTCGGGATATCCAGCCTGTTCAAGTCAAAATCAAGAGGGAGAAAGCCCGGCACAGAGCCACAGGCTGGACAGTCACTCAACACCTGCACCATTTTGGGTGGGGAATGAAATCACTGCTCGCGGCATCGTAAACACCAGTTCTCATCCACTCTCCCAGCATGGCCCCGACAACATCACCCGATTTCATGGAGAGCTCTCCGGGGCCAGTGCCCTGGTAGTTGTACAAAGCTTTAGCCAGCACCTGGAAAAACAAACAGATAAGAGACGAGAATGACTTCCAGGACAAAGAGGCAGGGAATTTGTCAGCAAAATTTCACATCATTATGTTCATGTATAAATGAGTAATAGAAGCGATGCCATTTTCTTTTAGAAAGGATGTCAGCAATATGGCTGATATCATAGGATACTGAGACAATCACAAACTTTTACACAAGATAACATACAATTCGTTTAATTTCTGCAGTGTCCTTTGGATCAAGAGAAACCCAAAACGTCTGACCTACTTAAGCCAAACTAATGCCCAGTGTGCTGGGCTTGCTTTGTCAGCCAGGCCCGAGAGACATTTGGTCCAAACAGACAGGCTTTGACACTGACATAACAAGCAGCTCTAAAGGCAAGAGCCTCTCTGAATAAAGACACTTTCTTAACAGTCCTGATGCCATGGACCGAGATTAAATATATCAGAAGATGATCAGTGAGTGTTTTTAATATCTTTCACTCTTTGCTTATTCTTCAGGACAAAACAAATCAAGACAAAACGGCCATGCTGTGATGTGTCATGTGACAGGCCATATTAGAATAAGACAGAGACAGACAGACAGGTAGATAGATAGACAGAGACAAGCAAATGTTTATGTGGGTAAAGGTGGATGGATGGAAAATGAGAGCAATAAACAGACAAACAGATACATAAATGGTGAGAATGGAGAGATGGATCGATGAATGAACATATGAGAGTGACAGAAAGATAGATGCGTTTGTTTATTTCTTTATCTACTCTAATTAATTATGATAATGCTATCATTTTCTTAGAATTGTATCATATTTGGCACATTTCCTTACAAAAGGATAAAGTGAACTTGTGCGTACTGTCCCTACATCTGCCAAACACGAGTAATTGTTTAAAATAAGAAACTACAGAGTAAAACTGACAAAAATGAAATATGAGGAGGAGTGACAAAAAGCAAGCGATTATCTGGTCCTAAGAGACAGAGAATAAGTGGTTGTAGCCACGTCCAGCACGCCACTCACCCGGCTGGCTGTCCTGGTTGTCTGGATGGTCAGGGTGCTGTAGGTGCCCTGACCTTTCTGCTGGGAAGCTGGAGGAGCTTCGTCCACACTATTCTGCAGGACCAGACCAGACTCATTCCAGCTCTGTCCCCTTGGTGTGAGCAGCCTCTGTCTTTGGAGGCCCTTCAGGGTGAGGCAGGCTTGGTTGAGGGGCAGGTCTGAACCCGCTTCCAGTCAGAGGGCACTGCACTCAGGGCAGCACATGGGGGGCCAGGAGGAGGACTCCCGGCTCCGGAGGCACTGCCTACAGAAGGTGTGCTGGCAGGGCAGGACCGTGGCCGTCAGGTCCAAGGGCTCCAGACACAGAGGACATTCCAGCATGTCCAGCACGGCCACCCCCTCCACTCCGCTCGCGCTGCTGCCCGCCGATGGGAAATGCATGCTGAGTCTCTTCCCCGAGCTGTCCTCTGTCCGGAGGAGGATCTCCGGGCTTTGAGCAGTACAGTGGTGCAGATCTTCCGTAAGCCTGCGTCTCTGGACCGGAGACAGGGAGACCAGGCAGACCTTTAACACACCCTGTGAAACCTCACTCCCACCAGAAACGCTAAGGCAACTTCTGCTGCACCATCAGGGCCTAAGTAGTCAGATGCTTTTAAAGCTCCAAACTCCTGACTGAGCGCCTGACAGAGGGAGGAAGTCATGTGCATGCGCCCTCCTGTTGTCTGCGTCCCCTGTAGTTTCTTTCTTCTCTTGCGTGCGTGTGTGTGTGTGCGTGTGTGTGTGTGTGTGTGTGTGTGTGTGTGTTGGAAATCTATTGGTATGCCTCATTTCGAGAGAGAGAGAAGACAGACAGACAGACTAGAGAGAGAGAGAGACGAGGAGCAGAGAGAGAGAGAGAAAAGAGACAGACAGAAGACAGAGAGGGCAGACAGAGAGAGGGCAG
Source organism: Hepsetus odoe (assembly GCA_017165825.1). NCBI lineage: Eukaryota > Metazoa > Chordata > Actinopteri > Characiformes > Hepsetidae > Hepsetus > Hepsetus odoe. The sequence goes on along the minus strand of CM029372.1, from coordinate 22,027,609 downwards.
ACAGAGAGAGAGGCAGACAGAGAAGACAGACAGACAGAGAAGGCGGCAGAGAGAGAGAGACAGACAGAGAGAGAGACAGACAGACGGGCAGAGAGAGAGAGAGAGAGAGGACAGACAGAGAGAGAGAGAGAGAGAGACAGACAGACAGAGAGAGAGACAGACAGACAGGGAGAGACAGAGGAAAAGACAAATAGAGAGAGAAAAGGAAAGAGAGACAAACAGACAGAGAGAAAGTAAGGGAGAGAGACAGACAGACAGAGAGAGAGAGAGAGAGAGTCACAGACTGACCCGGTTCCTTCGCCGGTTATCTTTCATTAAGGCTGCTGAGATTCTCTCAGGTGTTTAGTTGGAGGAATGGACTGAAATGGTTACACAATATAGGCAAAATTCTAGCATGGTGATTATATTGACATATAATAAATTATAATAACTAAAAATAAAATGTCTTTTAGGTTTTAAAACTGGTGAGCATAATTCAGCTTTCGTTAATTAAAAACGACTACATGGGGTGAGAAGGTCTGAGGAAGCCCTGTTGCATCACGGCGAGAAGGTCTGGGGTTCAATTCCCACAGAGTCCTTTCTGAGTGAATTTCCTCCAGGTGCTCTAGTTTCTTCTCACAGTGCAAAGTCATGCATATCAGGTGGATTGGAGACGGTAAATTAGCCCCTGTGTGTGTGTGTGTGTGTGTGTGTGTGTGTGCACTTGCGCTTGTTTTGTCTGTGTCTGCACTGTGATGGACTGGTGACCTCTGTCCAGGGTCTTTTGGACTTTGAGAGCAGGGAAAGGCTCCAGCACCTACCAGCCTGAACAGGATAAAGGTGAGTGAGTGAGATGAGAGGTGAGTGAGTGAATGAATGGTGATGAGTGAGTGAGTGAGTGAGTGAATGAATGAGTGAGTGAATGAAGAGGTAAGGTGAGTGAAGATGAGATGAATGAGTAGTGAGAGAAAGTGGTGAGTGAGAGTGAGTCACACTGTGAACATGCATAGTAAAAGTTTACAGTTTTACTACAACATCCCACAGTGAACATTTCCTCCATTATTACATTTTAGTACATTTATTACAGTTTATGTCATCCAAATGGAGGAGCTGAACACAGAGTCCACAGTCTGTGCATTTTCTCAATAATTGGTTGATTGATTGATTGATTGATTGATTGATTGATTGATCCCTTTTGGGTTTGATCCCAGCTTAGTTGGAGCTCATAAATAGTGCTACGTCTAATCCCAACCCAAGCCTCACATTAATATTTACCCACTAATATTTAACTCTGAAGATGTTTGTACGTTCACTGTTGGATAAACGTTAGTTAAAAGTGTCTGTATGTGTTACGGACTTTTTGGCCCCGGGTTCTAGAAGAGACCGCTACAGAAATATGAATGGGTAAGATTCTCTACATGCTCTGAATACTCTGCATGACTTTGTTAATATCTCTTGAAGCCTAGTTATACTACAAAAGAAAATCTGTGGAATGCGCTTTTTAACTAAAGCCAAAAGAAACATTTAAGCTCACATACTAATTATATAGGCACTCTGATGAGTTGAGTATCACTCACACTGTGCCTGAATTAAAACAAAGCTACTATCCAAGTTTTTCTGCATGAAGCAAATATTTAGGGTTTCTCCTTACAACTTTGTTGTTTGCAGATTGTACTCTAAATCCAACAGTATCCTTATTCACTTAAAATAATGTGTTGTTTTGATGATGATGAAGATAATGGTTAAATAGGAAACAAATGTTGATAAATCACTCTTTAAATAAATCCTACAGATCATTTGAATCCATTGGATGAGTTCCCTAAAATCTAAAGTCCCAACAACATCCGAGGGTTAAATAATTCATCACTGTTGGTTTGCCTTCTCTACAAGTTCAGGACATTCACTTAAATTTTTTAAGCGCACATTAATCTTTTATCCGCATGTCTGCCGAATATGAAAGCCTTTTTTTTGGTCTAGAGTCATCTCTTTTTAAAAAAGAAAAGGACATACATCACAGCTAAGACACCTTATTTTAGGATTGCAAGGCACCATCAATAGCCAAAAGTGCCTGCACCCGCTAAAAGCCTCAAAAAGTGCACCCACTAAAATGAAGTGCAAGACAATTGTGATGTAGCTTCAGCTCCTTTTGAGAAACTTTGCTGTGGACTTTAGAGATCAATGGACATTTGATGGGAGGCAGATGATTGCTTTTTAACAAGCATGCAGTATACTTCTTGAAATGAGGGAGGTTAATGGAGTCATAAACTCCTTTCAGAGCATTTGATTACTGGGAAGCTGTAATACCAGCCCCATTAGAGAGTTTTATCTCATCCCGGTCTTCATGTAAATAGAGGTAGAGACACGTCCTGGTGTAATAATTCTGTAAAGCCAGGCCGGATGGGCTTGGAAGCGGCACTGAAGGGTTTATCCAGATCCTCCAGAGCCAAAAGCACACATTATGGCTCTTCATGCACAGGAACAGGGAAGCGTTGGCCCAACGGAGAGACTTTCCATTCTTTCATGAGAGCCTGCTGGTAAAAAGCCCGGTGCTTCTCAGGTTTTATGTAATATGAGCCTGGCCTTCATTTCCATCAGTCTGTCTCTCTCTCTCTCTCTCTCGCTCTCTCTCTCTCTCTCTCTCTCTCTCTCTCTCTCTCACTCTCTCTCTCTCTCTCTCTCTCTTTTTCTTTTTATTCGCCACTGACCAGTTTTATGATCTGAGTCAAAGTGTGTCCTCTGGAAATAGGGGCTTATAAGCTCTACCATTACAATCAATCAATTATTCATGAGATGATTATATGGCTGTCATTGTAGCCTGTCATTATTCCTCAGCTGTTACATTTATCAAAAGCATCAGCGCTCCGTATTCCCCAGCAGCTCCAGGGAGAGATATGCTGAATTTACTCCAGCAATCATTCTGACTACAGCTAGTAATGATTAAACATATTAAACCTGTCAGTGCAAGCTTTATGGCTGTTATCCTGCCTATATAGGGATTAACAGTAAATCTAATTGCAGCTTAGGAGCACCAAGGCAATTTAATTACCCTGCTCTGTTGACGGGACCTAATCTCTCATGGCCAGGGGGCACCTTGCCAGGAGCATTAATGGAGTTTTATTTATTAAAAGCCAATTAGGATGAGATTAGGAATTTCTTGAATGTTGTCTGGCTATTTAGGTTGCAAAGATGGAGCTCAAAGATGCAGACCAACAACAGGAGAACAAGACCAACCTGAAAATCAGCATTCTACTTTAGGCGGTAGCTATCAATCTATTCATCTGTTTTGGCCTTTTGTTTAAGATAGGTTCAAAAGACTGTACACAGTGGTGAAACACCACTGCAATATTGCTATATCTGATTTACAGACAGCCATGCCATTAAATTAATGAATTCAGGAAATGGAATGTAAAGGAAGCAGTGGAGTCACATTGCATGTGATCCCAATTCTGATCCTGGAGCCTTTAATATGTTTGCTTTAATATTCTCACTTTAATTCAGGAAATGCTTTATAATAAGTAGATCCAGAACCAGGGTACACTAGTGGTAGGTCGGTTCTGATTCTGATGTTTAAAAGTGACTTAAATGCTGCAGTTGCACTGCTTAATAATAATGATACTAATGATAATAATAATCATCATCATTATCATCATCATAATATTCATGAGAAAATTACACTGCTTTATTTATAAATACTTATCCTTGTAAAAGTAAATGCCAGCTGTTGGTTCAGGTCATACCAATGCCGTGATCTAAACAGTAGTGTAGGTTCTGCATAAGTGTATGTAATAAACAGGCAGATTGGTGTACGTTTATATTTACAACGCTGTCCCTCCTGGAAAATGTCACAGTGTATCAAGTTGATCTGAAAGCTTTGAATACAATTTGAAATCCAAATGTTAACAGGACTCACAGAGGAGGTGGTCTCCTGCCAAACATCCTTAATGTCCATCTGCAAAGCACCTGTTTTCCATTGCAGCCTGCACTCCGGTACTGCAGGTTGTTTGCCGCAGGACAGCTTTGTCAACGGCTCTTAGCACATGTTGACTTATTTTGCATGCAATTACAATATTTCAGTCAATGACTGCTGAAGGACAACCGTAAACTAACTGTCAGCAATGGCTTGGGGTTTTTTTTTCCACACTAAAGAAATACTTTGATAAAAATGTTATGCATAATTTATGCAGTTTTTCCCTGAGTACGCATGTACAACCCTCTCCAAAAGGACTGATACAGCAAGGCCAACGCATTGTTGTTTGCTATATACTGAAGAATATCAAATAAAACCTACACATGAGCTTAGTTTCTTGAACAAAACAGAGGAGACGAAGATTACTCTCTTCCGAGCAGTTGAAAAGACAGAGAACTAGGGTGGTGGTGGTCTAGTGGTAGGGTGCTTGCCTATGGACCTATGGCTCAAGAGGTCCCAGGTTCGAATCCCACCTCTGGCACTACCACCACTGAGCAAGACCCTTAACCCTGAGTGTCTCCAGGGGGACTGTCCCCGTAATTAGGACATGGAAGTTGCTCTGGATAAGAGTGTCTGCTAAATGCCGCAAATGTAAATGTAAATAAAGGTTATGCTCATGATCCACAACTTCCAGGCTCGTCTGTGAAGCACAGTGGAGGGAGTGACATGACTTAGGCTTGTATGACTTCATCTCAAACATGCTCACTCACTTTTATTGAGGATGTAACTCACAATGGTAGCTGAAGTCTACAGAAATATGTGAGATATGCATCTAAACTTCTCAGGAAGAAGTTTATCATGCAGCAAGATAATAATCTCATATCATATTCTACTTTCAGCCTCAAACCAAATGTCTTCAGTGTATAGCATATATAAAAATGAACAGACCTTGCTTTTCCGATACTTTTAGGAAAAGTGAAGATGACTCATTCAATTTTAATATTTGATTCTGGGGAAGAATACCCAGGAGATTAAAGTTGATGATTTATACAGATTCTTTACAGTTTTTACCCACTTCCTTTTCAGGAACCACATAAGCAAGTCAATAGAAGTTTAGGCAATGAATTAACACCATATAAATGGGTGATGATTTAACCATGCACATTCAAAGATGCTAAAACCTAAAATGTATTGTTTTGAACATTAAACTCTTTCTATTACTTAAAAAAATGCACAGCAAATCCTCTCCTTTGAACAGTCACATGAAATATGTTGGTGCTGGCTTGCAGAATATAGTAAACTTTCTATAATTATGCCCAAACTGATGTCCATGTTTCTCTATATGCAACAAGAAGCTTGTGTATTGAAGCTTGGGGGTGATTTTGCATGGTGGCTTGTTCCATTCAGTCATCTTATTGTATATCTCCATTTAGAAACAACTGTCATCATTGTGGCAATGGGACAGCGATGACGTTCCCCCTGACCCTTAGGCTGGTTGCCTGAGTCCATAGCTGCCTCCCTGGGTCCATGGTACTGACAGGCCATCATCACACATAACCCTCAACTGCCTGCATTAAAGAGGCCATTACATTCATTTACACAAACATGATCTGATGTGTCCTGGGTGTATGTGTGAGAGCACCACCTCGTACACTCAAATGAACTAAGAAGGCTTCCTTGGCTTCAACATTAAAATGTGTTGACAATTGTTGCATTTACTTTATAGGCTAACAAGATGACTCTAGTCTTGCAGGCTCTATAGATGTTTTCCATCGTGTTAAATTGTCGACTAGAATGAACAGGAAATTCCATGTATATTTATTTGTTGTGTGCCCCAACCCTTGTATGTGAGTGTAGAGTTTAATTGGTTTATTTGAACCTTTACATTATTATAAAAGCTATAAAGGTAACAGTTATCAGTGGTCATCTTTAGAAAATCAAAAGTAAATCTTCAATAGCATCCCTCCACAGAGTGCTTTATAGCCTTAGATTAAACTTGCTCTTGTGCTGAAAGAGATTTCTAACAGACTGAAACTGCAATCGACCCCGAAACTAACACTTTTGGTCCAAGACTTAATGAACATCTGGAGGTCCGCCAGTGAGTTGTAGTGAATAAAGCAGTGTTTATAAAAGATTCAGTCCTTATCGGGGTTAGTATTTAATCCCTCTGCTTCACTCTCAAGCATCTGAATACACCGAACAGCTGTCTGAATAGGGAACATGTGCACTGGAGCCTAAATATAGGACAAATACAAACACACACACACACACACACACACACACACCTCTGAGCCAGCTGCCTCCCTGCTTCAGGAGCTCCCTAAGTGCACTCTATTTTCACTGCTGCTTACAAAGAAAAAAAGAAGGGGAGGAAGGAGAGGACTGGGTCAGGAAAGAGACAAAAAACCAAAGCAGTAATCGCCCTCCTCTAATCTGCCCTGGGTTAGGTCTGATTAGCCAGCACAATTAGAAACCCACCCACAATGACCTCGACAGCAAACAGATTTCTGAAATGATTAATCTGCCCCAATTCCTCCTGCTTCCTTTGCCATTGATTTCCAATGAGCCCTGCTGCAGCCGCCCCTCTCCAAAGGGAAAATGTCTGCAGTGGTGAATAGGAATGCTGGGCAGAAAATAGGGCCATATGTAAGGTCCACTGACATGAAGTAGGCTCTGTGCTAAATGAGCTGCTTTATTGCATACAGCAAAAATCAGAGCCATCTGCATGATTTCCCTACCACTATGAGGTGTTTTTCACCTCTGAATCAACACATTGAGTGCTGTTGGTTTAGTGCAAATAAATAAGTGAAAGATCTGAGCAGAACGTGTACACGTTCTGTTTATATGGCCCACATGAAATGAATCAAAAGCCCCCACCCCCTCTTCCTTATTTCCCTAGATACCGTGCAATGGGGTGCTGGGTTTCAAAGTAAAACCAGTAACGTGATTACACAGCTCTCTGCGTGTTTGTGAATGATGAAAGTAATTCATGTCTGAAATTATACTGGCTCTGTTTCCACTTACTTATCTCCTGTGGACCGAGCCAGCTCCATCGCAGCTTTGATGTGTTTGTGTGCATCTAATTGTAATTCCATACAAAGATGTCTCAGCGTCTCCTTCTCTGTCCGTCACTCGCTCCAGCTCAAAGAGAGAAGTTTGGACATGACTCTTTTAGATTTATGCTGTCATTATTGTAGTCATTGTGGTTCTACTAGTAATTATATTGTTATCAATACTAATTTTGTTACTGCTGTTATTATTGCTTTCATTAATTTATGTATTTATTTGTGATTTTATGCACTTTTAATTAAAATAATCTATTTATTTTATGCACAACATCAAGGATGTACGTTTCTTAGTTAAGCAATCTTGGATGAATAACAGATTTAAAATATGGCTGTTCTAGTAAAATGACCTTTATGATTATCTAATGATTAGAATTAAAACTGACAGTGAGATTTTTCACAGTTATCTTGGAATACCTGAGAAACTAGCAGGGTTTAGCATTTAACCTGGCAGTTTGTTTCTGACAACTTTTGGACCTTAGAGATGGAACCTGTCACGCTCTGGTGATTTGGACAGGATGTAAATGTGGAATCAAGATCACAGAAAGGGGTTTTCTTAAACATGAAACCACTAAGGCCACAGCAACACAAAGCACAATAAATGGCCTGCGGCTCCCTGAGATCTATATACCTTTAGACTAGTGAGGCACACCTGGTGACACAATGAGGCGAGAGTGACCCCCCCCCCCCCCCCCAAAGCGCAGCTCCTATAGTGCACACCCATGCCATTGCCAGGATCTGGCCCTAAGGGGATGCCAAAGAAACCAAAACAAAACCTCAAGAAGACAAAACTGGAGCTAACTGAAATAAGCTGGGCCAGGCATAACTAGGGAGCCTGGCCAAAAATTTTAACAGCCCTCCTTTTGTGGGCATGTGACTGGGCCCAACACATAAACATATGGGGTCCATGGCCCAGCAGCAGCAATGTCCAGGGCTGCAGTTGGTAAGGAGAAGCCAAATGCAAAAGTCCTTGGGGCTGCAACTGGTGGCAAAGGGAAGCCCTACATAGTCCATGGGACTGCAGCAAACAGTGATGAGTGACCAGGAGCTGGTGGCAACAGGGAGCCACCCTCCTGAGGAGATGCAGGAGATGGCAGCGAAGGCGAGCCACCTTCCTGAAGTGATGCAGGAGCCAACAGCCACAGGAGACCGCACTCCTGGGGAGACACAGGAACTGACAGCCATGAGGGACACTGGATTGCCAGCCATGGGCGAGGACACTGGAGGGTCGGCCGTGGAAGGGGGACACTGGAGTCAGAGCCATCAACAAGCTGCTGTCCTCCTGAGCACCTGGGCGCATTGGTGGCACAGTGCTAGCTTTAGCTGGTCAAGAATCTCCCAGCCCTCCTGCAGGTCAACGTTGTCTCCTCTCCCCAGCGACTCTAATATAACTCCCTGAAACAGGTCATGAACGAAATCACGACTCGCTACATCCATTTTTAGGTCAGTCATTCTGTCACACTGTGGTGGATTGGACAGGACGTAAACTTGGAATTGATATTAATGAAAGGGGTTTTATTAAACATAAATGTAAAACATACGAGCATTAACCATTAAAGGGTGGTGTAGGTCTAGTGGCAGGATACTTGCCTATGGACCTATGGACCAAGTGGTTGCAGGTTCAAATTCTACCATCACTGGATTCTTGAGCAAATCCCTTAACCCCGAGTTGCTCCAGGGGGACTGTCCCTGTAATCAGAAATTGAAAGTCACTCTGGATAAGAGCGTCTGCTAAATGCCGTAAATGTAAATGTAAATGTAAATGTAACTAAACTCAGTATAAAAATTGTGAAACTAAGGTCTCAACGACACATAAGATGAACAATGACTGACGGCTCTGCCCTGCTCACTGAGATCTATATACGTTTAGACTAATGAGGCACATCTGGCGAGGCACCAGTCAGGGCAGAGTACCGCGAAACATGACAGAACCTCTGTTTTTTATATTTTGTCATATTTTATGCAAAGTTCAGTCACAAAATCCTCAGTCTTATTAAATCACAGTTTAATATCTGGTTTGGCTGATGTGTACTCTATGTGTATGTTGTCTTTACAGCACTGTGTAGTTTCTTGTTATTCAATCAGTGGTGATTCAGAGAGCAAAATATTACTTATAGACAGGCCAAAAGATCATAGTTACATCACTGCTAGAAACACTATCCACTATAGAGAGGATTTGTAGGCACAGCATGAAGAGATCACTTAGCCAATAAAGGGCTAACTGTGAGTCTGAGATCTGAGGAGGCGTCTCTGCTGCTCACTCCAGCACATTATTGTGTGGCACATGGCTGTGATGATGCTCAGGTGTGACAGTGCTGCAGCACCTCTTGATGCCGTTCAGGCTGGAGAAATCTTGTTCAATTCACGGAGACCAGAGGTGACAGAACAAGGCTGATGCAGGGTCAAAGCTGCATACAAACACATACGGTGCAGCCGGGAGAGGGGCGAAAATGTCGCCTGTGCCCTGAAGGTTCTGTGCATCTCAGGATAAGGGTCACCGAATAGCCCTTTGACTCAAGTATAGATATCTGCTCATTTATCACCCATGACACCTCACCACAAAATGTTAGACAGCCATTCACAATCCATTGCCATTTGAAGGCAAGACATGTTTCTATCTCCAAAAATTTCTCCAATTAAAATACTGGAGCAGTGTAACATATCTTTTGGGATAAAGCGACTTGGTCCTCTTTAATTTGTTCATTTGTGGTTTATGTTGCTTGTTCATAAACCATGTCCATAGTAAATTGTACTAAGCAAACTCTGAGCATTCTTTGAGTTTTCTACACTCTCTAAACAGCAGGCGGTAAACTAAAGTGACTGGGTCGGTATCCTCAGTTTACTGGGGAATTGTCCACAAAAATGCTAATTCATTTTATTTTTCTGTTCTATTCACAATTGCATAAATGAATGTGTGCACCTGAGAACTGTCTATAACTTAATACTACTTTTCTTTCACTGAAAAAGGATATTGCAGTATTACACAGGGTGTGTACTGAGAAAAAGAGAAAAATAGAGAGAGAGAGAGGAGGGGGGGGAGAGAGGGAGAGAGAGAGAGAGAGAGAGAGACTGAAGGTCTTTATCCTTTAAGGGACCATGTGTGGGCTACTGATTGCCGGGTTATTATCGGGTAATTAATATTATTGGGTTACAAGGTTAACCTTTCAACAACCACAGGTTCACTATTTCTGCTAATTGGGTGCCATTAAGCATGGTTTCTTGTTATAGGTAAAATAAGCAAAAACAAAAACATTCTAGATAGATTTAAACTAGACTTAGTAGTGTAACTACTTGATATTTTGCCATTTTTTGTTTTTAAAGTGTACACTGTTTGAATCTGTTGTTGGGACTGCATCCCAATTCCTAATTCTTAGTGTTTCATGACTGTTTAGACGTTTAGATAAGCTAGTGCTTGTAGATTGTTTGTTAACAGAAGGTAAAACAAAGTAAATGACAGATAAAAACCTAATTTTAATATTTTTTTGCTTTGAAACAGAAACGGATGTTTTAAGTTTAAGGGCATTTATGGCAGCTACTCCTTGGGAGTAAACATTTCAGTCTTCACTCTTACTGACTTATGTTTTAGGGGTTGCTGACAAAACTGAATGGTGGTTATTGTAGTTTAATTATAAGCCAAAGATCAAGGGGTTATGAAAAATCTTTCCCAGAGTTCTCTTGGGCTTTATGCATCTGGGTTTCTATCCAGCTAGATTGCTGAGAGCACCATGATAGCTGCATTCTTGATGGCAGCAGAAGAAGAAACCCAGGTCAAAGCATATCAGCCAGTCCTCCGAGTCTGAGCTGGACTGAGTTGCTTTATAGATGAAGTTTCCACTAATTAAGTCCAGCAGCATTTAAAGACCGATCCAACACTCTCTGTGCTGCAAAATAACTATTGTGACCGGATGCGGTGAGTCAGTACTACTAACAACTGTTAGAAAGGCCATTGTGCCACAGTATGGTCATGTACTCACCATAATGGAAAAGACATGCTGCATATAAGGACTTGCTAGTGGTCGATCCAGCATTTTCTAGTAGACCCACAGTCCATAACAACATACGTGGGGATTTTGTTGTCCATGATTTGATCAAAATGAAGCTAAAATTGTAGTAAATTCTATCTTTCTATAAAAATGAACAGTCATTCTATTTATTTTGGTTTGAAGTGAAATGCTTTATTCCAGAGAAGCTGGATTTGCTCTCTGTGCTGGTGATAGTAACCAGACATCTGCAGACTTTAATGCTTCTAAAAGATATCTCTTTATAGGTAAGTTTTATGAAAAATGCTACCAGATGCTGACCTTATTTATTATTATTTTTTCATTCACAGGATAAAGAAAATAGTGCCCAAAGAACCCTGTTTTTTTTTTCTCTAATGTAAATTTTTGTTTAAAAACACAAAAGACATTGCGACCCCTTGTTGCTGTCATCACTGTGAAGAAAACTCAAAGCTAATATTGTTAACGTACCATGTCATTAGGCCTGCCACAGGCCTGTTTGCCCCATATCATATTTGTATTTATTCAGTCTTTTTTTGGTATGAGCTAGAAATAATTTATGATTAGGTTTAAAAATATATGTAGGGGTGGTGGTGGTCTAGTGGTAGGGTACTTGCCTATGGACCTCTGGATCAAGAAGTCCCCGGTTCGAATCCCACCTTTAGCACTACCACCACTGGGTCCCTGAGCAAGACCCTTAACGCTGAGTGTCTCCAGGGGGACTGTCCCGGTAATTAGGACATGTAAGTCGCTCTGGATAAGAGTGTCTGCTAAATGCCGTAAATGTAAAACTTATTATATTAGATTTTTGTATTTTCTGATAAGTATATTAGAAAACACACTTAAACATTTTAAAGCCAGTAATAAAGATGTTTGATCCTGCAGTAGTACACTGTTCAGCTTTGTAGAGAGTGTCACTCTCTTGATGAGTAATACGTTTGAGAGCTTCAAACCTGTCTGAGGGTTTCTCTGTGAGACAGCACTATTGTATGTTAGGTGCAGTGCTGTAGGTGAAGAGACTAATTTCTTTCAGTGGCTTTACCTTGCTTATAGAATAAGCTCTCTATGAAAAGAAGTGCATGCCCTGTATTGAAGTGAGTAATAAGTTTTTTAATTTAACTTCACTCTTTTCATTCACTGTAAACACACATAAAAGGATATAGTAAATAAACTGTCATTTATTTTTCTTCTCTTTACAGCAATCATTTCAGTTTGGAGGTGTGTGTAAAGGGGGGAAAGTTTCATGCTAGGCACTGGTCTTCTTTGCCAAGCTTGTCCATTAGAATCATCCAGGTCACCAGCAGACTGAGGGAGGTGAAGGTGAAGATGGCATCTGACAAAGCAGTGTAAGCTCTAGAGGCGATAGTCCGGTCAGCATCAAACGTAATGTCCATCCATTTCAATACTGTTCACCCACACTGCACAAATGGAGGCACTTACAGAGGTTCAGGATAAAACTGCAGGAACACTGTGTACATGGAAAAAATAGCACAACTCAAAGGCTTTCCAAGGATTTTAAAAGACCTAGCAAGCCATATATATGTGACATTTGTGTCTCTTGTTTTTAGCCTCTATATGAGAAAGGAGCTAAGGGACTAGGAGGATAGCAGCATGACTGAACATTCAATAAGAAGTAAAAATGAACTGAATTGTTAACAGCTCATCATAACAGATGCTTATCGAAGTAATCAACAGAAAGATCACTAAAGTTTTGTTTAAAGCAAAAAATTCAGTTTGTCTTAAGAAGTTATGGCTATGTAGGCTGGCAGGTTCCTTCTTCAGCCCTACTTACACAAAATGCAGCCTCATCTCTGTACCCTGCCCAGTCACCACACTATAGACAATAGGGTACATTCCCAGCCAGGGAGAAGTGAGGATCTATGCTTTCTTTCTTTTCTCTAGAAGCAATTAGCATTTCCCGGCAGGTTGCAGATCCAAGGGCAACAGCTTTTCACCCATGTGCAGAAGGGGGCAGTTTATTTAAAGCACCCGGGAAGTGCTGTGCTGGGAATGGTAACCTTTTGTAAGGTTACCTCAGGGCAAACAACTGATCTGGGATCTGAACTCATGACATTCCGATCCTGGAGCCTAGTCCCTTACCATTATGCCACCACTGCCCCAAAAGTGGCTTGTATGAATTTATATTCAGTGGTGCTAAAGTGACCCTTTATTGGACATAAACCACAATTATGCATTATTAATAAGTACAAATTACCAAGGAAAATAAAAGCTCAGAGAAGCAAAAGTGTTACTGAATGAAGCAGAGAAAAGCAGAATGAATGAAAGCCGAGTGCTTACCTTTATAATGTGACTCATGTTAAAAATGTGATGTAATGACCGCAAAAGAGTAAACATAGCCAGGAAGTATGTCTTGATGGAAATTATCTGAAAGTGTCCACTTTTATATCACCAATGAACCAGCTGCCTTTCAACACTGCATGGAAACTTGACTTAAAGGCCTAAGATTTCTCTGCTTTATCTGGGTAATGTCCTGGTATTCCAAGCAACTTTTGAACACATGGATGCCTAGATAAGGGTGCTTCAGGATCTGCAGAACAATGTAGTGAAGCTTAAACCTTGGAAATGTCAGCTGTTTAAAGATGAGGTGAATTCCAGAGAAGGATTATATCAGCAGAGGGAAGTTACAGGGTTCCAGCAGAAACAGGGGCTGTCACTCTTTTGAAAGATTAGAAACCTGTGTTGAGAAGATTCTTGAGCCTTCTTAGTCATTTTTGCTGAAACGTTTGAAGGCTTGTCTTGTAATGGCAACCCCCATGTGACCTGTTAACATTAGCATTAGAATAAAAAAAAAAAGAAAGAAACATGAAAGTCTCAAGTTCAGAACCTCAAACCTGTTTTTTGGAGATAGTTCTAACAGCAAATAAGTGGTGGACCCTAACGGCTGCCATTGTTAACTAAAATCCTGATGGAAACAAATGAATAATTCCAGTTTGTTCCTGACTGTGAGGCTATAATCATGACTTCCGTAGCAATACTCAGCATGTGAACTGGTGAGTATATATATATATATATATATATATATATATATATATATATATATATATATATATATAAATTCTCCCAGTCTTTTGCTCCATATACTACAGCCAGTATATCTAGATATCACTATATGTGGAGCAACAGACTGGGAGAATTTCTGGGGCTAGCAGTGGCCTAGTGGTTAGGTACTAAACCCCAGAACTGAAAGACTGTGGGTTTGAATCCCAGACCAGAAGGTTACCCTGAGGTACCCTTGTGCAAGGTACCATTCCCATCACTGCTCCCTGGTTGCTAGATATATCTGCCCCCTGCTGCACTTATGAGTTCAATGCAGAGAAAGCATTTCGTAGTGCTTCACAATGACAAATAGCCACTTTCACATCACAAATATTTCATAACTGTACTTAAGTAATATTTGTATTTGTTTGAAAGATTGAAATTGAAAGAAAGAGAAATTGTATTCATTTACATTTGCAAAAGAATTTTCAATTTGATCTTTATACTCATATACCTCAAAGGCCAAAATATATATCCTTTTTTTCTGTGGTCAATCAGTCAGCCAGAGCTTCGTGCCAGTCAGAGAATGGGGCTCGTGTGTGTGGCCTTCTCTGCTGAAGGACTGAAGTAGGCAAAAAACATCTGAGGAAGAAACCAAGCACGTATGACAAACGATCCCTCTCCGGGTTCTACTATGCAGTCTAGGAGGTAAACATCATCTATTTCTGTACCATTCTTTCTGTTTTTAGGTGAAGGGGAGATAATAACTCACATCAGGGCACTAAATGAAACTCACCAGGAAAAAAGTAGAGCAATTTACTCTTTTGCTTATCCCTTTGACACACACGACAATAAAGATTAATGAGAGCCCACTGATACCCCAGAACACAGGAAACAAAGATTTCACCTGGTCAGCACCTATAAATATAATATTAATTAGAGTAAAACCAGCAAAAATGGTAATGTTGGATTATTAGTAGAAATGTTACACCAACACATATTGGATGGATCATTTTGAAAATCCATTGCCACTGCTCTACAGCATACTGGGTTCTTGATCTGTTTAGCAGAAAACATAGAACTTAAAGGCCTGTAAAGGCCTGTACATTTTCCTTCTGTTTCAAGAGAACCAGTATTACGATCTCCAATCAAAAGAGAAGACAAAGATATGAGAACAGACTGTAAATTACAGGCACTTTTGTTCCCTATTTATCACCCAACACAGTGTTTCAATCACTAAACACAGCTAAAGCCTTATCAGAGCTCCACTTGGGTGATGTATGTACTACCTAGTGGATCCCTTACACTGCAACGAGGGTGAAAATTTACTGAAATACAGTGATGCTGTACACTGGCTCAGAAATCGTGGGCCTTTTGGGAAATTCATGGAGAAAAATATTAGAGATTTCCAAGCTGGAGCTCATTGGACAGTAATTAAAGAAGATACAGGCGAAATGAAGAGACACGCCTGTGATCTTTCCATCTCACCATCACACAAGTGACGGTGTGTGTGTAACTGAATACCGGTCATTAAATGAGGCACTTTTAAGGTCACTGAATGCACTAATTAGAATGGCTGTCTGGTTACTTTTATTGTGAAGCCAAAATATTTTTTCTAATATATATATTAAATAAAGTATCATATATTATTCTTCTACAAAAGAGTGTTATTATCAGGGTGGGTGGTAGTGAATCCTACCTACACATTGGGTTCCTGAGCAAGACCCATTACTTTAGGTTGCTTCTGGGAAGCCGTCCCTCTAATAAGTGAAAGTGACTATTCTTGTCATTGTGAGGTCGCAGCACAACGAAAATGGACCTGCATTTAACCCATGCAAACACCATGCAGCAGGGGGCAGCTATGAAAGCGCCCGGGGAGCAGTGACGGGGATGGTACAAGGGTACCTCAGAGCAACCTACTGGTAAGGGGTTTGAACCCACAATCTTTTGTTCTGTGGCCAGCCACCACTGCCCCACAAAGCTGCACCACTTTTTGTGATGATTTTCAGCTAAATGCCTTAAATATAGATGGAAAGTAAGGGATATTTCACAGTTATTCAACATCAGGGGTCACATAATGAATGGTTAATCAGCTTGAATGAATATCAGTGTGAATCACAGTTGCGAGATCTGGTAGGGTTTGCGTTTGTCCGATGCAGCAGATATTCTAATAATAGCCAGCTTGTTTACTGTTCATTGTGTTGTCGAACTGATGTGCACATATATTGCAATTAATGAAGCCATATGCTGCCCTCTAAATAAAACCTGAGGCTGCAGACATCAGGGAATGTGTTATGCAATATGTTCCAGCATCAGTTCAGCTTTCAGCTGTCTAGGTGCTCTAAATGTCATTTACGTTTTTCTTTGGGGGAAAAAAATGGCCAAATTAGGAGAGTGAAAGTGAGAGGAAGAGTCGACACCCCTCCGAATGATTCAGATTGTGTGCTGCAATATCGATGTGCCACGTAACCCTTATGAGGGATTTGTTTAATCAAACCTGAGTCACTCCATATCCTTGCAGTTAAATGAAGCACTCCATTTCCACACAAAGATTACTCCTCTCTTCCAGAGTGCTGGCAACTCCCTCAATCCATTCTGCAGCTTTCCTATTTCTCCCAGCGGCTCCTTCTTCAAAACAGAAGCATGGAAAGAAATCAGTACCAAGCTGGGCCTCCAAACATTCCAAAAAGGGCAGCGTGGCAAACAACCTCCAAAACTAATTAAGGGAAGATTTGTTTAAAAAAAACACACAGTTGCACCTCAGGGTCTAATTTCAGCATGAGTCTCCAATCTCAGCAGGGGGACTGCTATAGCTCAAGTGTGTAACTGCTCTATATATACACACACAGCTTGGTGGCCAAAAATGAAAAACTC
Source organism: Hepsetus odoe (assembly GCA_017165825.1). Taxonomy (NCBI): domain Eukaryota; kingdom Metazoa; phylum Chordata; class Actinopteri; order Characiformes; family Hepsetidae; genus Hepsetus; species Hepsetus odoe. Next base: position 22,010,789 of record CM029372.1, on the reverse strand, counting down.
AAGAGACGATTTCTCAAAAAAGTTTTCCAATCCAGAAGGTTCTGACTTGAACGAGATTAAATTCCTTCAGCAGTGGTTATGTAGAATAAATAAGCACCCCAGGTGGCAGTAACTGAACACCGACAATGCTCTTCATTCTTTCCGTTGTCACACGGGTGGTGGTTTGAACTTAAACATTATATGAAATCATTTCACTTAATAGGAGCTTCATGAGCTCACAATGTAAAAAACGGTCAGCCAGTAGACTCTCTGTGGGAGGGGTTATTAAGCCCCACCCCTGCCCCTAAAACTTTTCCTGGAGAGTAGGCACATGGTTTTGATCACTAATTTAAAAAAAGTGCTTCAAACTCACTAGCCTGATCACATCATTCCTCATATTTGCCTCATCCTTTCAGTTTTCTGAGTTAAAATCATACAACAGAGCCTGTGGTTCTGTCTGGCTTCAAAATGCTCAATAATGCTCCAGGCACTTTAGAGGCTTTGAAAATGTTATAGTAGGTAGTGATTAACTAATACTAATAAGCATTAAATATTGGGCAGCATTTAGTTTGGTGCAGCACGGTGGCGCAGTGGGTAGTACGGTCACCTCACAATGAAAAGGGTGTGGGTATGATTCCCAGGCGGGACAGTCCGGGTCCTTTGTGGAGTTTGCATGTTCTCCCCAAGCTCCAGTTTCCTCCCACCATCCAAAGACATACATGTCAGGTGGATCGGAGATGCTAAATTGGCCGTGAGTGTGTTTGTCTTTGTGTCTGCCCTGTTATGGACTGGCGACCTGTCCAGGGTGTTTTCTCGCCTTTCGGCATGTGAGAGCTGGGATAGGCTCCAGCACCCCTGTGACCCCAGTTAGGACAAGTGGCTATGAAGTGCATGTGTTTTAGATACTTTTTTTTTTTAATAATGCTTTGAATTTTTACCAGATAATTATACAGATGTATGCACCCATTTCACATTTTGGATTGCTCAAAACACAGCAAGAGACATTTTAAGGTTAGAATAAGGACACATACAGGTCTCACTGGATTTTTTTTTTTTTTTTTTTCAAATATAAAGACTGAATGGACTGGAGAGGGAATGCTTCAGTTTGAAACTTTGACAATGCTTATCAAAGTTGATATGTCTAAAAGTGAAGAGGAATTAAACTCTGTAAAGTTGACCCTTTAAAGCAGTGATAAATAACATTATCCACAAAACTGCCTTTTAGGTTGGGTCTAAAGAGATAATAGTAAGTTAAAGCCTGAGGGAGGAACTTAAGTTCTAACATATAAATTAATTCTTTATCTGGTGAAAAGCAGTTGAGTTGGATTATTCAATAGAGGAATTTTATTCTTTGATCATAGGGAAGCCAAAAAAAAAAAACACATTAAACCGGTTAAAAAAAAAAAAACCGTTTTTTCGTTAGAACTCATACACATCAACATCTTCCCTGAATCATTTACATTTACAGCATTTAGCAGACGCTTTTATCCAGAGCAACTTCCATGTCCTAATTACAGGGACAGTCCCCCTGGAGCAACTCAGGGTCTTGCTTGTTAAGGGTCTTGCTCAGGGAGTGCTAGAGGTGGGATTCGAACCAGGGACCTCTTGATCCAGAGGTTCGTAGCCAAGTACCCTACCACTAGACCACAACCACCCTGAATCACAGAGTGAGGTTCAAAGTCCAGTGGCATTTAATAAGCATAAGAAGTGAGACAAAAGAAGTGAGATTGATGTTTATGATCCTTATTTGTGATGAGGCCAAACATTTCATACTGAAACATCTGCTACTTAGCCGTCCTACACTGGCCCATTATCTGCCAGCCCTATGGCCTCCACCCAGCCAGCTCAAATGCCTTTATGACTCACAGGGTCCAGGCTGGATGTAAACAACAAGCTGCTGATGCGTGCTTACAGTGCAGCACATTCTAAATTGAAGCACACTGTTTATAAATAGATTACATTAATTAATGTTGAGAAGCCTGTGAGGTTACAGCAACACACAGAGACAGCACCGCTACACATTAACACACACATTTTAGTAAAGATGAACAAAAATATAAATAAAATGTCAACCTCATAATAAGTACAAATATGAGAAAATCTAAAATGTAATACAGAGTTTCAATTTAGTCCAGAAAACAAGCTCTTTTCAAAATATATAGGTTACGACAACCTGCATGCCTGCTTGTGTTTCTTTCTAAAAATGATCTCTTCAGATCCCTCAGAGTCCTACGTCCTCTCTTTTCAGATCGTCCTCTCCAGCTTAAACCAGCTAAGGCTTGATTCTGTGGACGTTAAATGTAACAATAAATGAACTGAGTCAGTTTACATTTACATTTACAGCATTTAGCAGACACTCTGATTCAGTGCTTCATATCCACATCTGTTCTTCGTTCTTCATGTAACCTGCATAAAAATCAGCAAATCTTCATTAACTGTTTGTCAGCTAAACAACAAACTTACAAGCCCCCTTAACAGACTATGGCCAAGAAGTCATTATCTGCACCTTACCCAGATATTAGAGCTTAAGCGGCAAAAGGGTTTTTTGTACAAGAGAAGAAAAGTGCAGGTGTAGAGTTTAAGAATAGAAATAAATCAGTCAGGAATCAAACATGAAACTGGACTTGTGAAGTCACAAACAAATAACCATAAAACTAAACCAAACAGAGATAACAGCTAAAGCAAGCCAGAAACCAGGCACCCGGTTTTAAGTATTTTTGTTTATCTAGTATTCTCGCTCTTGCTCTCTCTCTCTCTCTCTCTGTCTCTGTCTCTCTCTCTCTCTCTCTCTCTCTCTCTCTGTCTCTCTCTCTCTCTCTCTGTCTCTCTCTCTCTCTCTCTCTCTCTCTCTCTCTCTCTCTCTCTCTGTCTCTGTCTCTCTCTCTCTCTCTCTCTCTCTCTCTCTCTCTCATCTCTCTCTGTCTCTGTCTCTCTCTCTCTCTCTCTCTCTCTGCTCTCTCTCTCTCTCTCTCTCTCTCTCTCTCTCTCTCTCTCTCTGTCTCTGTCTCTCTCCTCTCTCTCTCTCTCTCTCTCTCTCTCTCTCTCTCTCTCTCTCTCTCTCTCTCTGTCTCTCTCTCTCTCTCTCTCTCTCTCTCTGTCTCTGTCTCTGTCTCTCTCTTTCTCTCTCTCTCTCCTCTCTCTCCTCTCTCTCTCGCTCTCCTCTGTCTCTCTGTCTCTCTCTCTCTCTCTCTCTCTCTCTCTCTCTCTCTCTCTCTCTGTCTCTCTCTCTCTCTCTCTCTCATACCTTTCTTTAACCCTCCACAGGCTCACACACCACTCTTTCTCTCTCGCTCTCTCTCTCTCCCACTCTCCTGTCTCTCTCTCTCTCTCTCTCTCTCTCTCTCTCTCTCTCTCTCTCTCTCTCTCTCTCTCTCTCTCTCTCTCTCTCTCTCTCTCTTTCTTTCTTTCCATACCTTTCTTTAACCTTCCACCAAGGCTCCTGTACTCCTCTCTCTCTCTCTCTCTCTCTCTCTCTCTCTCTCTCTCTGTCTCTCTCTCTCTCTCTCTCTCTCTCTCTCTCTCTCTCTCTCTCTCTCTCTGTGTCTCTCTCTCTCTCTCTCTCTCTCTCTCCATACCTTTCTTTAACCCTCACACAGCTCACACACCACTCTTTCTCTCTCCCCTCTCTCTCTCTCTCTCTCTCTCTCTCTCTCTCCTCTCTCTCTCTCTCTCTCACTCTCTTTCTCTCTCTCTCCTCTGCTCTCTCTCTCTCTCTCTCTCTCTCTCTCTCTCTTTCTCTTTTTCTCTCTCTCTCACTCTGTCTCTCTCTCTCTCTCTCTCTCTCTCTCTCTCTCTCTCGCTCTCTTTCTCTCTCTCACTCTGTCTCTCTCTCTCTCTCTCTCTCTGTCTGTCTCTCTCTCTCTCTCTCTCTCACTCTGTCTCTCTCCCTCTCTCTCTGTCTGTCTCTCTCTCTCTCTCTCTCTCTCTCTCTCTCTCTCTCTCTCTCTCTCTTTCTTTCCATACCTTTCTTTCTTTCTTTAACACACAAAAGCACTTTCTCTATATCTCCCTCTTTCCTCACACACACACACACACACACACACACACACACACACACACACACATACAGAGAGAGACAAAGATCACCTCCCAGCTGCAGAGATAAAAGTTGCTATTCTCAGATTCAATTCGCAGGTGCAGATTCAGCCAGAGATGAAAGTGCAGATATAAAAAGGGGAAGAGCTCAGCCTTTGCTGTGAACTGATGGATGTGTCACACATGGGCTGATCCTGACAAGCCCTCTGCTGTGCACGCAGAGCATAAGGGAGATGCATTAAGCCCCAGTTGAACGGAAAATGAAAGAAAAGCAGCGAGTTATGTAGCGCCTGCCACTCTTTACCTCTCGCATGTCTTTTCAATTACCTCTGCTGTCCTCGCTCCAGGATTCAGGGAGGTGTTTGCATATTTTTGGGCTCATTTTACAGCATGCCGGCCAAAAAAATACCCAGAGCTGTGGGCTGAATGGAGGAGAAGGAGTAGATCTGAGTTTTGGCACAGGGGTCCGATACATTACAGAGACTTTTCATAAATCAAAAAAATGGCAGCTTAGTGACAGCATCGAGCAGTTTATTGAGTGTGAAGGATATTAATTCATCAATGTGCAAATATTACAACGCGCCGGTGCCTGAGGGAATGCTTATTACATCCAAACAGCACGTTGTTCCAATGCATCACCATATTTAATTTTCCCCTGTAATACTCTTTACTGGAGCTCTATAAATTACAGCTCAACTAAGCTCTGCAGCTCAGAGTTCACCAGGGCCCCCAAATTATGTGCGCCAAGCAGGCCTGATTACTAACCCAGGGCAGTGATTTATAGCTGTTGAGATCTCCGGTCAGAATAGCTTAATTGACTTCTCGTACATTTCGAGGCAGTCCACGAGAGAGGATTGGATAATGAGAAGAAAAATGATGAGGCTGAGCAGGCCAGGCTGTAAATCACAAGTCCTGTAGTTAGATGCTGGAGATCACTGAGGCAGGAGAAAGCTGTAGGGCAGGAGACCTCTGTGACCCCAGGGAAGGCCCTTTATGGGACAACATGACCCAGGGTCTCTCTTCTGCCAATCATCCCATGTAAAGCTCCAATCCACAGTCCAAGTAATAGAGACTCTGAATGGTAATGTTGAAGTAAGAGCGTTTCGAACAAACACACAAACAAACCCTGATTTTTGGCTGGTGTCCTCAAGTCTTCATACTATGTATCACTTGTGTTTTTTGAGTGTATCCCGTTGTTTTCCTTGGTAGAGAAATACTGTGATTGCTGTTTGTGTCAGTTTATGTTGTAAAAAAAAACAAAACTTTACATTTATGGCCCCGTAATTACTGTTTTTTGTGCAGGATCAGCTTTGTCAAGTTACGTCAAATCATAAATGCCTTTTCTGTGCTAGCCAATCAAATTCAAAGGAATGTGGCCTGTAATTAAACACCCACAGCTACACGTTTTATTGATTTGAAGTGAAAATAATTTAACACATTCTTTATCACCAATTTCACATTTTGACACACTATTTTCAGCTAATTTTAGTGAACAACTTTTTGTTTGTTGAACATTAAACCTATATTTCACCCTGTATTCCCAGTTTTACACAGAGTTTTTCCTAACGCTTGCCCTGGAGTGTAGCTCAGGAATCTTCCAGGATGAAGCTTTCAGTCTTTATAGGATCATTCAATTGGGAACAGACAGACGTGCAGGCAAGAAGAGCCTTCAGGAAAGCACATTGCGAATATATTTTTACACCTCTCTACCTTTGGGGTCAGTTGACTGATCCATCCTTTGCTGTTTCGGCCTTCCCTGTCTTAACAATACAGCACTGGATGTCTGTCAGTGGATGCCTGTTTATATTCCAAATCTTTTCAGGTCAGGTCTTCCAATTTTTTTTTTTATCTTATTGGATACGGCTGCTCTTGCTAGAATAGAAGTTTGCTGTTGTAATATAAAATGACCGAACAACAAATGTCTTGGGGATGGCAGTTTCCATTCCAAAGCAATGAGAGGCATTGCACCATGTGTTGTCATTTCCAGAAAAATAGAAAACCATTGCCTTTTTTCACAGACATAAGCAATTATTGCAAGCAAGTCTTTGATGTGTACGAGAGGCCAGCAGGATAATGCTTCTGTTCTTGCCCATGTTCTGAAATGTTGATCAGCTAGTCTGGAACTGAATGATCAGTTAAATAGTGTGAGGTTTGGTGCAGCTGCTTTAGATGAACTAGGACCATTGGTTTAAAAAGTACTGAATATTGAATATAGTGAAATCCATGGTGTGATCTTGAAGGGCATGTCATATTTCATAATGTTCAAGCAAAACTGATTACAAAATATAGAATAATGGAATGAAGCCGTTAGAAAGCTTGATAAGGTGGAGGGGAAAGAAGCGGGAAAAAGAAATGAAATTACTGGTGGCTGTGGCTCTATTCTCTCTGTTCCTGTCACTAAAGGGTGGCTGACCTGCAGGGCTGGTGCTGCAGTGAAGGGTTCTCAGGGGAGAGCGAGAGTCAGGGGCTCCAATGCTGAGTTTACAGAATAGAAAAAAGTGCATAGGAAGAGAGTTTACTGGCAGAGGAGGAGTGTATTGTGTACTTGTACAAAACAAGAGAAAAACAAGATTAACCTACAGGAGTAATTAAATGATTCAGGCTTTGTAAAGCACTTAAAAAACTATGTATCTCCGAACAAAAATATATATTTACTGAGTTTAGAGTTTAGAATAAAATAATCAGGTGTGAGAGCTCCATTTTTTATTATAGTTTATAGAATGCCAAGAACATTTTCCTCCTTCTGTTAAGTGAATTGGCTGAATGAGTTATTTTGTTCATTATTTCTACAGACAAACATTATACAAACATTTTCAAATATATGTTATTACATATAAATAGCGGTGGCCTAGTGCTTAGGGAGTTGGCCCCCAGATCAGAAGCTCATGGGTTCAAATCTTGAACAAGGTACCGTCCCCATCACTGCTCCCTGGGTGCTTTCAATAGCTGCCCCCTGCTGTGAGTGTGTGGGTAAAATGCAGAGGTGTCATTTTGCTGTGGTTCACTGTGTGCTGTGCGGTGCTGTGTTTCACAATCACAAGAATAGTCACTTTCATATTCTTACAAGGAAACCATTGGTGCCATTGTTGACTCTCAGTGGAGTCCCACAGCTGCGTCAACAGACGGGCCACGGGACCTGCTGCAGTCAGCACCATGGACAGCAACAGCTGGATTCAATTCTGAGCCATACACTTACCCCCTACACTCCCTCACTCGCTTTCCAACAGATTTAGTGACATGCAGAGTAAAAGCGAAACTGAATACGGGCAGAGGAACAGTAGTGCTGATGAGTGTAATTGCCTGTGTGTGTTTTCGCTTGTCCTCTAAAGACTGTTCAGTACAAGTCCAAGCCATGACCACGGCTCTGAACCCTGCAGCACTTCCCTCCACATATGGAGCTTTTTCAAAATGACCCTAAAAACCAGAGGGTCGTAAAATTGCAAAGCATGTTTTTCATCAGTCTTGATTTCTCTCTCTCTCTCTCACACACACACACACACACACACACACACACACACACACTCATCCCCCAACAGAGGTCAGTCTGTGCCAACCCTAATGATGTCCTCTGTTTGTTCTGTGCTATTGTTTGTTATTGTTGATGTTTCCATTGTATTATTGCGAGGAAAGGAGCTGCCATGGGCAAGTATCTTCACAAAGCTGGGACGCAAAACAACGTGGCTGCTGCTAAAATAAATATCTTATATAACACGTTGCCTTTTTTTGTCTTCTACCAGTGCATAACTTGTCATTCCTGTGACACATCGTCTTTGACAGCCACATCATTAAGACAGTGAGAGAAACTCTTTCAGGGAAAAAGAAGTCACTCATGCTGGAGTACCACATGCACTTACACAGCTTATATATCTGATTGTGGGTTTTCACACTATGTCCTATATTTCCATAGTGTTCAGTATTGCTGTGATTGGAAGAATTAGGCCAGGTTTAAAATCAGTGTGAACACTTAACTGCCGTTAAGAAATAAATTGTTTATTAATCATTTAAAGACACCTAATCTTTAAAAATATTGTCAATACAAATGAGCATGTTTTATTTTTCAGTTTATTTGCAGATAAATGAAAGTAGCTAAGTGGGAAATTAAAGATATTTTGGCATCATGTTAACAGCATAACTTTCACTCTACATTCTAATCTCTAATTCTAAATCTATAAATAACACAATTTCTACACTTAAATAACTCAAATAACACAATTTCTACACTTAACTCAAATAACTCAATTTCTACACGTGAGTTCTGCGTGATTATTTCTCATTAGGTTAGATTTCTACCATTGTTAATTTAAGCTCACCCTCACAAAGCTTGTACACACCCCGTACACACACGGGGCAGTGGTGGTCTAGTGGTTAGGGAGTTTGCCACAGGCTCGGAAGATTGTTGGATCAAACCTCTTACCAGTAGGTTGCCCTGAGGTACCCTTGAGCAAGGTACTGTCCCTGTCACTGCTCCCTGGGCACTTTCAATAGCTGCCCACTACTGCATGGTGTTTGAGTGCATGCGTTAAATGCAGAGGGCCAATTTCGTTGTGTTGTGGTGTGCTGTGCTGTGACCTTGCAATGACAAGGGTTGTCACTTTCACCTTGCACTTCTGAGTTTGCACATTAAGTGCTAGATGGTAAAATTGTATGATACCTGTGATATAGAAACATCCCTTTTATAATGTCAGCACAGTGATGTGTAACATATAAGAAATATAACAATAAACAGTATTTCTGTCCTACATATAAGCGATCATGATGATAGTAGTTTTACTTTGGAAAAAATGAAATAAGCAGCAAATTCACATTCACTTCTTAAAGTTACTATGCAGGATGCAGAAAAAGTGGGCTAGACGACTGGGTCAGAGCATCTCCAAATATAGCAAAGTCGGCCTGGACCGATGAATTATATTAAGTTTTTCATCATGTGGATGGCCGGGTTGTGTGTGTGTGGCTTACCTGGGGAAGACATGGGAGGCAGTCAAGCCGGCTGAGGCAGTGTGATCTCTGTACTGAGCAATGTTCTGCTCAGGGCAATGTTCTGTACTGGGCAACGTTTTATTCTGGACAATCTCTGGGAAAGTTATCTGTTTGGCCTGTGAGATCCAGCCTAGAGCAAGCAGGTTCTTTTTGCATCTGAATGGCTGAGACACAATTGTAAAATATTCAATATAAATGTCAAGTGTTTCATTTGGTTTTTAGAAATTTTGGATTTATGAACATTACCTTGCAATTTTTAACTGCATTTTTTTTTTTTTAACTGCAATTTTTAACTGCATAATTAAACATTTCAGTAATTAGTTTATCCAATTTAGACCACTGCAGTAATCCTATTGATCTTAGTGCCCGTAAGGAATTTCCTGCATTAGACAGTATCAAGCTAATGGTGATAATAAAGTAGCTGCACAACAAAAATATGACATTAACATAAACGTTTGAAGATTATGAAAAGTGAAAGTGACAACCCTTGTCATTGCAAGGTCACAGCACAGCAGACTGTGAACAACAACGAAATTGGCCCTCTGCATTTAACCCATGCACACTCAAACACCGTGCAGCAGTGGGCAGCTATTGAAAGTGCCCAGGGAGCAGTGACGGGGACAGTACCTTGCTCAAGGGTACCTCAGGGCAATCTGCTGGTGAGGGTTTCGAACCCACAATTTTCCGATACGAGGGCAACTCCCTAACCACTAGACCACTAATAATTAATTCAAACAATTTATGTGAATATAACCTTTATCAGAAGTACAACATTAGGGTACAAGATCAAAAGAAAGACTTAAATCTTTTCATGAAACAACATCTTCTTCTTCTTCTTCTTCTTTTTCTTTCAGCTGCTCCCGTTTAGGGGTCGCCACAGCGGATCAACTGTCTCCATTTCTTCCTGTCTTTTGCATCTTCCTGCTTCAACCCGACCACCTGCATGTCCTCTCTCACCACATCCATAAACCCCCTCTTTGGTCTTCCTCTTCTCCTCTTTCCTGGCAGCTCCATCCTCAACATCCTCCTTCCAATATAATCATCGTCTCTCCTCTGCACATGGCCAAACCAACGCAACCTTGCTTCTCTAACCTTGTCTCCAAGACGTCTAACCTGAGCTGTCCCTCTAATATACTCATTTCTAATCCTGTCCAACCTCGTCACACCCAACGAAAATCTCAGCATCTTTAACTCTCCTGCCTTTTCGTCAGTGCCACCGTCTCCAACCCATACAACATAGCTGGTCTCACTACTGTCCTGTAAACCTTCCCTTTTACTCTAGCTGGTACGCGTCTGTCACAAATCACTCCAGCCACTCTTCTCCACCCATTCCAACCAGCCTGCACTCTCTTCTTCACCTCTCTTCCACACTCGCCGTTACACTGAACTGTTGATCCCAAGTATTTAAACTCCTCCACCTTTGTTACTTCCACTCCCTGCATCCTAACCACTCCACTTTCCTCCCTTTCATTCACACTCATGTATTCTGTCTTTGCCCTACTCACTTTCATTCCTCTCCTCTCCAGAGCATATCTCCATCTCTCCAGGTTCTCCTCAAGCTGCTCCCTACTCTCACTACAGATCACAATATCATCAGCAAACATCATCGTCCACGGAGACTCCTGTCTAACCTCGTCCGTCAACCTGTCCTTCACTACTGCAAACAAGAACGGGCTCAGTGCTGATCCTTGATGTAATCCAAACCTCTACTTTAAATGCATCCGTCACTCCCACTGCAGATCTCACCACTGTTACACTGCCCTCATACATATCCTGAACTACTCTCACATACTTCTCTGTAACACCAGACTTCCTCATACAAAACCACAACTCCTCTCTAGGCACCCTGTCATATGCTTTCTCCAAATCCACAAAGGCACAATGCAGCTCCTTCTGACCTTCTCTGTACTTCTCCATCAACACCCTCAAAGCAAACATTGCATCTGTGGTACTCTTTCTCGGCATAAAACCATACTGCTGTTCACTGATCCTCACCTCTTTTCTTAACCTAGCTTCCACTACTCTTTCCCATAACTTCATGGTGTGGCTGATCAACTTTATCCCTCTATAGTTACTACAGCTCTGTGCATCACCCTTATTCTTGAAGATCGGTACCAGTACACTTTGTCTCCACTCCTCAGGCATCTTCTCACTTGCCAAGATTGTGTTAAACAATCTGGTCAGAAACTCAACTGCCATCTCCCCTAAACATCTCCATGCTTCCACTGGTATGTCATCCGGTCCAACAGCCTTTCCATTCTTCATCCTCTTCATCGCTGCCCTTACTTCCATCTTGTTTATTTGATGCACTTCCTGGTTAACTCTTCTCACATCATCCAGTCTTCTCTCTCTCACATTTTCTTCATTCATCAGCTCCTCAAAGTATTCCTTCCATCTGCTCAACACGCTCTGTTCACCTGTGAGTACGTTACCATTTCTATCTTTAATCGTCCTGACCTGTAGCACATCTTTCCCAGATCTGTCTCTCTGTCTAGCCAATCGGTAAAGGTCCTTTTCTCCCTCTTTACTGTCCAACCTCTCATACAATTCACCAAACACCTTATCTTTGGCCTTCACCACTGCTTTCTTCGCCCTGCGGTTCATCTCCTTGTACATCTGTCTACTTCCTTCATCTCTCTGTATGTCCCATGTCTTCTTTGCCTCCCTCTTCTTTTGAATACACTCCTGGACTTCTTGGTTCCACCACCAGGTCTCCTTATCCTCTTTCTTCCTTCCGGATGTCACACCAAGTACATTTCTAGCCGTCTGCCTGATCACTTCTGCAGTAGTTTCCCAGCAATCCGGAAGCTCTTCGACACCTCCCAGTGCCCGTGTTAACTCCTGCCTGAATTCCACCTTACAGTCCTCCTCCTTCAGCTTCCACCACTTGATCCTCGACTCTGCCCTCACTTTCCTCCTCTTCTTCACCTCCAAGGTCATCCTACAGACCACCATCCTATGCTGTTTAGCTACACTCTCCCCTGTCACTACTTTGCAGTCTATCATCTCTTTCAAACTGACCCTCCTGCAAAGAATATAATCCACCTGTGAGCATCTTCCTCCACTCTTATACGTCACCCTGTGCTCCTCCCTCTTCTTAAAATAAGTATTAACTACAGCCATTTCCATCCTTTTTGCAAAATCAACAACCATCTGACCTTCAGCATTCCTCTCCTTGACACCATGCCTACCCATCACCTCCTCATCACCTCTGTTCCCTTCACCAACATGACCATTAAAATCTGCACCAATCACCACTCTCTCTCCCCTGGGTACACTCTCTATCACTTCATCTAACTCACTCCAGAATTTTTCCTTCTCTTTCCTTTTACAACCAACTTGTGGAGCATAAGCACTAACAACATTCATTATCACACCTTCAACTTCCAGCTTCAAACTCATCACCCTCCCTGACACCCTCTTCACTTCCAAAACACTCTCCACATACTCTTCCTTCAGGTTAACACCTACTCCATTTCTCCTTCTATCCACACCATGGTAGAACAGTTTAAACCCCCCTCCAATACACCTGGCCTTACTACCCTTCCATCTAGTCTCTTGCACACACAAAATGTCAACCTTCCTTCTCTCCATCATATCAGCTAATTCTCTACCTTTACCAGTCATGCTGCCAACATTCAAAGTCCCTACCCTCACTTCCAATCTCCTCTCCTTCTTTCTCTCCTTCTCCCTCTGGACATGCCTTCCTCCTCTTCTTCTTCTTCTTTGGCCAACAGTAGTCCTATTTCCACCAGCACCCTGTAGGCTAACAGCACTGATGGCGGTCGTTGTTAACCCGGGCCTCGACCGATCCGGTATGGAATTCTGTATCGTTGTCCGCATATTGATTTGGCAAAGTTTTACACCGGATGCCCTTCCTGACGTAACCCTCCCCATTTACCTGGGCTTGGGACCGGCACGAAGAAATACACTGGCTTGTGCATCCCTAGTGGCTGGGTTTTCATGAAACAACATATTTCATCAAATATGTGAGTGTCACAATTGTTGAAACCCTTTGATGTAATATTTAGTGTAGCCTTGCAAAGATAGCAGCCTTCAAAGATCTTTTCCTAGAATGTTTATTGAGATGGGTGAACACAAAAAGAAATCTGAGACCATTCATCCATACAGTACAGCTGGCTAAAGCAACTGGGTTTGGATTTAATATGGTGCATGATGGAATCTTAAAAAGAATTCAAAGGTTTGGTTGAAGAACAGCACAACATAGCAGATCCAACAAAATACTTCACTGCTTTTCAGCATTTACATTTGCAGCATTAAGCAGACACTCTTATCCAGAGCGGGCCTCCACTTCCAGAATGGGAAATAGCTTCTTCTCCCTGGCCATCAGACTTTTAAACTGACAATATCCTCACACTTATTACTCATCCATCTATCTATTAATTATTTATTTTTATTGCACATCCACACTTTACCCATGAAGCTGCTCTGTTACACTTTGTTACTCCGTTACACTGCCCAACAACCTGGGCTGCTTTGTTCCACAACACTGCAGCCCTCTGAAGGATGAATGTACTATCTTTGCACTTGTTGTCTTCTCTTGTCTTATGTTGTCCTATGTCTTTTGTTGTGTCTGATGTTGTCCTATGTGTAGCACCAGGGTCCTGGAGGAACGTTATTTCGTTTCACTATGTGCTGTGTATATGGCTGAAATGACAATAAAATCCTACTTGACTTGACTTCCATGTCTTACAGGGACAGTCCCCCTGGAGCAACTCAGGGTTAAGGGTCTTGTTCAGGGACCCAGTGGTGGCAGTGCCAGAGGTGGGATTTGAATCTGGAACCTCTTGAGCCATAGGTCCATAGGCAAGTATCCTACCACTAGACCACCATCCCCCTTGGTCACCAGAGACAGCAGAGATGTGTCTACACCAACCCATCTCTGGTATTTCTATTTGCAAGAAGCTTTATTTTGGCCTCACATAAAACACAGCCTTTAATACTGTTACAGTAAAAGCTGCAATGTTTTAGACATATTGATTTTGTTCTTCCTTGAAAGAAATCATCCTAAACAACTTGTGGGTAGGGGCATCTGACTGTAGTTCGAAACAGGTTCTGACTGCAGTACCTGAATAATGCCTGCAGATCCATAACTGTGATCCTCTGAGGTTCTTTGGACACACATCTCTTCAGTGTGGTTGGGGACATATTTGCTTTTCCAGGAACATCTCCAGTTGCTTTAAACTTTATAATTATTGCTTTAAGAGTAGAAATGTAATAAACATTTAGCAATGTTTTGTAGCCATTTCCTGAGTTGTGTATCTCATCAACCTTTTTCATTGCTGAAATAACTAATAACGTTAATTTGATGACTATACTGCAGTTAGAATATAAGTGAAAGTGACTATTTTGTCATTGTGAAACACGGCAAAGCACACAGTGAAATTCAACCTCTGCTTTTTACCCAAACACACCATGCACTGGGGACAGCTACTTAAAGCACCAGGGAGCAGTGATGGGGACGGTACTGCTAGGGTGCACACACAGTAGACTTTAACAGTTATGACTGGGATGGTACCTGGCTCAAGGATACCTCAGTCAGTGAGTGAGTGAGTGAGTGAATAAATTCCCCAATGAAAAGTTAAAGACAATTAAGACAAAAGCTTTCTGTCAGACACCAGCATGTCCATTTTTCCTTTTCTGAAACTCCAGTGAGGGCAGGCAGGGAAAGGAGGAAGGCCACTGGTCAGCAGCTCTTTCTGGGGGACTTTCTTGAAGAGGGTTTGTTTATTGATCCTCCACTCAGCATGGCAGACAGTTTATGCAGCTGAATCCCAAAGCCCTCTCATGCTCTTAGCATTGATTTGTGCAAGAATATATTCAGGGCATGGAGAATATCTGGACTTTTCAATGGGCTTTAAATGCATAGATGAATAGATGGAAGAAAGGATGGGAGAAAGAAATAGAAATATATATATTTTTTCCTAATGAATTGCTTCATTAGATATTAGTTAATATGTAAATCTAATGTAAAATTAGGTGTTGTTTCATAGGGACTGCTGTTCGACAAAGCTTTACAGAACACTGGCTTCATTCTAATCAACCAAATTAATTTAGGACGAGGCTGGAAACAAAAATATAAATTTGCCACAATTGGGGTGGGTAAGCTCAACTATGCATAAAAAGAACTACATATTACTCCCTCTGGGAAATAAACATTCTGGTGTAATTATTTATCTGATTTGCGACTTAATCAACGTTACTGACATCAAATCCACTATCAAACTGTGCAAAAACATGATGATGTAAAGCATTAGTGCATATTCAGATCACACGCAACTGCAGAAATCAGTACACACAAGCACAACGAAACATAACCATATCACGGGGCAGAGGTGGCCTGGTGGTTAAATACTAACCCTGATGATTGGAAGGTTGCGAGTTCGAGTCCCAGATCAGTAAGTGATCCTGAGGGACCCTTGAGCAAGGTTGTGTTCTGATCACGTCTTCATTTTTGTGCCATTTTCGGTTAATAATACATGCAGCAATGTTATAATGCTTCATAATAAGGCTTTATTTATCAAGTTTGGATTTGAGTTTACGGTTACAGTTTACCATTGAGAAGTGAGAACTTCTTAGCTCCAACATTAACTTTTTAGAAGATTCTTGGTCTACAACAGATTGTATTTGGAGAATGAAGTGCTAATAATACGTGCTAGGCAATTCAGACTATAAATGTCAAAACTCATTCAAAAAACATCACTAATATTTTGGAAATCTCTGCAAGTCATTCATGGTTTCTAATAATGTGTTTGCACAAAGCGATCCAGATCAAGATCAAGACATTTTGTCTGCTCTTAACGGAACACAGACATCTGAAGCCTTTTAAAGACCATCCACATTTTTATTGCAAGTTTGTAAAAGACAAAAACTCTCCTTGTACCGTGAAAAGCCCTAACATGCAGCTGCTAAGGTTGTTTTCTTTTTCAAACTGAAAGATTAGATAAGATGACCTTAGATATTTATAGAGAGTGACATATCTAGGGCTTGCAGAAGGCCTGAATTACCTTTTCTTTATCGTTAAACTGGTCCCAGCTATTGTAAATCACAACATGATTGGCTAAATTCCAAGGCAATGCCTAAATGTTGGTAATGATGCTAATAAAAAAACGTTTCTGTCCAGCTCAAGAAGGTCTAACAAATGGAAAAGGTAACTTGGCTGTATCTACTTAGATACTACATGCAAGACATTCTGACTGGACGAAGTACCTTTAGATGTGGACGTGGCATTTAAACTTCCCAAGGTAAAATCCATCATGCATAAAATAAAAATGAAAAAAAGTACAGACATGGGTTTCCAGAAGTCATTGAGCCTTCTCTAAAGTTCTAAAAGGCCCTAAAGGCCCCCACTGCTAATTTGTATGTCATGTTAGATTCTGGATGTTTATAAAAGTGTCATTTATAGTCTGCCCTGCTTGTTGTGTTAGGATCTCTTTGCTCCATGATGCAGCCCCTAAGCTTCTCACTTGCAGAAGAAATATGGTGATGCTGCAGAATCTGTTGACCAAAAATAGTCATGTCTGTAACGGGTATTTCTGATGCGTGTATTTCTTGCCATGCTTTCCCTGGGAAGAATAAAAATTACTGAAGGAAGAAAAAACACACTGGAAGCCGTGGAATGCTGCATTACAAAATCCTACCTCTGCAATCAGCTGGATAACCAGTGAGTAGGAAGAGTGCAGAGTTATCTCTGTTTGTTTTATCGCGTTAGATCCAGTAAAGCTCATAATCTGTGAAATTCAGTGACGGTTTTAGAGTCTTTGGAAAAACATTGCAAATGCACCTATCCAATCTGCTGAGACTGCATTCACTCATTTGACTGAGGCAAGCTAAATTAGACTTGGGTCTGTCCTTTCTGTAAGCCGTTATTCGAAAGATGTGCCTTTTCCAGAACACCTTGCAAAAGTATAGGGATAGAAGCAGCTGAACGAGTGGATAATGTTTTAAACTCAGCTCATTTAATGAATCATTGCACATTAACAATAAGAGATTCTTCACATACCCAGAAGCAAAACCATTTCAGATACACCACAAACAACAATCCAGACAAAAAGGTTCACAGCAACAAACAGGGACAGTCTAGCAATGATAAACAATGCTGCTTAATCCTCCGGGGTGCATTATTTCAGCTGGATTTGATGTGTTCCGCAAATGTCAGTGAATTATGTGGGGCATATAGCATAAATTAACTGGATCTATTTAATAAGAGACAATCTCTCTAAGTTGCGTGGGACTTGCCTGAGTGAAACAGCATGCATTGTTGCCTTGGTACAACAGGAAACATCATCATCATACTGAATGAAATGAACCTTGTCCTTTGCAAAATTCCCAAAGAATAGAGACTTGTGTCAGCACAATCCATACAATTCAACACAGCACATTTTTTTTTTTTTTTTATACATTTTCCCCACATTCGTACACTACCGTTTAAAAGTTTTTATTTAATAATGTCTAATGGATTTGGATGTCGATTTTATTGAAGGCTTTTTTGAAGGTTTACTCTTTACATCTTTCTCAGCTGTTATGGAATCGTCTACAGTTCCTTTCATAGTTCTGCACTCAAGGAAAATTATTTTTAAATACTTTTGAATTATTTTAGACCTATAAAGTTGTATGAAACCCATCATCCATGCTCCGCCCACAAATGTGTTGTTTTGTTTGAGCTTAGCACTCAAAAGGGCCAAGGGTAACATTAAAGTGAAAGTGACTATTCTTGTCCTTGTGAAACACAGTAAGACACAAACTCTGCATTTAACCCTTATACACACCATGCAGCAAGGAAGGGGCAGCTATTGAAAGCACCCAGGCAGCAGAGATGGAGATGGTACCTTGCTCAAGGGTACCTCAGGGCAACCTACTGGTCTAGGCTTCAAACCCTCAACCCTGTAATCCTGGGACCTAGTCCCTAACCACTAGGCCACCGCTGTTTGACAGGGTTTTTTATATATTTGTTTATTTGTTTATTTATTTGTTTATAATTTTCTAATGGCATTTGTGTTTAATTTGTGTCAGTTACAAACACACTATCGATGGCTTGGCTCTAAGAAAAAATGTAAATGTGCACAAATGCACACATCATTAATTATTTTATTTTATTTTATTTATGTACATACATGCATTTATTTATTTAAACAGCTATTTAAGGTTTATATTTGTCTACACATATCAAAAATATTACATAGTACCAAAAAAGTACATTTTTAGGTCTTTTTACCCTTTTTGGTGCTACATAGAATAATTCTGGAAAGGTTTTTTTAAAGAACCAAATGCATTCCATTTTCATAAAAGGAACCTTTGAAACATTCAGGTGGTGTCATGGTTCTATATACATCCATTATCTCTACCAAGGAACCTGTAAAGAACCCTTTAATTATTGGTGTAAACCCTTTGCAAATGTAATTTTTTTGTTTTTGTTTTTACCTTCCTAAACATTTGGTTGAATTAATTAGTCTTGACCTCTGCATGGCCACACTGGCCAGACCAGAAAGCCTGAAAGTGTAGAATCAGAGCTTTCTTGAAGCTGCCTCTTTTAATGACATTTGAGCTTTGAGTTTTTTGGATAAGCATGTGAAACAAATTACATAAAAACTACAAATGCAGCGACAGCATTGAAAACTCGTGTAATTGATGGAAAAGAACAGATTAAACAGCAGGCTGAATTGGATTTTTTTGCTAATATTCTACAAAACATTTTTGTAGGCAGAGCATGGGAATAACAATTGGATTATTATTGTTAAAAAACGGGTTCCGAGCTCTTGAACATTCGTGTAACTGCTCCAATCGAGCCTCTGAGGAGGTGTGTCTGATTTGTGCAGCATTCTGCTTGTGCAGAGAGCAGGTGACGGGAGCCTTTTCAGTGTGTGTCCAACCCATTCGGCGGCATTCCTTAAAGGGCTGGTTTGTTTAGACAGGGTGAAATTGATTTGGAGCTCAGGGGTGTACGTTAGAGTATTTGTGCTTCGCAACAGAACAGAGCCGTCTATGAGTCAGTCAGTCAAGGTTAACCGCACAGCGTATTAAGTGCCTCGCTGGAAGATCAGAGTGACAGATTGTGTCCTGAGCCAAGTGCGAATTGGAGTAAGATCTTGAGTGTTGATAAGCAGCTCGTGTTCCGCACTTACCAACACAAACACACCCCCAGCTTTCAGAGGTGATACTTCCTCAAGAGTTCAGATTGCCACATGTTCTTCCTGTCCGGGAAGCGTTCTGGGATTTTGATTCTTCTAAAGTCCTGGATGCATTTCTGCAGCTCCTGCTCGGGGGTCAGCTTCTCCTTGGCTGCTTTCCTCTTGGCAGTCAGCATGTCTCGGGGTCCAGAGGTGCGGACCCTGAGCAGGTCCGTCCTGCGCCTCATCTCGGATTGCTGCAGGACATGGGCTGGTACCTTCTTCATCACACGGTCCAGTGTTTGGACTTTAGGCTGACGGGGTGCAGGCCGGACAATGACTGTCTCCTGAGGAGAGCTGGCCTCAGACTGTGTCTCAGAGCAGGATGTGGAGAGTTCATTAAAGGACGTCCCACTCTCGCCTTCTCGTTCGCTCTTCTGGCTCTTACAACAGCACTCACAGTGAGAAGAAGACCAACCAGATGGGCCACCTGAGAAATAGACACACACACACACATTTTTGTTTTAATACCTTGTCAGTATCATGACTTCCTTATTTTTTATAAGTTATAATAGTAAAAATTCTAAGTCTGAACCTAAACATTGTTCTTACCACTGTTTTTCTAAGTCTGACCCTTAACATTTGTAGCATTTAACAGACGCTTTTATCCAGCATGACTTCCATGTCATAATTACAGGGACAGTCCCCCTGGGGCAACTCAGGGTTAAGGGTCTTACTCAGGGACCCAGTGGTGGTAGTGCCAGAGGTGGGATTCGAACCTCTGATCTCTTGAGACATAGGTCCATGGGCAAGTACTCTACCACTAGACCTTGTCCTGACTACTGTAAATAGATCATAAAACATGGAGCATTAAATTAGTCCTTTAAGTTATTCTTGTTTTTCTTTGGTTTAATACAAAATTAAGACATGTATGTTGTTGGAAACTGCTCAAAAATGTACAAAGGAGATTCAGAGGAATAAAGCTATGTAAAATTCAAGAAAACAATAAATTGCAAGTGATTTTGTAAAGTCTGTCAGATGCGGTTCAACAGTGCTGTGGGTGTCATGTTCCAGGGGATTCAAAGGAAAACATGCAACCTGATAGCAAAGGTCAGCAGTGAGAGATGAACTACTGGGAAGATACTATTTGAAACGTTTTTTGGATTTTATTAAACTATAGTTACATGACAAAGGGCTCTAAGATGCCACTGGTGCATTTCAGCCTCCATAATGACTGCTCACATCCAGGCCAATGCTGTACCATTCAAAATGTTGCATTTCATCTATAAGACATGAAATTCAGGTCTAAGAAGGAGCCTCATAAACTCAAACCACTGACATTCAGCTGAATGCATCAGCATGCCAGCCAAAGCCAATTGCTTAACCCTGAAAGGTCATGCTTGCCATTTGACCTTATTTGTGACATTATGCTGTAATGCATCAACATTTAAATCGCAGGCTGAACTTTAATAGGATTGATTTGCTTTTGTTTAGGGATGGAAGTTTAACTTCAAGCACAAAGAGCTTAGACCTTGTTTCCATCAGATAATGGTAAACACTGAGCACCTTTTTGTTTGCTGATGGATGTGTGTTAGCGTGGGTGCAGGTAGATATGAGATTATGCTTGCTAACAGTCAAACCTTAATCGTCACTTTTATTTTACAGTACTTTTGGGCTGCCTGAATAATCACTGACAAATAGGCATATCAGATTTATGTATGACTGACACCGATTCAGTCAAGTTAACTTGCGTGTTGTCATGTGCTCATCCAATGCCTGTAATACAGTATAAATATATCACATATATTGTATAATATAACTTTCTGCTAATGTAAGATACCAGAACAAAACCTATTTTAAGTCATTATAAACCATTGCACATGTCCATTAATCCTGCAATTGTATGAAAAATCATGAAAACAATGACAGCTGGCATTTTCAGATTGAGCAAAAATAAATAAATAAAAACAAAAATGGAGGTTTTGTTTTAAGAGCAACAGTATGGTATAATGCTACTTGACAACCTTGCAATTACAATGAAAGGGCTATTTGTGAAAATGTAAATAGGAAAAAACCTCAGAGGCTGGAAGTATCAGGGTGCCTAGAGCTTGATGAATTTTTGAGCTCAGGTCCAGGGCTCAGCCAGATGCTAATGGCAGACTATAAAATGACAATTCACCCTCAGAGGTCTGCAGACATGATAAGAGCACACTCTAGGCCATGAATCTAAACACGTGTGAGGGTATGTGTGTAGTCTTCCTTTTCTCATGTCACAACTTCCCACTTTGTATCAAAGTACATAAAGGCCTTATCTGCTAGACATAGGATCAATAAAATAAATCAAATATACTCCCCACAGGGATCATCATAGATCTTTCTGCCTCTTCCCTCTGTTTTTGCTTCTGTCTACAGTTGCACGGTGCTGTATCCTATGTGCTTTACGCTATATATCCTATATATAACATAACTTGTATACACTCTTCACACAAATATTACCAGTTTATATTCTCTGAATACACACACTATATTGTCAGTTTTTCATCTTTCATATAATACTAGTTAACAGAATGCACACCTAAGTGCAATAAAATACACATTAATTATTTTAAGGTGTTTAATTCTAAGTATTTTGGAAGTTATTGGTTACAATCCATACACTGACATCTATAATATCCATATTCATTTTAGAAAAGTAAAAAAAAAATAGAATGTGTCATTTTTGTTACCCATCCTCTGAAATGGGATGCATTGATAATTCTCCTTTTTCAAGCCTCCAACAATTTTTTTTTTAATGTGATGTTGTACAGGGCAGTACAGTACATTAGAAGCTTGGTTTATAAGGTAACCATGAGTTTATCGACCATTTATATTTATCACTTAGTCTGACTCCAGGTAACTGATTGTCATTCCAGAGCCGCTGAAGGGCATCTTCCACAGTACACTTGTAATTTCTAGTAAACGGTGTAGATCGCAACATTAGCTGGATGTACACCAACATGAATTGTGAAACTCCTGTTGCCAAGCAACAGATGAATGTTACAGAGTCAACCAAAGTTTGCAGAGTCCCTCAACACTCTAAAAACAAGGTCTGTATATTTAAACTCTACGACTCTGGTGCTGCTCATAAGCACTGATCTGTAGCCTTTTTATCAACTTTACAAAAAAAGCCTAAAGCTACAAATTATAAGCCATCCTCAGTCAGGATATGGAGGTTTGTTTAAGCAACTGTTGAGTCTTGGGACAGACTGACGGTGAGAAGGTTTCTAAATGTTTCACCCCTCCACTATGCAGCGCTATGTTAATGCAGGACTGAGGATCCCATTGTGTGTCAATGAAAGCCGCCTTTGTTGTCTGGAATCCAACTGTGATGTCATAAAGCAATGATCGGGAAGTTGCCGGGTTGGGTTCTCCCAGACGTCTATGGCAGTGCCACTGAATGCAGTACTGATAAAAAAAAAGATGATTGCTCTTGGCTGGAAAGAAGAGGTACAGCAGCTTTCTACTACCACCTAATCCACAACTGCAGAGGAAACTGCAAAGCAATATCCCTTTACAGAGATCAGAAATTAGATCAGTCTCCATACCCAGTCTCCCTCCCTCTCTCTCTGCCCACACACACACACACACACACACACGCACGCACACACACACACACACACACACACACACACACGAATAGAGAGTCATGTGCAGCAGGGCTCAAAGTGTTTAAAAGAGCCTTTTACAAGGCCATTCCTGGAAGCATTCACGTGAAGAATTTTTAGTGCATGAAAATATGATTTTTGAAAGTTAGTCATTTCTAAATTAAAATATACTCTACACAGCTTCCCCAACATCATAGCATCCTACCACCATGCAAGACTCAGGCACTAATAATTTCCTTCTTTGCTCAAGAGGGATTTGTCTTACAGCCAAACAAAATATGTTTTGGAAATATTAGAAATAAGTAATAGTAATAAAAAGGATTTTGGGAGTTTAAAGGGTAACTTAACAATCGTTCATGTTCTGCATGCTTTAAAAACTACTGAACAATGCTCTTTCAGACACGCAAGGTTGAAGTTACTCATTTAATAGGTGAAATTTACAGAATGGACATGAATATGATTACAGATTACAGATGGCTGTCATGATGTGTGTCACATGTGTCATATGTTAAACCATTGCTGTGATATGAAAATATAATAATTACAGTGGTGATGTCAAGTTGTTCAGACTCTTCTGCTGTTCATTGGTCCATTCATTGTGTTCCTCAAAGGTAAACCCTTGCATAAATAGCATGTGATGACAGCAGGGAGCAAGCCAGCAAACCTTTGTCTAAACATTAGTACAGGACTAAGGTAAAATACTTATTGATCAATTATTGATAAATCCTCTCAAAGCACATTTTGATAATGAAACTAATCTGTTGTTTTGTCATTTTGATGTTTCATTACAATCGTTTTCAGTAAAAAGATTTTTGTATAAATAAGATGGCAGAATCATGCTGTGAAATCTAAGATGACATCACTGGGTAGTGAGTAGTATGTCCTGAATGTTGATTACTCAGCCCATCAAAAGGACACTGTTTACCTTAAGTCAAAATTGAACCAGGGGCTCTTGTGCACCCACCCAGTGGTTAAGGAGTTGGCCCCAGGATCGGTAGGTTGTGGGTTCAAATCCCAAACCAGTAGGTTGCCCTGAGGTACCCTTGAGCAAGGTACCATCCCCATCACTGCTCCCTGGATGCTTTAAATAGCTGCCCCCTGCTGCACATGTGTGTATGTGTTAAATGCAGAGGCTGTATTTTATTGCGGTTCACTTTGTGCTGTGCTGTGTTTCACAACGACAAGTTGTCCCTTTTTCCTCTCCCTCCCTCTCTCTCTCTCTCTCTCTCGTTCTCTGTTTTTCTTTCTTTTTCCCCTTCTCTCTTACTTCATCTTCCCCTCCTCTCTCTCTCTCTCTCTCTCGTTCTCTGTTTTTCTTTCTTTTTCCCCTTCTCTCTTACTTCATCTTCCCCTCCTCTCTCTCTCTCTCTCTCTCGTTCTCTGTTTTTCTTTCTTTTTCCCCTTCTCTCTTACTTCATCTTCCCCTCCTCTCTCTCTCTCTCTCTCTCGTTCTCTGTTTTTCTTTCTTTTTCCCCTTCTCTCTTACTTCATCTTCCCCTCCTCTCTCTCTCTCTCTCTCTCGTTCTCTGTTTTTCTTTCTTTTTCCCCTTCTCTCTTACTTCATCTTCCCCTCCTCTCTCTCTCTCTCTCTCTCGTTCTCTGTTTTTCTTTCTTTTTCCCCTTCTCTCTTACTTCATCTTCCCCTCCTCTCTCTCTCTCTCTCTCTCGTTCTCTGTTTTTCTTTCTTTTTCCCCTTCTCTCTTACTTCATCTTCCCCTCCTCTCTCTCTCTCTCTCTCTCGTTCTCTGTTTTTCTTTCTTTTTCCCCTTCTCTCTTACTTCATCTTCCCCTCCTCTCTCTCTCTCTCTCTCTCTGGGCAGCACGTATAGAGACATCTAAACAGCTTTATTCAGCTAGTATACAGGGAGGTCTATTGTTTACCTTGATGTATACTTGCAGAGTGTGCTCATAAAATCAATTCATCTACAGCAGAATCAGTCACGCTAATTGCATTGCATTATTCTTGCTCTCTCTCTCTCTCTCTCTCTCTCTCTCTCTCTCTCTCTCTCTCACTTCGCATCTCATGTTCTCCTCATCATTACAGAATTATATTTGCAGGAGCATTAGGTTAAAGCCTTGTCTCAGAACTAACTCAGTTTACTTTACAAGAGTATTCAGAAGAGCCTCTCAAAAAGCTCCTGAGAGTCATTTGGCACCAGTAGGCAATCAATTCACAAGGCATTTGCCACCTGCCCACATATCTCTCTCTCTCTCTCTCTCTCTCTCTCTCTCTCTCTCTCTCTCTCTCTCTCTCTCTCTCTCTCTCTCTCTATCTCTCACTCTCTCTCGCTCTCTCTCTTTTATCTCTCACTCTACTTTTCGCTCCTCTCAGTCTCTTTTTGCATCCTGCCTCTAATTCTCAGATGTATTCAAATCCAGGACCAAAGAGTATTATGCATCAAAAACAACTGCCACGTAACTTCTTCTCTTTTTGTGGTACTTCTGAGATCACTACAGAGTGAGTGGGTCAGCATTTCTCTTTCAAGTCCTAAGAATAATGTAATACTATTCTATATTGTACACATCCTATGGCATAAACAGAGGAAACGCTCTACTTGCCATGTGCCTGAAATTTCAAAAGATGTGTAGATTATGTTGAAATACCATGAAATATTGTATATTATTGTCAATTAGTTATTTTTGATGCTTTGAGAGTAATGAAGGCATGTACAGATTACATCAGAACACTGCCCTAGTCCTAATCACCTGTCTAAGGATACTGAGCTTGAGCAGGCCTATTTCATGCTCCACGAGAAGCGTAAAGATGAAACATAGGAAACTGAGACAAACCAATAAATATTTACCTCATGGATTAATTTCAAAGAGGCATCCTATAATGAGTTACTCACTCCTTTCCTATAACTATTCTTACCAGTGACTTTTTCAAATTTTCTGAGCAGCAATCCTTTTTCAGGTATTCCATTCCTCTCCAGTCAGGAAGAGAATCACAGCTACCTCACATTGGATCTTCTAAAACACTATTAAAAATGATCAAGCATCCACTGCTCTGGCTAGATGACTGAACTGAGGGTTCCATTTCTGACAAGTCTACCAATCATGGCCCTCATTGGCCCACAGGCATTTCTTGAGTGCACAGAACCTCTCACACCATACATACCACACACACACACTCTGCCTCTGTCTCCCTACAGCAAGGAGAACACCCTGCAACAACCATCAATTTCAATGAGATAAAAACAGAGTTGTAGGAAGAACCCCTTGTAGAACATTTACATTATGTGGAGGTTCTTGAAAATCCCATTTACTGATGTGGTTCTTCATAGAAGATTGTTTAGGATACAAAACCTTTAGCCATTTGACACATAAAAAGGTATTGTGCACATTTTTTATAAATGTATTTCACATTTCTGTAGCCTTGTCTACGCTTTACATCATAACATCAACCTAATCTGTAGGTAATTAACTGTGTAATTTGCATATCATCACTGTCCAAACACCTTTAATAACCTAAATAGCCCAAATTAACTTTACATAAAAAGAAGAAGAGAAAAACATCCATAATTTACATCGATCCAGCCACAATATTAGAAACCAATAACAGTTGGTAGATCAAGGGTTGTCAAGGTTGCAATTGAATAGTCAATACTTGAAACTGATGTGTTGGAAGAAGGAAAAATAAGCAAGAGTATGAATCTGAGCCACTTTGACAAAGACCAGCTTAGGATAGCTAGATTATTAAGACAGAAAGTCTCTTAAAGGACTTTTGGGGTGTATCTGGTGTCCAGTGGTTATTGTCTAAGGAATAATGTGCTGAATTGAGCTGGACAATTTAGTCCAACCCATGCAGGCCTCACTTTATTACACCACTTAAAGGATCTGCTACTATTGCCTGTGTGCTAGATACAACAACACACCTTTATGGGTCTAAGGGGAGTCCAAGATAAGTCAGCTGTGTTTTGACTGCACAAGGGCAACCCATGCAATATTATGCCTGTGTTGTAAAGGTATGGCTGATCAGTGTATAAGAGAACATGTATTTTTTTTATTCTTCAGTGAATTTTAATACAATGTACTTTTAATATCTAAAGATTAATAATAATAAATACAAGTGTTCTTCAAATCCCCTTAATGCTACAGCTGCAAACTAACCGTTCTGATGGTCAAACATATATTAATCACAGAAAAAGCATTGTAATATGACAGTGGGAGTGCATCGATACTTTATCTACCATGTTATGATGCTTTATAAAGGCACTGAAGTGTCCCCCAGAAAGCAGACACAGGATGCTTTGAATGTCATCCCTATCCTGCATGACCACACCAGGAGAGCAGTTTCTGCCTGCTGAAGAAAGTGAAACAGAGCGATGAGCAGCCGGCACCAATGTTCTCAGCTTTCTAAAACCTGGATGCTGAAGAGCAACTTTGATGCTGTTGCCTGATGAGTTCTGGCACTAAGCGCCATGCTTTTGCCCACTTAATACACTCAGAGAGAAAAGATCAAACACTTTTTGCTGGCCATGGCCACATGAAGGTTATTAACAGAATTCCTTGTTCCTCTAAGGTATTTGATATATAAATTTTTGGTTTACTGGAGTTTACTGAGGTTAGTGCACAAAGGACTAATGGAGGTTTATGATTGCCATGGCATTGTGTGCTGGGTTGAACACTCTTTTAGTCAGTAATTATTAAGACTCCCTATGGATAAAAACAGTGACTAAATGTTTCTAATATTCAGTTAATAGTCCTTGTTTAGATTTCATTTCCCCTTCAAAGAATTCTTCAGTTTTAAAAATATAGTCCCATTAACAATGATTTCTTTAATTGGAAGCTTCTCTTATTTGAAACAATCTGACTGCTGATAGGTGACCGATTATGTCACACACAAAGCAAAAAGCTGAAGATTCAAATGTTGGAACATACATTAAATTGGCTGATCTGCAAAATTTGTGGAAATGTTTCTTTTCAAAAATGTGTCCCGAAAGCAAATTAGCAGAAACTTCAAAATTAAATATGGTATTTGCATCAGCTGCCAAATATCGGGGCACCCTTAACCCCCTAACCACATCCCTAAAAGTAGCTAACAAATAATGACAGCTTGTAATTAGCAGCTATAATCATGAGGAGGTGCATGCCTATGCTCTTGAATGGAGACACAAAGCCTTGGCTTGCATCTGCCTTAATGATCTGCCCTGCTCTTGCCCTCAGCTTTAGTGTTCTTTATTCTCTTGTTAATGCACAAATGAGGCCGGTCTGTCCTTGGAGAAGGAGTCAGCACTGTATACTGATAACTCGTCCTTCCAGACACAGAAACCCAATATGCAACAGTCAGTGGGCGGCAATGATGCCAATTGCTCAGGTCAAGGCCCACTTTCACCTCTGTGGGCTGCCATCATCTGCCCTGCTGTCGGCAGCACCATGTACATATATTTAGGCATTGAGGATTCGTAGTAACCCCTCTTCCTCCAATATGTGCTAATCGAGGATCATAATAAGAAGAAAGCATTGAGCCTAGTACAAAGAGATTTAAATGAGACAGGGGTGACAGAGGGTCGGCTAGGCCGGACTGTGCCTCCCATTGTCCCAATGCAAGGGCGAGCCATGCTGGCCAGGCATTTTGCGCCACTATTGCTGGGCAAAGTGACAATTGCACCGTCTGAATGATGATGACGAGTGCAACCGTCTCTTCTGCTCCGAGCCGAGAAGCAGGCCGGCGGGCAGAGAGATTAGAGAACAGGTCGCCTCCCCACAGTTGCGGCCCTTCACTAAACAGCTGATGGAGCATAATGGGACAGCCAGACTGAGGAGAAATCCTGCAAAGCTCTTGTCATCGCCAAAATGAACTCTGTGGGAGAGAATGACCTTAAAGTTTTCTATCAATTGACAAGGCAAAGACAGTGGAATGGAAAAAGGGCAGTAAGCTAGTAACATAATTGTCGAAAGTAAGCAGTCTGCTTGATCCTGTGCTGAAAAAACTTAATGTTTTGAATTGATCTGATTGATTCAAGTGCAAATAAAATATTACTGTCATTAAAAAACTGCATACCTCTTAAATTATGGCTGAAATGACTAATACAGAAGCAGGCTTTGCATTAATGTAGCTAATGTAAAGATACAGCATTTATGTTCACAGTGCTGATGTTTTCAAATACAAAAACTATTCATTCAGTAGCTTTTTTCTGTGCAAAATCATTTATTGATTTTATTGTTAAAACATGAGCATTTATATTATGTGTGTGGGTGAATTTCATCAAAGGACAAAAATTGAAAGTGATTATTTTTTGCTATTGTGAAACACAGCACATGCGAACCACAACGAAATTCAGCCACTGCTTTTTATCCATTCACACCAGGGACCAATAACTAAAGCGCCTGGGAAGCAGTGGTGGGGACAATACCTTATTCAAGGGTAACTCAGGGCAACCTACTGGTTTCAAACCCATGACCTGCCAATCCTGGAGCCAATTCCCTAACCACAAGACCACCGCTGCCAGTGGTGGAAACAGAGTAATTTAAGTCAGTGATGTCAAATGCTCTATTTTAGAAACATTTGTACACAGTAGTGGTAACAACCAGATATCTGAAGAGTTTAATTCCACTAAAAGTTAAGTTATTAAAGTAATTAAAGCCATTTTTGGGTTGAGGTAGAGCCATGGTGACACTGTTTTCAGTTTTGCTATATAAGCCTTTTTTCTGATAACATTAAATAAACTATTGATAGGGTTGGGTAAGGGTTAAGTTGAATATTACTATGTTAAAATAGTGTTTTTAATGGCATCAGTAATGCATTACATCAACACAGTTATTGTGTCTTCACGGTTATTGACCCACACAAACCACATTTCATTTTATATGAGTAGTCGCACAGTTGGATCAGTACATTTTAATGCATCACTTTTCTCAGTGCACACACCTTCAGTTTTTTTTTCAGTTATCTGCATCCAGCACACAGAAAAATGTCACATCACCAGCTGGGCCATCCGTTAATTAAATGGTCCGATTCCAGTCTAGCATATCAAATCTTTGCATGTCAACTAAGTTGTTTTTCTGTATAAACACTAATTGGTTGAGACTGCGGTAGGTTTAATGATTCGGAAAAACAAACAAAAGATGCTCAACAGCTTTGGTGGTGAGACTCAATAGTACCAAAGAAAGGGTCATAAAGGTCACATGAAGAAGAAAGAATAGCTTAAGGCTAAAAAAATGACCTTTGCATGGCCCGGTGCTCTACAGCTATTGTTTGTCTTGTGAGCTATTTTTTCCCTCCCTCTGTTTAGGCCACATAGTGAAGCAAGGGATTCCCTGGATCATAAGCCTTTAAACCTATTGAGATTGCAGTTTGTTATGAAACCAAAATGTCCAGCAAAAAGGCAGGCATATGCTCATACAGAATTTGTCAGAACAGTTCACACATTTCTGAGGTGTGGATACTATAAATACGTCAAGGGAGGCGGTCGTGGTCTTTATCGGCTCCTGTCCTGTGATGTTATCCTTTGAAACCGGCAGCTTGCGCTCCATGCTATTTACTTTGCCCCATCCATCCCTGGACGACGCAGGCCGCATGGTGAGAGCAGGCTATATTCATCTCAGCCCCTATTACCATGACAGAATTGATTTCCTCCAGCCACATCACCGCCGCCACCTCCCACTCACCACCAACTCCGTATGGCTGCAAATCCTGCTTTCAGAACTAAATAGAAAACTGCATATCCACATTATAGTTCTTCTCTTCTCTCTCTCTCTCTCTCTCTCTCTCTCTCTCTCTCTCTCTCTCTCTCTGGCTCTCTCTCTCTCTCTCTCTCCTCTCTCTCTCTCTCGCTCTCTCTCTCTCTCTCTCTCTCTCTCTCTCTCTCTCTCTCTCTCTCTCTCTCCTTGCTTCCATCTCTGTTGCCCTCTTCAGTCTTGGCACGTGCCATATTTTGACAAGCCCACTTGCACATTTTTGCTAAAAGCGAAAATGGAATCAGCGCCCAGAGTCTAATGTGCCTTTCTCCAACCACATCGCTCACTGCACTGGCATGGAAACGGAGTGGCAGTGTATGAGCCTTGACATTTGGGAAAAGAAAAACAAAAAATGCACAAATGCAACATTCGCATGGATGCTTTACACTCTTTTCACACTTTGCATTTGATTTTAATGAAAGCACATATTTTATGAAATCTTACTGGCTATCCTATATTTATATTTTCCTGCCACTTTACAAGTTGCACCAAGATCCACTATACATCCAGTACCGTGTCTTGGTTAAGTTAAGAATTGGTCTGTCACCCCAAAATACCTAGCCTAGAGCACCTCTGTGGTCAGAATCTGACCATTAATGAAGGCTTATGCACATCTAATGGTGAGGGGTTTTAAAAATTCTTTATTGGTCTTCCCGATTTGGTTTGTAAAGCTCAAGATGATCATTTAATCAGTGGTTCTGTTTTATGACCCATATTTTGTCATTGATAATCATTTTAAATCCTTTTGTGCATGAAAGCGGGTAATGTTCTTAATCATCAGATAGCATTTTAATTAGAGAGCATTCAAGCAGGTCTACGGGGTAATTAGCTATAGGGCTCCCTTCCTTAATGAGTAAAGAAATCAGGTTAAGCTCATTTATCACTGTGAGGAGCTACACAGACTGATAAAAATCTAAAGAGCAAAAATGCCTTTAAGGCATAACTGTCTGTAGACAACCATTTTTTGGCCTAAATTATCTTTTGCCTATAAAAAAAATAGAAATAGGAGCAAGGTTTTAGCTGTTTAGTCAGTTAAACTTATGACAGAACTGTCATATTCTCATTTACACATGTGCCATGAAGAAGGGGCCATAATCTAGATGCCAACTGGAATTACTTTGGGCTTCCAGTTCACGCACAGTGGTCAAATAAAAATATGAGATGTGGCATTAAATCCAGCAGCATTCAAAACTGAGAGCATTCCTGGGTGCTCTGATTGGGAGTTGAACCAGAGAGCTTAAAGGTCTTGGTGCAAAGTCCAAAAACCTTGAGCCACGTTAGCACTAGAGGTGGAAGAAAGAATAATACAGTGTAGAACTGCGATATTTATCAGTGTGATATATCCATAATTCCTTGCCAAGTGTATATGTTTACTATTTAATATTTATATACAAGAATAATATTGGCCATTACACCATGGAAGTATGATATTGCTGCCTTTGTTGCAATTTCCACCACTGTTTTAGTTGCGCTAACTTTTCATTAACTACTGGTTTTAAAAAATGAATTGTTTATAGATTTATTTCATAAAAATTGTGGCCATTAAGATCTCTCAACGGGAATATACCTGAATCTCAAAAAACAAACAGCAACAGCACAATAACACATACCCCATCTATTGTCCATAAAAGAGATGAAATAACTGTAGAAGCACCATTTATGAGCTGTGATGACTGAGTCCTGCAGGCAGATATCACGCCTTGTATGCTGTACAGTCTAGCAAATCCACAGTGTCAGGTTCAACACAGGAAAATAGCACTTTGAACTGCATTATGATGCTCTTTCATTTGATAAAGATCCCAGTCCCAAACCCAAAACAGATGCAGGAGCACATAAAGTGAAAGTCAGCTTCGCAGCTGTTAAACAAGAGATAAGGGCAAAGAACATAATGCAAATTGCACCAACTTCCAGTACACCCCTTTCATCTTTCACTTAATTAAAGATGTGCAAGTTGTTGGTCAGTGTTGTTTATAACGTACTCAGACAAGCTTAAACACACATTGTAACAATTTTATCACAATATCATTAAAATACTACCATATTGCCCACTCCTAACTTTAATCTGCTGTTTTTAACTAGATAGGAATGCAAATTGCTTCATAACTTGAACATGGTTATTAAATTATGAAATTAACTCCCAAAGAGTTGATGAGTGGAGGTCCTTTGAGCTTCACACTTCACACTAGGAGCCTTTTCGGGCACTTTTATTGTTGATAGTGTTCAGTGAACTACCGCTCTGCATTAGGTTTTTAACACATCTGACAGTGGCTGTCCTCAGATTTACTATAAACTAAAATCTTCACTTCCATTAAATCATAACGCACATGCATAAATGAAGTATGATTCTTGGATACTCATGATATTTATGAACCTCATGACTCTTATGCAGTGTAGTCTCCATAAAATAAGTGCCTGTGATTAAATCTTCTAGCACACATTGCCTCTGTTAATTAATTCTGCAACAGGACCTCAGCTCAGCAGTTGGTCAAACGCGAATAAATAAAAGACGAAATGTCAAGAACAACCTGCGGCAAATCCCAAGACTGAGAGAAGGAGAGCAAACGAGAAAACAGAGGGGGATGGGAGAGAGGGAAAGGGGAAAAGAGAGCGAGAAGCATGCACCCGCATAAGACTGAGTCTTCGTGTCACCAAAAATTACACGTTATCGGTCAATGCTGAGTTACACTCTCCACAACCTTGGTGCCATTAAGACGAAAGAGGACACTGAGACCGGTGTGTCAAAAAGCAGCCTGGTGTCACCAAACCCTACTGAGAACAAATACAGGTCCACTTTGGTCCACAGCAAGCCAGGCTTACCACACATTTGGGAAATACACACTGTCCAAAAATGTTGTTTTAACTAAATAAATCCAGCTTAATCCACCCTAACATGCTAGCACGACCTAACATGACCTAATTAGCATTCTTACATCTGAACAAATAATCTGAATAACAACTTTCTCTGGTAATCTGGGTTTAGATGTTCAAGCTGTTTTAAAGCTCCTGCATATGAAAGCAGGACAGACACCCAGTTATTGATTTTTTTTTTTACATTAATGAAGCATGGTTTGCTTCCTCAGATAAAAAGCAACACTGACACCCTAGATTTCTTGGAGGGGTCACCACCATCACTCCATGATTGCTCAGATGTTTCTAAAATGGGTTTGAGAGCTGCTACGAGCTAAAATCCCAAACTCACCCTGCCATTGAGCAGGTTAGGATTATGTAATCCGTGTTAGTGTAGCCCAGTTAAAAGTTGGCACTTTTCACTAATGCAGTAAGATCACTTTTTATTGGGTTATATGAACATTTAATAATTATAGTTTACTTTTTTTTCTAATAAATGACACTTTTCTCAAAATATTTAAGCGTTTAGAAAATAACTTTAACAAAAAAGCCAAATCCAAGCACATACATATTCAGATTATTATGTTTTGATCCAGATTCCTGACAGAATTGTGGTCTTTGTGGTAAATAAACCCTGTCAAAGTTTGAAAATGCCATTCACCCCACCGTCCATACGGTCATATCTGCAATTGTGCTGCAAGTGTTTTGAATCGGCTGGTTTTGTGACTTCACGGAATGATCCATACAAAATAGAGATCATTTACATTCATCAATCCTGCAGACACACTTACAAATCAAGCTGTTAAATTCACACCTTGGCTTCACATATGCCTAGTGTAAGTGAAGAATAAACAATCCACACTGCTTTCACCGGAGCTCGGTGAATATCAGCTCTTTTCTTTCTTTTTATCTCCTAATTAAACATTTATAGAGCAAAAGTAACGATTTAAAATCATTGTCTAGTATTTTACTGCTGTTCATGTAAGAAAAACAGTCTCATCATAACAGCAGCCTCCACACACAATTAGCACAGGGCAAGAGCTGTTCTCTGACTATCGTAGCTTTTCATAAAAATAGTTCTGACAGGTGTAAAAGTGGTGATAAATGTCAATGCAATGAATAAAACTATACCTTTTTATAAGTTTAATGAATTGATTTTAGGGGAGAATTTCAGAATAACATTGAACGTGGCACTTTAAGCTGAAGTCAGTATGTAGTTTTATTTGAAATCGTTTTGTTCATTTACGAAGAGACAGTGTGGTCATTAGCACCCAGTAATAGCTGTAAACTGAGAAAAGTCCCAACGATCCCTTGAGATATTCATCAGTGCAGATGTGATGATATGAAATCAACATAAAAGATGTAACAGAGAAGAAAAGGAGACTCAACCAGACATAAAAGGTGTGCATTGAATCTGACATTCAGGGCCGGAAAGCTAGTAGATGGTGGAAGTAAAGCAGTGAAGTTAATTCATACATTAATAAGATCTATTGCTTTTGTTTAATTGTATTTTTATTGTGTTTAAAGTTAAGTGGTTTAAATAATGATCTTATTATGGCGTGAAGTTCAGTTCACTTTGTACAGAAATGTCCTTCAAGAGAGCCTTTTATACTGTGAGTACATTTCACAGCCGGCACTTTTTACTTTAACCTGTGTTCGGAGGTGGAATCCGAACTTCTACTTTTACCAGATTAGTTTGTACACAGTTGCTGGACTTCTACCGGCGTAAGGAATGTGTTTACTTTTCTCATCTGTTTATAGCGTTAACACCCCAGTGATGCTCTTGTGGCACAAAATGCAATTAAATGCAAAAGACATCTATCAATGAAACTTCAAAGGGCCGCCTCTTCTCTAGTTTCCCTTTTCACAGTGTCCATTGATCTGTGTGGAATTGAGTTCATACCATCTGGATATTACCAATACACTGGATCCCTGCTTATTTTCCAGTGTGGACCCAGTACCTGCACCAAATGTGATCATTACACTCCAGTGGACTGAATTTTCTTGAAACACAGGAATTATCGTTTTGCCAATTATTAATTATTATCATTACTTTTTATTAACCTAAGATCGTACAAAAACATCTGAAAAGCAGGAAATGGCTGATGTTCTTTGCACAGTTGATTCTGCATGTTTTGTTGACTACCTGACCTGGTCGGACGCGTCGGGTGTACGATATTAACAGAATTATTCTTGGTGATATTATAGTCTTTGTACTCAGGGCTTATTGCTTATTGCACTAAGCCAGAGCGTGTGACTTTGATGCAATGCGTGCAACTCCGTGACAAACCTCACAAACAAGCTGCATTTCGGTGCCACTGATGCAGGAGGTTAATTGAAAATCCGTTTTGCGCGGCCTGGCCTACTTTTCCTCAGAAAGCAGGTATTTCTGCAGGATTTGAATAGGCTTGTGCTATTCTAATGAGACACAGTCTGACATTCCTGACCAGTCAAAACCTCACTCAGGAAGCCTCTCTTACTGCAGTTTGTGCAGTGATGACACAGTGCAAATCATTAACCAACCATATGTCCATTTGCCCAAATTGCAAGGCCTGTGCTCAATAAAAGCTTTTCCCTGCCAGACCCCTTTTCTTTAGGATTACTGAGGGGACTCATTCAGAATTACCAACAAAGCACTTTTTAATTGGCCATATGCCGCAGTGTCTCTGAGCTAAAGCACAGACAAGCCAGATTAGCCGCAAATGACAGCAGGTGAGCCAGCGCTGTGTGTCCATGAACCTGCATGACAACTGCCACTAATGCTAACATTTGGGAAGAGAAAAAAACTAAGCCAAAAAAATAATCTGTGAAAACTGCCCCAAAATGAACGGTTACAATTCATCTCACACCCTCCCTGAAAGCTGCAATTAGTGATATTTCTCAACATCTGCGTCCTCTCATTGAGCTTTATCTTATGCCTTTTTTAGATTATGCTATCTGATGTTTCTGTAACACCCGGAGTTTCTACAGAACTGTCTTCATTTAAATCTCTTATTGGCTGGGATGTACAGTTCTAACCTTTAAAAGGAGTAAATCATCTCTTTAAACAACCACTCATAAAAAGGTCCTTTGGGGAAGTTCTCCTACAGAACATCAGCACACTTTGTCATTTACATGGTCAAAGTGTGTGTGAACAAACTTTGAGGATCCTGCAGTCCCTGCAGAAATATATGATGTAATAAGTTGATCCAAAGTCTTAATGAGGCTGAGCTGTTTAGAGCAGTGTGCCCTCTGGCGGTTACTGGAGGGATCGCTTCATAAACTTGAGTCACTGATGAGTGCTGCTTCTCTAAAACACAGTTTCCAAACTTCAGCTCTGCATCTTAACTGCCTCCTTACTCTAACACCACTGATTCAAAAGCTGTTGGACTGGGTGACTATTCTGTCACTGTGAAACACGAAACAAAATTCTACCTCTGCTTTTCACCCATACAGTGGGGGCCAGCTATTTGAAGCGCCTGGGGAGCAGTGATGGGGACAGTACCTTCCTCAAGGCAACCTACTTGTCCAGGATTCAAACCCACAACTTTCTGATCCTAGTGCCTAACCACTAGGCCACCACTGCCCTGAGGAGAATGAGGATGAAATAAACCTAAAACCCAACCCAAACCTCCAAAACACCCAACCCATCCCCAGCCCAGCCTATGAAAAGGTAGTCCAAGCACCAGACAGTAAAACACTTTTCTGGTCAATTTTGACATTCTCTCATAAGCTTTTTTACTGAAATTTGAATCACAGATCTTTTTAGGATGCTTAAAACAGATTCACTGATATGAATAATTGTTAGACTAATTAGATTACTTAATTAGAGCCTTAAGCCCAGTCCCAGAAATAGCAGCTGAGGTGCCTTTCTAATTTCCTGACCCCCACCCTTTCCTTTGGTATCACTTTTAATCACGGTTAGCTCAGATGGATTAACTTTGTTTATTTTGAGGTTATTTTGTTTCATTGCTGGTGCTTGTGCTTGCAGG
Source organism: Hepsetus odoe (assembly GCA_017165825.1). Classification (NCBI taxonomy): domain Eukaryota; kingdom Metazoa; phylum Chordata; class Actinopteri; order Characiformes; family Hepsetidae; genus Hepsetus; species Hepsetus odoe. The sequence goes on along the minus strand of CM029372.1, from coordinate 21,973,529 downwards.
TCTCACACCCTCTGACCTCTCTTGTTGACCCTTGTTCCCTATGTGCACTAAATAAGGTCACTCCTGTCCCCCCATGACCCTTCAAATATCAGCGGGTGCTTGTCTTGTAAGAACGAGCACAGACCTGTTCTCAGGACAGTCACCACTGTCGACACTGTCCCTTAAAAACACACCCATATACATGGGATGAACAGTGTCACAGTTTTAAGATTCCCTAAAAGCACCTTTTCCTTTGATGTGGCCCACACTTGTGGATCTAGAATCCATTTCCTCCGTCTAGACATGGGTCAGTCAGGACCACAGGCTGTCCCAATGTACAAAAATTGGTAGCACCTTTACAACACTGAGTAGGGTCGCAGGTGGTAGGGTGATGGCAGTGAAACACTCTGGACGGGTCAGCGGTCCATCACGGGACACACATAAGTGAACACACTCAAACCAAAGTGGCAATGTATCATGTGCAGTCCATCTGACATGCATGTCTTTGGACTGTTGGAGGAAACCGGAGGACCCGGAAAAAACAGACACTGGGAGAACATGTAAACTCCACACAAACTCCTGGGGCGCCCCTACTGACCCCGGCCACTCAGGACCTCCTCACTGTGCCACAGACTTATTATCATTGATATTACTCTAACTATTTTTAAAAAAGGTTTAATGAGTATGTTTTGTGCGTATCTTCCATGACACTCGAAGGGTAAAACGTTCACATGGGTCAAATGTGACCAGGAACAAATTCTATTCGTTATTTTACTCTTTTAATGTTGTAATGTTGTTATTATTGTCATAAATATGTTCATTTTTTTGTGTATTTTGGGTCACTTAAAGAGAAGCTCACCTAATTGGAGGCTAAAGGAATGACATTCAGGATGCTTTCATTGCTCTCAGAAGTCTAATTGAATCAGATTTGTCCAGGAACAACTTAATTGTGCAAAAACTTGCAGCACCAGGTTGCATGTGAGGTTACTTAAGGAAAATCCAGTTTGAGTATGAAAAGATGACAAGTGTTTTCACTGTTGTCTGATGTCAAAACGGGTCAAATTTAAGCAGGAACTGCCTCAAAGTGCAAATAGTTGTAGGAAACATTTACGGCATTTAGCAGACGCTCTTATCCAGAGCGACTTACATGTCCTAATTACAGGGACAGTCCCCCTGGAGACACTCAGGGTTAAGGGTCTTGCTCAGGGACCCAGTGGTGGTAGTGCTAGAGGTGGGATTCGAACCGGGGACCACTTGATCCAGAGGTCCGTAGGCAAGTACCCTACCACTAGACCACCGCCACCCTAAACCTTTTAAAATATGCTCATTGTTGTGTATTTTGGGTCACTTTAGGTACTCTCCTCCAATTTCAGGCTAGATGATGATCATTATTGTGCTCCCACTGCTGTGGAGGGTGTAGTCGGTGTGTAGGGGTTCAAAAAATTCACCAACCGCACAATAATCGGCCCCTCCGTCCCGCACACTTACGGTAGAAGACGTACTCAGTGCTGCTGCTCCACGCGCCCCTCTCGGGCTCCGCGCGCCCGCCGGCCACCGCCGAGCTGCTGCACGCGACCACGCGGAAGCCGCTCTCGGCGAGCAGGTCGAAGGCGCGCTCCGCGTGCCGGAAGCGCAGGTGGCAGCGCGAGGTGTAGCGGTCGCGCGCTCCGTCCGCGCGGCGACTCTCGCCCAGCGCGTCGCCGAACACCTGGCGCGCGAGCCCGACCCTGCCGCACACCGAGATGCGCGGCGGGGGCGCGTCTGCGGCGCGCGCGCCTCCGCACGCCACGGTCAGGAAGCCGCACGCGCCATCCCGCGCCGTCCTCTCGCTGGTGGGCGACGCCTCGTCCGGGAGCACCGCCGTCCCGCCGCCGCCGTCCTCCTCCCCGAGCATCCCCACCAGCTCGGGCAGGCGGTAGAACTCGGCCTCGCGCCGGAGCCGCGCGCGCTCCGGGAAGCGCTCGGGCAGCAGCACGCGCCGGTCGCGCAGGTAGTCCAGCACGTAGCGGAACAGAAAGCCGTCCCGGTCGATGAAGCAGCGGCCGCGCGCGTCTCGCGCCACCTCGCCGCTCGCGCTGCAGAACATCTGGCCCAGCATGGAGTCCGGGAAGGCCGCGAGGGTCGCGCGCCGCGTGTAGTACACCTGTCCGCCAACGTTCAGCTCCACCACGTCCGGCGCGCAGCCGCCGCCTTCTTTAGGAGACTGGTAGAGCCGGCAGGTCTCAGTCAGAGCCATGGTGCTCAGGTCCGCACAGGCTTTCAGAGGATCTTCCTCAATGAGGGGCACTGACCTTCATCATCCTCATCCCCTTCACCTGCACGTTTAACCCTGGTACCTTTCAGCCACTGATTCTCCATCACCTCAGATCTGATCCTCATCAGCTTGACACACGATCTTCATCCCATTTGCTGACCTTCATCATCATCATCATCATCATCATCACCTCTGGGACTTCTTCAACAGCTGTGTCAGCTTCCCCAGCACTTTTAACTGTGGTACCTTTCAGCAACTGAATATCCGTAACCTTTGATCTGATCCTGTTTTTAAGACTGATCTTCATCAGTGCCAGCCTTGACCTTCATCATCTTCATCGTCACCTCTATAACCTGCTCACCATGTAAGAATTTCACTGGCAAGTTTAATCTTGGAAGCTTTTGTTTAGACCTTTATTCTGATCTTCATCAGCCTTAAGACTGATCCTCATCAATGCCAGCCCTGACCTTCATCATCCTCATCATCACCTCTCAGACTTCTTCACCACCTGTGACACCTTCACCGCTGATCCTCGGCATGTTTAACGTTTGTCAAGCCTGTCAGCAACGTATCCATCACCTTTGATCTGATCTTCATTAGCTTTACACATGATCTTCATACCATCTGGCACTGACCTCCATCATCTTCATGTCAAGCACTGACCCTCTACATTTAGGGCTGATCATCTTCACAGCCTCACCGTTGATCTTCAGCACCCTTACCTCTGATCATCTTCATCACCTTTTATCACTCCTGTTTGTTCTCTTCACTTCTGCCACGTTGCATCTGCTTCAGCAGCTGATTCTTAAGTCTGATTACAATCCACACAAGTTTTAAAGTCCTTCAGACATCACATTCAGTCCTTCGTGCACTAAGTCCTACTTCTCCAGTCCCAAAGTAACCCAGAGAAACAGGGATTCAGAAGATCAAGCTCACCTCACAGAGGAAAATAATCTCCGTTCAGCTGTGAAAGCTGTGAAAGTAATGGCTGTTCATTCAAACGGGTTCTCCCTCTGAGGCTACACCTTCCAGCTTCTCTCCAGATGTTTCACCTTAGCCAGTGGGTGGTCTAATAGTTAGTGTTATCCAGCTGTGCCACATCCGTAAAGGTCCTGTGTGCAGCTCACTTCAGCAGCATCTATTCTAGTGCGCTCCTGACTGGTGCGCTTGTGTGGACTGAAGGTAGAGTCTTAAAGCGTGCAGCGCGCACAGGGAGGGATGGAATGATGTTGTTCAAGCTGTGTGTGTATGTGTGTGAGAGAGAGTGTGTGTGTGTGTGTGAGAGAGAGAGAGAGTGTGTGTGTGTGTGTGTGGAGGAGGGGGCGCAATCTTAGGCAGTTGAGCCTTACATCATCTTAAAGGAAAATGACAGTTTTGGGAAGCAGCATTAGAAGAGATGGAGGCTTTGTGTTCAAGTGGAGCAGAGGTATTTTTGTTAATTAGTGAAGTAGTTTTTGGTTGCCGGTGATGCAAGTCTGAAGTCATGAAAAAAAATTAAACCCAGCTGTAGAAAGAACATGTAGAAAGAACATGTGTTGGTTCCTTATAGGACTAACGAATAGCTTTATAAAAATAGTTTTTGCAAACAAGGTTTGTGAGAGCAAAGAACCTTTTAGGGTAATGAACCTTCCCAGAGTGTACAGCTTCTTTCTTGATGCAAGATTTCTTTCCTAGAACCACACCTCAAAGCTGAAAACCATTAGGAACTTTTATAGTAGTTGCCATGTCAGAAATAAGATAACCAAAAATAGTCTTTGTTAGAGTTTTTATTGTCATACCACTCAAAGATTTAAAGGCACAAAATATTGTTTGCCTGGTTAAATGGTAGAGAACTCAATTATAAAGGTTCTGTTACCAAGGGTTCCACTGTTTTCTGGTGGTTTTGCTGGTAGTGAAAGTAAAATTTGTCATTGTGAAACACAGCACACAGTGAAACAACAAAATGCAGCCGCTGCTTTTCAACTACACTGTGCAGCAGGAGGCAGCTACTGAAAGTGCCCGGTGACCAGTGATGGGGACAATACCTTGCTCAGTGGTACCTCAGGAAAACCTAGTGGTTCGGGTTTCAAACCAATGATTTTATGATCCTCAGGCCTATTCCGCAACCACTAGGCCACCGCCTGCCCCTTGATGTAGAAAGAGCAAGTATTGCTTCCCTATAGAGCCTTTAAACTAATAGCTTTATAAAAAATTAGTAGGTGGTCCTTGAGTACATTTTCCCCGATCTTTCCCATTTAGAATATAATGTAGTCCAGGACTAAGATTATCTGGAAAACAGACCCTATAAATCTGCATCGCTATGGGCCATTTCCCTAGACAAGCATAATCCATATGAAAATCGTCATATAAGTATACATATTTATTATACATCTCAATAGATAAGATGACAATAAAGGATTAAAATAATATACAATATAAATATTTTGATCTTTTGTTTTCATCAGTTAATGCTTTCAACTATCAAAAGGATTTCAAAATGTCTTCCACTGCTAAAGGCAATTCTACATACATTTCCAAATTCTGTACACTATACATTTCCTGCTGAAGCACACAGTTCTGTTCATATGGCCATGTTAGCACTGAATATTGGGTGCTAGTGGTAGGATACCTGCCTATGAACCTATGGACCAAGAGGCTGCAGGTTCAAATCCCACCTCCAGCACTACCAACATTGGGTTCTTGAGCAAGACCCTTAACCCCAAGTTGCTCAGGGGGACTGTCCCGGTAGTTAAGAAATGTAAGTCGCTCTGGATGAGAGCATCTGCTAACTGCCATTAATATTAAGGTACAGTGAAAATCTTTACCTGATTAGCCATGTCATGTTTTTCCTTTGGGTTCAATATATATAAACAGTTTTGTTTTTTGAAGCACACGGTGGTCAGCGGTGTCCTAGTGTTTAGGGAGTTGGCCCCAGGATCAGAAGGTCCTGAGTTTAAATCCCAGACCAGTAGGTTGCCCTGAAGTACCCAATGAGCAATGTACCGTCCCCATCACTGCTCCCCGGGCGCTTTCAGTAGCTGCCCCCTGTTGCACGTGTGTATGGGTGAAAAGCAGAGTTTGAATTTTGTTGTGTCTCACTGTGTGCTGTGCTGTGTTTCACAATGATGAGAACAGTCACTTTCACTTCACACTGCACTACATCAGAAAGAGTCCTTGGGCAATAATCTTAACACTAAATTATACATTTGACTAAATTTGTAACATGATTGTAAGTTGCTCTGGATCTGCCAAATGGCTGGAAGGGCTTCATAACCACAAAGCACCATTTATTAAACTAAAGGGAGGAAACCTGGACCCGTAGGTTTTTAAGTTGAACCACACCAAAGTGAAAAATTGTGTTGGTCTTGTAACGCTGGCGTACGCTACACATGCACTCTCCCGCTTGTAGAAAATATGAAGAATGACCACATCACTTATTTCCATCTGGGCCTTCAGATTTTACAGCTCAGCTCTCAAATGTGCAATCATGCTTTTAATGAGGAGTTTCTATACCTTAACTCTGCAACAGATTCCATGCCTATAAAGTTGTCGACAGATTGTTCTTGCTGTCTGATCACGTCCTGCATTGGCATTATCAGTCACTGGAGGAACAGCTGCCCTTCTGTTTTTCCTTTATATATGCATGAGCATAATACTCACTCAGTGCACCCTTTTGACCTCAATTTCCAGCCCTGTTTACTGATGTCTTTCCCACAGATCTAAATGCAGATGCCACTTTAGTCATTGTTTCTACTGAAACACTAAGCCTTTGAGACGAAAGCTCTGTGCCCTAGCGAGGAACCCTCGTTCAAAGTCACTTAGATCTTTTCTTCTTCTTGTCTAGATCAAAACTGTAGGGCTGCATAGAACCCATACAAAGCATGATTTGTTAATTGCTCAGTTGAAACATGCAGTGCACCTGCCAGCATCCTTTACGCTTTTTACCTCAAGTCATTTGGACTTTCTTTAATGTATCTACAATTATATGAAAGTATCTGATTGAATAGAAGTGCACATTCTCTAATGAGAACACATTTCTATTCATATATACACATTTTTTTGGGGTGTGGGATATGTTTTAAATATCTGGTATAAATATTTCTCATAGAACATTGCTTTGCATTTTAGAAACCGTAGGCTGGGTGTAAGATCAGTAGTCCCATCCCCCTTGGGTCTTTCTGCAAGAGCCGAGGGGGAAAAAAAACTATATTTATTTGGTGATGTGATGCTCCTGGCGTTGTGCTGTGGTGCTGATCTGCTGCCTCTATAAGCTTATGGTCACGCTTACCCAGCTAATCAGGAGCACTGGGCTGAAAAGTGTTGCTAAGCACCAGCGGGGACACAGAGAGTGGGATCCACACAGCAAAACACTCTGCAGCCTCGTTTTTCTCATCAAAGCACACGCCAACACTAAGGACACAGCTCACATTCTGACTGATCTTCGCAGTCCACAGTCTTCCAAATTCAACTAGATGCCCCTGTGTGTGTCCACTTAGGGCTGGTTAAAAATACACTCATAAAAATACACTGAGTTGATTCACATTGCCATAAAACAATCCGAATTTGATTTTGCATTTGCCTAGTGTGAGAATTGCTTTCCAAAGCTGAGAGACCCTAAATGAGTTGGGCATGAATTATTAGAGGGCAACGAAACTGTTAAAGTTGATGTATTACAGAGAGAGAGAGAGAGAGAGAGAGAGAGAGAGAGAGAGAGAGAGAGAGAGAGAGAGAGAGAGAGAGTAAAGAGAAGACATTAAAGCAATTGTTCTTTAACCACTTTTAGATTGTGCAAAGCACTATCCAGGTAAGAGTCTAGTGCTGTTCCTCCTCCACTGAGCCTTGTGTGGAGGTGGATTTGCAATCAACCTAATTCAAATCCTATTGAAGTAGAGAAGGGCTGTTTATCCACCATGCACAAACTGTTGTACGGTCTTGCATGTTGCGGATATGACTACTCACATGTGCATCGCTGCACTGAGATTATAGTTCAGTGTTTTTTCCAGAGTAATTCCTGCCATCCACATACAGGCATTAAGGAGACACTTCAGAGGAGGAGTTTATTTGATTGCTTGCAATCCATTGACCGATTTTCTGATTCTCTGGATTTCAGCCACTTTGTCACACATACAGCAGGAGCTATTTTTCTTCTTTTTCTCTCTCCTGGGATTTTGGAGGGTCCTAGATGTGAGTGGTCTTAGGCCGATTATGCCATCATCCGCCTTCTTTTTGAGTAGCTCTTTATTAAAGCATTTGTAGAACTCAAAGCATGACAGGGCTTTTAGGAAAAATAAAGCCAAATTCAACTGTGGCAACATGTGTAGCCATTTCAGTATGTGTCCAGCAACATTTAAAAAAATAATTTCTTTCCACTGCATCTGTGGTGCATGATCAGTAAACTATGATACTAATTACCCTACCATTAGAAAAGAACAGAAACCCTGCTGACTGAACGAAACACTTACAATAGAAATCAATTGGTAGCTGCTGAAACATTGACTTTTATTATGAGTAGGATTTGAGAGGGCCTTAAGTCATTAGGGCTTCAATTTTCTAGCATTTCAAAGTCAAGTAGGATTTAAATATATACAGTACTGTGCAAAAGCTAGCAGGTGTGAAAATGCTGTAAACAAAGAATGCTTAGAAATGGAAGTGTTTATAATGTATTTTCAATAATCAACAAAATGGTGAATGTGAACAGGAAGAGAAATCTAAATCAAATCAGTATGGTGATTCACCCTCTTTGCCTTCAACCAGCATCATTCTTTCTAGGCACACTTGCACAGTTTCTTTGAAGGAACTCGGCTGGTAGGTTGTCTCCAAACATCTGAGAACTACACAGATCTTCTGTGGATGTAGCCTCACATCCTGTCTTCTTCATGTGATCCAGCAGACACACTGGATGATGTTGGAGACTGTGGCCTGGGGGGGCCAGGAAGAACTGATGTGTGCTGGTTTGAAGGCAAAAGGTATAACACCAAATATTGATTAGATTTAGATTTGTTCATTCACTGCATTTTGTTGATTGATGAAAATAAATGAGTATTAACACTTCCATTTCTGAAAGCATTCTTTTTACAGCATTTTTTCCACACCAGCCTAAAGCTTTTGCACAGCACTGTATATCATTACATAAGTGCATCAAAATTATTGATTGGGCAGTCTAATCACATGCTACAAATGCACTGGAACAGATTTGCTAAATAGTGCTGAAGTTATCTCTTTAATTCCCATGATCTATTATTAAGGACAACTGATTAAATCTGTGAATAGCCCAGTACTAGACGCACCATTGTGTTAAACAGTCTCATCTTAGATGCATTATTGTACAGCACATAGCCAGATTAGTCTGTGATATATTGACAAAAGCACTTACCCAGTATATCCACTTTCTGCTGCTTTCCACTCACTCTGCCCAGTTCACTGCATCTCCAACTGTTCCAAATTCAGGAGGGAGAGAACAAATCAGCAATAAGCCTGGGTATGGAAATTTACTCTCTGCTACATGTCAAACAAGTGATGTGAAATATTGATCTTTAAAATATATTTGCTATTTCCCCTGATGAACATCATCATTTACTGTGATTTACTGAAATACTGACAGCAGGCGATCAGTATCCTGCAGCACTGATTACTTGTGGATGAGGTACCTCAGTCAATGCAAGTCTATTGAGTAATCCATCTTTCCCAACAAAATAACCCTTCACTTCAAGTAAAGGGATCCACAAGATGGCAGTATTAAGCAAATTAGCTCAATACTGACACAAGGTTATTGGGTTCAAGCAGAATTTCAACACATTGCTTTTTTTCATATTGTTAAAATCAGTTGTCATGTGAGTAGTTTGTAGTTGGTAGTTGGAAAATGGCAGCTACATAAACTGAATAAAAGGTGTTTAGAAATAATAGGTAAGAAATACAGTCTTATGGGGATGAGTGGAGTTGAGACAGTTGGAGCTGAGTCTAGATAAAGTTTTTGGGACTTGGAGGGGGGGTGTGATGCCATTGTTTGATAGTTAATCATTTTATTTGATGAGATGAAGTGGAGTTTAAGAGATGGAGAGTAGTTGTAAAAGAGAAGTCCTGAGATCTGAGGATACAAAAGCAGGAAGTGCAGCATATTAGCAAGATGGAAATAAGGGCAGCAGTGAAGAGGATGAAGAATGGAAAGGTTGATGATATACCTGTGGAAGCATGGAGGTGTTTAGGAGAGATGATTGTTGAGTTTGTAACAATATTATTTAACACAACCTTGGAAATTGAGTGCCTGAGGAGTGGAGATGAAGTGTACTGGTACAGAGCACAACAGATACAATGTTTGCCTGAGGGTGTTATTGGAGAAGCATGCAGAGAAGGTCAGAGGGTTGCACAGCCTTGTGGACTTGGGAGAATGGTGGCTAGTGAGAGCCAGGTTTTGTATAGAGGAAGTCAGAAGTGGCAGGAAGCATGCAAAAGAGCAGTTCAGACATGTACAAGGCAGTGTGATAGTGGCGGGAGGTGATGTGGAAGTGACAGATGATCTAAAGTAGAGCTGAGAATAAACAACTCATCTAACCCATTCTTGTTTGCCATGCAAAGCCGACAGGTTGATGAACAAGGTTAAACAGGATTCCTGTGGATTATGATGTTTGCTGATGACGTAGCAAGAATTGAGAGCAGCTTGAGGAGAACCTGGAGAGATGGAGATATGCTCTAGAGAAGAGAGGAGTGAAAGTGCGTGAAAGGCAGAATACATGAGTCTGAAGGAAAGGGAGGAAAGTGAAGTGGCTAGGATACAGGAAATAGAAGGTACAAACAAAGGAATTTGAACTTAAATAGCAGTCCAGAGTAATGGGGAGTGGAAAAGAAGGGTGGCAGGAGTGATCTGTGACAGATGTACCTGAGCAAGAGTAAAACAGTGGGCAATGGCAGGACAGAAGTGAGACCAGCTACAAAGTATATATTGAGACAGATGAAAGATGAGTGCTGATGAAAAACAGTAGGCAGAGCTGGAGGTGTCAGGAGTTAGCTGTGCTAAGATTTTTTGCTGGGTGACAGATGATAGGATTAGAAACGAGTAAATTAGAAGAACAGATCAGGCTGGACGCTGTGGAGACAAATAGAGTGGGGCTAAGAAGATGCTGGCTGGCATGTCCAGAGGAGAGATGAGTGAAAGGACTATTCTTACATTGGTGAGGTCACAGCACACACAAAGAACCACAACGAATCTGACCTCTGTATTTTAACCCATGCACTAAACACTGCGTGGGCAGTGGGCAGCCATGAAAAAGCTGCACCGGGAGCAGACGGGACAGTACTTTAGGGCAAGGTTATGGGGTTTGAACCTACAATCTTCCGATCCTGTGGATGAGGATTATATTATATAATGATTATATAATGAGGATTATATTGGAAGAAGGATGTTGAGGATGGCTGCCAGTAAAGAGGAAAAGAGGAAGAAAAAAAGAGGTTTATGAACATGGTGAGAGAGGAAATGCAAGTGGTCTGTTTGAGGCAGGAAGATACAGAGGACCGGAAGAAATGGATAGAAATGAATGATCCTAAATTACTTTGAATCAAAGGTAAGAATGTAGATGCAGTCACCAAATAAAATGAGTAATTAAGAAATGAATAACCAATATGCAAAATAAGGGGAAAATGAAATTCTAATTACTCAGATAGGTGGAAACTAATCAGTTACTTGATTACATGACACTGCATGGTTACCATGACCCATTCCCCACCTCTGCTTTTGGCTGTTTTTTCGAACTCATAAATGAATGCGTGTTTTTTTCTGCAGATGTTCATCTTCATCATCACTATATGATTATTATTATTCTCTTCCAGCTCATAGTTATGTGGGAATGTTTGTGGTACTGCAGGAATCTAGCCACTGATAATAGAATACATGCTAAAAAATGAAGCTTAACATGCACAGAAGATTGGGTGTGGCTTCATTTGAAGGCTGATATATTGTGGTGTAGTTATGGTGGCTTCAGGTTAGGACTAAGGAAACCAGTGGGACTAAAAGGTTTTGGGGTCATCCCAGTATCAGCCCCAGCAGTAGGATTGCCCTGAGGGTACCATTGTACCATCCTTCAACATTGCCCCAATGCTGAATGAATGGCTGCCCTCTTTCTGCATCAAAGCAAGAATGGACTAAATGTACAGACTCAATGACAAGAGAAATACTTTCACTTCCCCTCACATTGGCGCCTCACTGTGTGCTGTGTCGTGTGCTCACAATGACAAGTCACTTTCTCTTCAATAGCAAAACATGAAATGTGTAAATGGGGAAAGCATGTGATGTATAAGCACAGTATGTAGACTCCCCTTCTATTACAAATATGACACTGTGTCCCAGGATTCTCTCACTTTTCATTTAATCACTTCTATTTGCTGACCATGTAACAGTTTTACAAAGAGAACCATCTAAATACAAACACAGAAACATTTATTGTTATGATTTTGCTGCTTCAGGCATCTAACATCACACAATTATACAATGTAATCAAGTACTTACTTCACCAGTTTTTAAACGGCTTATTTAACACCCAAATTTCCCATTTGTGGGATAATTAAAGATTACTCTATTCTCTATTCTATTTTAGAGATGTAATCAAACATTTAACCCATGCATTCTTAACAATGTAATCTAATTACACATTTTTCAAGAAGGCTGGGCTGATAATTGTTACTTTTTTATAATCTAATGAAGCAATCCCCAATTTTGTAAAGCGAAAGTGAAAGTGATAACCCTCATCATTGTGAAATGCAGCACGCCACAACACAGCGAAATCTAACTCTGTGTTTCACCTATACACACACGCAGGCAGCAGGGGCAGCTATTGAAAGCACTTCCAGGAGCAGTGACAGACGGTACCTTGCATAAGTGTAGATAGATAGATAGATAGATAGATAGACAGACACACACCAGTTAACATACAAACACTTAATTACACATATACAATAATAACTATATACTTGCAATAACTACCCACCCAGGAAGAAGTGTTGTGATGACATTTTTCTCAAGGGTTACTGCCGGTAATCTACTGGGTCTGAACTCAAAGCCCACAACCTTCTGATTATAAGCCCTAGTCCTAAAAGACCAGACCGCCACTGTGCAAATCCTCCTTTAACTGACCTGAGATGGTCAGCGTTTGGAGAGCAGCTTTGAGCTTGGCTTCCAAAATCCCCACAATGTGTGGGGCATGATGAAAAGACAGTCTTGAGTCAATACTCATCCCAGAACATGTTTAACCTCCATCTCCCACAACTCCAACCAGAGACTCTCAGATAACATGTTTCTCTTCTCAGAAATAATGTCATATGGATGGAAAACGTGGCATTTTTTCTGTACTTTTAACAACTAGTCTACTGGTTTCAAATAAATCCTCCTGATTTACATGAAAATGTGCACTTGCAGAATGCCTTCATTCTCCAAACACAGTCGCATAACAGAGACAGTAAGACTAAAATGTACTGATAATCAGCAAGATCATTAAAATAAAAACAAAAATGAAAATGATTCTTTGACATTGTTAGTTTCAAGGCAACACACCCATTTTCCAAGCTAGAGTCTCATTATTCATATTTAAAGAGAGCGAAAGGGTTAATAATGAAGGGAACGGTTGAGCAAACCGTAAAAGCTTATCATACCATGTCCTGGTGGATTAGCATCTATCTGGTGACATTATGTGGGTGACATGCTTCATGTGTAGACACCCTCAGAGGAGCCAGTTTTCATAATTAATTAATAAATGTATGAACTGCATGAGTACACACATTATAAAAAAAATAAATAAATAAAAAATATATATATATATATGTAGTGTGTGTATATATATATATATATATATATATATATATATATATATATATATATTATATATATATATATATATATATATATATATATGTAGATAGATAGATAGATAGATAGATATAGATATATACACACACACGTTTTTTTATAATAATGCATGGTATATATGTAAAAATTTAACTTTGTTATGACATTTATATTGGACGATATCGGTGGGGCATGGTGAGCACATGTAAATGTAATTGCGCCCCAATGGCAGCCCGGGCTGTAATGACGCGGAGCGGCCGCTGGGGGCGCGCTGTGTGTGCGGTAAACAGGCTCCACTGTAATCTCCATTTTGAATGTTTTTATGGCAAAGTTAGCGCCAGTTGGTTGGAGGCTCTGCACGACGGGAAACGGCCACTTTTTCGCTTTGCCACCGCTCTGGAAATAAAAGCGAGCCCATTCGGCCCAAGTGTGCCGGGGAAGTTTCAGCGGAGCCCCGAAGTGAAGTGTGTTTTGTGAGGCGAGCTCGCCGCCCCGAGTTTGACAGAGCGTCTCTCCGGAGGAGAAGTGTTAGCGTCTCACCCAGGGCGGAAAAAAGAGCTCTCCAAAGCAAAAACAATGTCAGATGAAGCGGCTGTTCAACTCTGGAAGCTGATGACTGAGCGGTATGTATGTAATGGAGGGATTAACTGCGGTATTGTCCATACCGGAGGGGAAAACAACAGAGCTAAGCGCCTTGTTTTTGTTGCTAGCATTCTTGCTAGCGTGTTAGCTGGGCTGCAATGCGTTGCTGTTCATCTGACACCTTCGGGCCACTTTAGGCGCTTTAAACCGCGCTTTCGGACTCGCGTACGGAACACATGGCGGTCATTTGTGCCCAAATCTCTGCACACGTCACCGGGTGCAGTGAAAGGCGGTTTTAAATGGAGGCCTCTCTCTGCACAGCACACTGCGCTAAGCTCAGTGAAGCCCGCAGCGCTGTCAGTGCTGCCCTGCCCCTCTCTGACACTCCGGCCCTGCTCCTCATGAACAGGGTCCTGCTCCTCGCTGAGCCCTCCTTGAATCTTTAAATGTGGGTTTATTTGGGGAGAAAGCCCCGATCTGTGGAATAGATAGCCTTTCAGACACACACTGGGTCTGTTAATGGAGTTTAACTCCGGATAAAGGTGGGGAAATCAGCTGGGCAGTTGAGTTCTTCCACGTTTTCATGTGAAAGTACAGCCGATCGTGTGTGAAGTGATCAACGCCACGTACGTGCTTTAGGGATTTGGGGGAGGAAACCATTACTTTCATTGATCAACGTTGTTCCTAATAATGACTCCTTCATTTGTCATACGTTAAATATCGAATGGATAATGCATATGCCATGTGCTTTTGCTTTTGTATGGTTGTATTTGTTTGTATTTATTTGTTTGTTTATAAAAAGCACTAGCTCACATTTGGAAACACTCTTGTTACAGTCAGCATGCGATTGATTTTTTCCACCACTTTTCAGACCATTAAAAAAAAAAAACTTCACACTTTAAACTGAAGGCATTAAAGTGCAGAAAAAAATGAAAGCATGTGCACAGATCATGCTTATTTTCAGAAAAATGAAAGGAGGCAGTGGTTTCCTAGTAGTTAGGGACTTGTCTCCATGATCTAAGGTTGTGGATTTGAGTTCTGGACCAGTAGGCTACCCTGTGGTCTCTTTAGGAAAGTACCGTCGCCATCACTGCTCCTTGGGTGCCGTATAATGGCTGCCCAAAGCTGTACTTTGTGGTTGTTAAATGCAGAGGAAGCGTTTCGTTCTGCTTCACTGTGTGTTGTGCTGTTTGTTCATGATGATGGAATAGTCACTTTCACTTTTCTAGATGAGAACATCTCAAAATGTGCTTAAAAGAAATGTATTCCCTTGTGTTCCTCTACAGCATTGAACGATGGATCAAGGAGGTGTGAAGAACGGCAGGAAAAGAGATGAGTGTGTAATTACCCTGAATTACAGCGAGAGTCCAGCCGAGGGAGTTTTACGTAACGGAGCACACAGCACCATGTCAATCGCCCCCACTTCTCTAGTCGCTCCAGCCAGCCCCTTGATGCAGCCTGTGTCTGGGGACCTTCCCAATGGACTCAGCAGCTCCCCCAATCAGGAGGAGCTCATCACAACTTTACCCTCTGCACTGGACCTCTATTTGGAGGATCCGGATATAAAAATGGTGGGGAAGGACCTAAAGTCTCAGCAGGCCTTCCAGCAGCAGTCTGCTCTGGGACTCTACAGTTTGGGGGACAACTTCTCACGACTGGAGGCTAGCATTGCAGATCTCAACAGCTCCTCTCCAGTTGTGGACTCCCTGATTGGAGGAGTGGATCCGAGCCTCTTCCCATTGAAATGTGAGGAGTTTTCACCTATAGGCAAGGGGGACGTAGACCTTGAGCCTGATCCCTTTGGCCCCATCGAGAAAGATGTGGATTCAAATAACCCAAAGTTGTTCAGCGATAACACCCTGGACCTCCTGCAGGAGTTTGATTTGACGGGGTCACCTTCAGATTTCTATGTTGGAGATGGCGAGTTCCCCCCGCTGAGTGAGGACTCTCTTCTGGGAGTTATCGGTCCGGAAAGGGACTCAAAGCCCATCGTTACGGTGAGCTCCACAAATGGCACGATCAACAGCATCAGCAGCAGCATCAACAACAGTGTCAACAGTGCAACCAGCTGCACCTCCTCTGGTGTGCACACTCCCAGCCCCACCCCTACAATTAAAGTGGAGAAGGAGCCTCTGATCCAGTTGTGCACTCAAGGAGTAATGAAGCAGGAGAATGCCAATGGGCGTGGCTTCTGTCAAATGGCTGGCTCAGACCTTGGGGCCACGCCCATTTCCATCTGTGGCGTCAGTACTTCCAGTGGGCAGAGTTACCACTTTGGGGGCTCGGGCTCCACAGGCACCGTCAGCATCCAGCAGAAAGATCAGAAGCCCGTTTTTAACGTGTATGCTTCACAGACCACTGCTGGGGATGCCTGGGGGCGGAGTCTTGGGATACAGCAGAGGGCATGTGGTGGCTTCACAAACACCCAGAGCTTTGCAACCAGCTATGCCAGGTAGGGAAAGACAAAAGCTACATGGACTTAAATGCTCCATGCCTCATTTAGAAATTTTAATAGGCTTTAATGTGCAAAACAGAAGAAAAAAAAGTTCTTTCATGTCAGATTATGACAGTTCATAGATGAAAACAGGATTAAACCAGTCATGTATGATGGCATCTGTGGTAGATGGCAGACCAATGAAAACGGTGTGCATTTCCTCCTCTCGCATCGCCAGGAAATAATAGGTCATGCAACAGACACAAGCCAGGCCCTGATGCAAACTAATGGTGCCAACTGCATTGACTGTATCAGGCCTTTGGCCCGTCAGGTTTCAAATTCCACTCCTACACCATGAGCTGTGATTGCTTTCATGTGGCTGTGATCCAGGTTGAGATGCTGTTATTTATGTAATTGAAGGGGCAGGCAGCCTGACTCATGCTGGTCAGACAGCTGTGCATTTGCTCTTGCACGAGGATCATGCTTTCTTTGGTCTACAGAGACATCACTTATCACTTGGTAGAGTAAAAGACTAAACACACTGTTACTTTCAAATGGAGATAATAATCACCACTCGCTGTTGAGAAAGTGAAAAACCTTTCGGTTGTGTTTGAAAGAATTAAAAAATGGTGTATATTTCTTGTTGCAGGAAGAATTTTGGAGCCCCCAGGAAGTTAGTGAGGAAAGGTTTAGGGGCTTGGAAATGCAAAAGATGGCTGCTGTTCGCAAGATTCAAAGTTATGTAACTCATGCATGACTGAATCACTTGGTGTCAGTTAGAAATTGCTCACAGTCTCCCCAAAGGGTTCTTTCTGAACTGATTTATTGTCTTGTTTTTTTTGAAGAAGAAGAAGAAGAAAAAATAAGCGCAAAATACTAAATGCATTGTTTATTGGAATGAAATGGTACTTGCACCAGCTACAGAGAAGTATCCGTGTTGCTGCCTGTGAACAGACCATTTGTGACACGCCTTCTTTCTGCATTAGCCTGAAAATAAACATGAAATAAGCTCTATAGGAGTGCAGACCAGGAAGGAGACCAAGCGTTTTGCAACCGTGCCAATGAGGAAATGAATAGGAAAAAACACTGGCCATTCTGTTAATGACGCCGCTGAACGCGTTTTGGTATTATTTCGGTTCAAGTCCCGATTAACCCTCGCACTGCTGATGGCAGTTCGCTGGATCTCCCCATGAAACCCTGATAAACATAACGCTGCAAAATTCTGTGCACTTGATTACCACATTGCAGAAATCTACAGCATGGGCTTTTGTTTGACGCCCACTCAAGGTAACAAAAAACTACAGCACAGAGTCCTCGGCTGGGGTGCCCTCATATCTCTTTCTGGAGAGATCTGAATCAGGACTCACATTAAGAAACAACCGAAACATTGCAGCTGCCTTATGCAGATTTTGGCCTGATGTCTAGTGTTTTGCTTTAGTGGCAGCATTTTTGGATATTGTGCAACTCCAAGTAATAGAGCGTGAATAAGTCAGTACAGTGCTGCTTTCAGACACAGTCATTTCTCAGTAGATATAGGCCTTTCCCAGTCCTGAAATTTGAACTGCCTTGTTTTTTATTCTGATTAACAATGTAACAATTTCAGCTCTTATAAAAGTGAAAGCCTCAAAGTCGCCAATTTGACAAAGTAGCTGTCCTACTTTTTAGCTATCTATATTTATTGGACCCTAGCTGACAACCGATACATCTGTCTTAAATAGACAAACAAAGAGTTATGTTTATGATAAACATAAGATTGTGAAAGCTGGCTGTTCTGGAAAATAATTGCAGGCAGTGAAAATAATTGCAGTCAGCTCAAATAGCAACAGAAATGGCAGTCAGTACTCATCAGTCATAACGTGGTGCGACTTAAAAATGATTTTTATAATTATTCATAAGTATTCAGCAAGCTTAGAAATTCTTTGTATTAAAGTTGAAAAACTGATTTCATAGAAATGTTTGTTATAGTTTGGATGGTTTTAATATGGTTGTTTCTGTGCATAAGAAAACATGACAGAAAAAAATATCTTTCTACTTATCAAATGCAAATATGTGATTAAATGTATATGATTGATAGGAAGATCAGAAATCTCTAGTACTTCTAGGCTTCCAGGGTTTAAATGGTTGAGTCCTGAAATATCAGATACTTTTTGTGAGAACATAGGCAGTTTTTAAAGATTTTTTTTCCTCCTGAAAGTGCGCCAAAATAGCTGGCAGTTAAGGGGGAAAGACCGCTGTGCCTCACAGCCAGCAGCAACAGATGGCAAAACAGAAGAGAGGGCTCAGCTTAAGTTTTCATGTGGGCTTGATTATCTGGCCTTTGTGGTGTGTAGGTTTTGAGTGGGAGTCAGGTTTAGCTTTGTTTTGTTGTTTTTTTTTTTTTATTGCGTGACATTTAATATTATACTGGTGTGTGGTTAGAACCTTCCCTCTGTCATGTGTGCAGCTTTGTGGTTAACAGGGTTGACGCCAGGTCAGGGTTGGCAGTCAGTTCTCACGCAAACACCCCAATCACAGCTCAACTGGTTTTACATGTGTGTATGTGTGAGTGAGTGTGTGCTTCGAGGTATTGTTTTTGTTTCCTCTTCAAGCTTCTATGTCTCAGCAACTCAGACTGAAGCTTTCTTCAACCCATTTTGATGAGTTCATTCTTAAACTAATATGCGCCTTCGCCTGCCTGTGATTCTCTCGCAGATGTGAATAAGTAGCTTGTTTTCCTTTTTTCCCTCTCTCATTCTTCCCCCTGTCGCTCGCCCTTCTGCCAGGCACACACCCACAGATGTATTTTTAACGCTGTCTTAACTCATTCCCGAATGAAGAACTTTGGGCTCGGTAAAATATAGTCTGACCGAGAAAGAGCTCTCAAGCCAAGATGGTTCATTTCACAAATACAATACACATACTGCATGAACGAGCAATCATTTTCTACATCTGCAGAGCTGGTAAATATTGAATAACTAATGATATATAAATATACATTTATGTAAATATATGATCGTGCTACAGACGGCTCACACAGACATCTTATTTTTATGCCAATCAAGAAAATCTAGTCACAAATTGGCAAGGCTATGAGATAATCTTTCCATGCCATTATAATTATAGGTACTCACAGGAAAGAGCTCCATATGTTCTCATTTTTTTCTGAATTTCTATGAATACTCACCACCTACTGATCTTGAATTATCCGTGTTTCCCCACAACATCTGGAACATGGAAGCCCTTCTAATCGCTGGGCATTTACGGAGAGTTTGTGTAGGACTCGCAATGTCGAAGTCCACATGAACGAAGGAGTCATTAACTGACCCCTGAGGAGCAAAGCTTTAGAAGAAACATTCTCACTAGAGTTTCGCTGGTGGAGATCCAGCAGGGTAGGAAATCATTTTTGCCTTCCTGACTAAAATCCTGCGTTAATACCACACATGGTATCAAGGAAACATTTTAACTTGCTAACTAAGCAACTAATGATTTTATATCAACAGCAGGCACCGTTTTAGCAAAGCCAACACATTTGCAATATTCACCCAAGAGACGTTCACTGTCCCACTTTGTCCTACTTCAGTTCTTAAACATGTAGCAGAGGGCATGATTATCCTCCCAGTGGACTATACACATACATTCATGTGTACACAGCGGTAACTGTGATTATAGCATTGATTCACACTGAAATTTGTTGGTTCTATATAATGTTTATAACAAATCACGATGTATTCCAAGCCTGTTCTGTTGTTTTAAGCAGCAAAGATATTAATACTGCATTTTCCCCTTCATTTGACTTTGAGCTCCTGACTGGTTTAAAATAAATCAACAGTGCAACTAAATTTATAGCAACTGTTTTAAATTTAGCTGTGGTGGAGGTCTTACAGCATTATGTGTATTCTTGAGTTTATGATTTAAGGCTGGAGGGCAATAATTAGTTGTTTTTTTGTTTGTTTGTTTTTTTTAAATATCTTCAGTATATTCTGAAGCAATTGGGAAAAAAAAAAATACATCTGAAGTAAATACAGTTGTTGAAATTGTTGAATTGAATTGTAACCATTCATTTTATTCTAGATGTCTTAAAATTGTAAGTGCTTTAAGCAATCATATATTTAATAGGAACAGGACAAAGTAAAACTCTTGTTGCTCTTGCTCAGTCGCTGTTTAGTCTAAAAGATTTTCATTTTGTAGTATTCAAAGTGTTTAATGTTCAGTAAAGTATTGTAGGAACTTCTGATAACTGCGTTTGCAAAATGTTGACAAACCTGAATTCAGCTGCAGAGCTGGTGACCCAGCACAGTGAAAAGAGAAAAGATTATATGCTAATTCAGGTAATGATTAATGAGTCATGTCAATGACACACAACCCACATTGTTTTTTGTTTCTGTCATTTTAAATATATTTAAATACAGATATAAAACATGAATTACAATATTGTTAAAAAGCTTGTTTTTTATTTACTATGTTTAATTAACTGCATAGTAATACAGTTCACTACAGGTGAATTTTCATTATTAGGTAATTAACTTGCTGTAGGTCGGCACTATTTTAAAGTGTAAACTACACGTTGACGGTGGAAATTTTTGTTGACTAAGTCCATCATTTTTAGTATTAAGTATTTCAATGTAGTATTTGTGTTTATTTTTTTTCTCATTAATTGTCTAGTTCATCTAATCTGTCGTTCATAATCATTCATTTCACTAAATCCATCTTATAGCTCTGCACCAACAGGGCTCATGTTATTACTCTTCTCTTCTAAACAGCTTCTTTATGAAGTGACGCTGTAATTCTGACTCCATACCCTCTGTATCAAGTCCCACATTAGAACCATCTAAACATAAACCACGGGTCATCAACCTTAGAGTCCAGCCTTTTTTAAAAATCTTGTTGACTTTGAATGGCTCTGCTTTAGAAGGGTTAGGTTTAAGACTACACTCCTCCCCATATTTTGGCATAGAGGCTGTATTTTTTTGGTCAGCTTTGCTCAGCGCGGTGTCCTTCCCTTTAGGAATGTTCTGCCTCTGCTCGTCATGAATATTGGACACAGTAGCCATTCGTGGCTGTTAATTGGGACTGTGGCCTCTCCCTTTTCCTTCTTTTTTTTTTTTTTTTTTTTCCTAGTCTGTGGTCAAGTACTGGAGAATTCTTGACAGTCAGCAGGAATGTATAATATTTGAAGATCAGCTCAGTGGCTTTAGCGGATGGCCATTGGCCTGACCTACTTTTCCTTCTGCTGCACAGCTGGACGGCATCGAGCGGCTTAGTGCAACAACAGGCGGCGGCCCTTTGGAATTGTTATACAATAAAGAAGCACCTCAGTGCTCTCTCTCCTCTCTCTCTCTCTCTCTCTCTCTCTCTATCTCGCTCTCATTGTCTTTCTTTACCCGCTCACATTTTTCTCTCTGTCTGTCACTCCTCCCCTCATTCTCTCTCTCTCTCTCTCTCTCTCTCTCTCTCTTTCTCCACCTCCCCTCTCAGTCTGTGAGTTTGTGTGTGTGTGTACAAGCCTACATGTGTGTACTTGCCGCGTTGCTTTGCCAGACGTTGTTTTTGGCCGCGCACATGACCACTGTTTGAGAAAGCTTAAGAGAGTACAGTATTCATACATGAGATGCAGATTGAAACCATTTGTTTAGGCCTGGGAGGATCAGCCTGTTGCTTTAACAAAGCTGACCTACATTTCTGTCTTTGTCTAAAACTGATGCCTCACCTGTTCCTGAGTGTTCCTGAGAAACACTGATCAACTGATTTTATTATTTTAAACTGGGTGTATTTCATTGGGAGTAGGGCGACACTGTGTGTAAAAGAATATTTTTAATTGGCAAAGTATGTGCTTTTTAAACTTAAACTTTAAAATACTGTATCTTTAATATTTTAATAATTAAATATTTTTCCTATTGTCTATTTTTGTTTGTACATATGCTAGGAAATATAGGGAGGCATCAGATGCTGGCATCTGGGTTTATAGAAGCATTCTGCTATGTGTCCACACAAAAAATAGACAAGCATCTAGCTATTCTTCTGCAAATAAAATTATTGAGAGGGATTTGTCCCCAACTGACCCTTCCAAGTATATTGCATTGGGCAAGTTTAGATATTGGAACATTGCAGTGTGGGTTTGATTGCATTTGGCCATGATGGTCAGGTACTTATTTTGGATGAATTGAACCACACTCCAGCTTAGCTAAAAGGTATTGGATTAAGCTCCATGAGATAATGCAGTTCACAGTCAAATGCTGGGGCTCTTAAGCTATATTGGTAAATGCTCTGCGTAGTGACCCGATGATCCCACTTAGTTGACATGTGTCCCACTGATTTGCTTTGAGTTCGATTCCCTTAGGTAGGTTGCCCTGAGGTACCCTTTAGCAAGGTACTGTCCCCATCACTGCTCCCCGGGCACTTTCAATAGCTGCCCACTGCTGCACGGTGTTTGAGTGCATGGGTTAAATGCAGAGGTCCAATTTCGTTGTGGTTCATTGTGTGCTGTACTGTGACCTCGCAATGACAAGGGTTGTCACTTTCACTTTTCACTATTTCAGCAAGAAGTGCAGCTCAAAGATGCTGAATTACACTCATTAGGAGGTGTGTCTTTTGAACAATTTATTTTAAATTCAGATGTTAAACTTACAAAATTACAACTGAAGGAAAAACTTAAATATTCTGTGGGAATTAGTTTCATGGCCTGTGTATCTTTAAAAAGTACCGAAACAAAGTAAGTCTTCCTATATCAGGCCAGTTACCATCATGCTGATCTCTAACTGTCATGACTTGTCTGGAGTTTTGGAAGGAATGCAGAAAGCAATGGCATGCTCGACTTCCCTTTTCTATTTTTGAGGCTTTTACCTCAGGGAAGAACAATTTCCTTCTTTTCTGCTGCGCTCAGTCTTGCAGAGACATTTCAGAGAAGAAACTGCAGACTGCAAATTCATGTGGCAGGGTTTTTTTTGTTTTTTTTGGGTCTAAAATAGGTTATGGTGTCCCTTAGAAAGTGGAAAAGCTGAGGATGGCGTTTGAATTCTGTTGCCCTGAGTCATGTAGTGCTGCACATGAAACTGAAAGTGAGGTGTAATGAAATGAAACAAACTGAATGGGGAAGTCAGATGTGTTTGGTGGCCCAAAGTTAGGAAGTGATAGGGTGCGTACAGACAAAGGACATGTAAGTGTATCATTGTATGTAGCATATATAGCCTTTAAATCTGCAGAGTGAAAGTAGGTGTGTGTGTGGAAGAGAGGCCTCAGAGTGGTTTTTGTGGTTATATATCCCTGTAGCCATAACTCTTCCACCGTGTTGTAAATCAGAGCACACTTTTCAAGTGTCTGTTTTTCTGCTAGGTAATAAAAATGTCTCAGTTGCTCAATTTTTAACACGGAGTCTAGTAAGGTCTCTGGGTTAACTCAGGAGGGAAAAGCTGAAGTGGAGCAAGTTATTAATGGTTAATGATTGAAAAGAGAAGGGGGAGGGATTAGCGTTTCTGTTTTTGATGGCTGAGTGATTACTGTGCTTTTTTTAGCATGTAGTGACATCCAATGTCATGCTTACCAGGAATCCTGAGTGACTAGAGCAGTTTTGTAGGGGTCACTGGAAGAGAAAAACCCACACCATCAGGATCCCACAGATGTAGCTGCTCATTTCTAGTGTGCAAATTGAAATTAAATGTTTGAAGTTACTTGCTTAATCAGAAAAATAATTATTTGATTAATCCATTACCAAGTCTACCTGAATGCGCATTACAGAGAAAAATAGCATTTATTATTAGGCTACAATTAGTTATTGGTTTGTAATGGACTTTTTTTGTTGTTATTTTTTTGTTTTTTTACATTTATGGACTTTTTTTAACAACATATTGGCCAAGTCGACTTTGTAAAGGCTTTTTTATTAAATGCGGCACTGATGTTTTACTGGCGCATTTTGAGGATGTGCCTGTGTGCCTGTGTTTGTCCATCTGTTCATATGGCAAGAGCATCCCTTGGTTTATTTGCACATTATCCTCGGTATGTAACACCACCAGCATGGAGTCAGTTCTTCCATTTTGGAGAAGAGAGAGTGTTGTTCTTTTACAACTCCGTTATTCTCCTCTAGTCAGCCAAACAAACACAGAGACAAGACAAGGCAAGACTCATTGCTGTGAGTCAAACCCTCCTCTGTTGCACATGGTGCTGGCAGATTCATCAGACATAACTCACTCAGTTTCACAGTGATATTGTTAGTTGAACTTAAATGTCATCTTGACTGGCACTGGGTTTTTGGCGGATAGGACACAGACGTGCTAAAGCCATGATGCGTTCTCCTGGAGTGCGTAATCAAACGGATGGTGCTAAAAGAAGCTTGTAGGTTACATCTCACATTTTGTGGATTTGTAAAATATCATTGTATTTACTAGTTGAAGTTGGAAATGAGTATAGACTGGTACTGCCCAATACGTTAGAACCATACACATATGCTGGACACCATGCAACATGACCTGCTGCTAAACAAAGACAGGCATGAGAGTTTCTTGATATTTCAGCAATAACATAATCATGGCTAAAGGTAATTTACAGTGATACTAATAATTTAAAGTGAAAACTCTGTTGTATTTTGATGATAAGAAAACTTAGTAGTGTTCATAATAATTGGTAAAGGCTACAATTGCCATAAAAACAAAAATATTAGCTCTAAAAGTGACACTCATTTAGTGCTGCAGTATTTGGTGAATGGCTACATTCCTAAGGGCTATGATTATTATTGTGTTTAAACTCTTAATTACATAACCGTCTCTGATAATCCAATTTAGAAAGACAGGCTTGTGTAATATAACTTCCAGACAGTCATCAGCTTCAGTCAGCCACAACAAAACAATAGATTCTGGCCTGTTGATTACTATCAGCAGCACTGCAGCCTCCTTATTGGCACCTCCTAAGGGTTTTCAAGCAGTGTTTACCTATCATTACTATCAAATCTAAAGTGTTATAACATACCTGGTCTTTGCACTCTGCCATGGTTTGTGTGACCTAGATATTGTTGAACATGATTAAAGTAAAAACAAGCGGGAATATGAGTGAAGCTGTGTAGCTGCTGATGACTTGGCTGTGAAGTGCTGAGAAATGAAAAACACAGATGTGTTAGACATGCCGGACCTGGGGCTGGATCTGATATTTTTGATCAGAGAAATATGATGAGGGAAGATCAAAAACATATTTCAAATATTTATTTACAGTTGGACTCCATTGTTTAGTGTTTTACAATAAAATAGCTTGTTGTGGTTAAAAAGTTGCATATATTTAAGTCTGTTTTAATTTTAATTGTTAGAAAAATCATGGTATCTGATTTCTAATAGTGAGAACATGCTGTAAACAAAGAATGCTTTCAGAAATGGAAGTGTTAATCATTTATTTCCATCAATCAACAAAATGCAGTGAATGAACAAAAGAGAAATCTAAATCAAATCAATATTTGGTGTGACCACCCTTTGCCTTCAAAACAGCATCAATTCTAGGTACACTTGCACACAGTTTTTGAAGGAACTCGGCTGGTAGGTTGTTCCAAACATGACTGTGTTTCAACCTCCATGTGACACTGATGATCATCAGCACCTGTATGGTTAAATTGGTTGATCATACACCGACTATAATCCTACACAATCCCTGACTATGTGCAAGTGTACCTAGAAGAACTGATGCTGGTTTGAAGGCAAAAGGTAGTAACACCAAATATTGATTTGATTTAGATTTTTCTTTTGTTCGCTCACTTTGCATTTTGTAAATTAATAAAAATAAACAATCATTGATATTTTTGAAAGCATAAATGTTTTGCACAGTACTGTATATTATGCGCGCGTGTGTAATAGGTACATAGATTTAAACTTCGTCTGTTGCATAGTCCATGTTTACTGTTTTCCCTTTTCTAATCTTTAATTGCTTAATTATTTGCAAGAGTCATCTCTGGATTACTCAAATACTGGTATAACTGATGGAAACTAGTTTCAGTGTAGGCTCTGTGATTGATTAACTAGCAGTGTCATGCCTGACTTTCTTGGTCCTATCTCTCGTCCTGCTAAGATGTCCCCTCAGAGTCCCTGAACTCAAGCTGTCTGTTTGAAAGGACCCGAAAGGTCATAGTTGTTGCCAACTGCATATTGCCTCCATGAGAAATCCAAAAGCACATTGTTGTACTGCCTTGGGCGAATGGCTGGGGAATGAAACTGAGCCAGCAGTTGCGTAACTGCATATAAACAGAGATGAGAACAGAAACGTATAGAACTTCTGATTTTGGACTTCTATAGAAATACATAAATACATACATACTATATTGATCCTGGGCATTTTAGTACCGGTAGCCAAAGATTGCAAAATTGACATAAGCACACAATACTTTGCAAATAACAACCACTACACACACAAAAAAAACTATACAAAATACAAAAATAAAGATGAATAATGATAAAGTAGCCAAAAGTAGCACTGCAACCAAAAACAGGATAGGAAGCTTGTTGGCTATTTATTTGGTTGTTCACGTGATGCAGACCGTCCACTGCCACTGTGGAAATGGGGCAGGGCACAGCACTCAGGCTGCAGTCAGCAATTGCCCCCTGGTGGCCAAAGTAACATTCACAGTTCTGTTTTTCTTCTAAATGATCTTACATTAGGATTTGACTTGCCCTGTTTCCACAAGCCGCGGTGCCTATTTGACAGGTCCTTCAATAGTCAGACTGTAGGGCTGCAGACTGTAGGACATCAAGCTGAGAGAATGCATAGAAATATTGTGATTGATCTTAAGAAGATAAAACATACAGAATTTACTCCACACCTGCACTAAAGGAAAATGGGAGGTTAATTGGCAAATGAACACTATAAATACACAAATATGGGTGTTTTTTCACCGCAAAATAAAAAATGAGACTCCAACAGAACTCACCATACCAGTTATAGCTCTTTCCACCTGCCCTGAGATGGATGGAATCACTCCCACTCTAAAACATCTAATTTAGATCTCAAGTCGCTGTCTTGCCTTTTATCAACTTATTGGCAGATAAATGCAGAAAATGCAACATTCTGTGCTCATCAGCTGGGCTTACAGTTACACACAGTCATGTATAGAATCAAACGGCTCAGATTTTCTTCGCTGAGTGTGAACATTTGAGCAAAAACACTTAGTAATAGCATTAGTCTCCTAAATAGTAGTGAACTATTACCAAGCAACATTCTAAAAATAGTATCAATACATTATTCTAGTTAGAAATGTATATGTTGTCTTTGACTTCAGTTGTGAGTTTTACCAAATGAGAACATCCTTAAGCTCCGTTGGCTGCTATATTTTCTACTTGATGGGTGACCTGTAAGGAAGGCACGGTTCCAGTTTAATAGTATTAAAGAGTCCAGTACGTTATGCAATGCAAAAAGAGAATAAAAAAGCGGATAACGATTCAAAACTGATAAAGCAGTTCATTTCTGCAAGCATAACTTGGTAGATAATAGATGGAAAATGGGGGGAAAAAGGAAAAGAGAAAGACATGTGGTGTAGTAATCATTTAAAAAAAGGCATTTTACAAAATCTGTGGAATATTTTATTATGGATGGGAAACTCTAATGGTATGAAGATAAAGTTCAAGATCATCAAATGTGCACAGCTTTTATCCTGTCAATCTTACAGGCAGACTGGAAGTAACTGCTGTGATGTGTGTGTGTGTGTGTGTGTGTGTGTGTTTGTTTGTGTTTATAGTTCCACAAGCAGGCCTGAGGCAGGCACTGCCGTGTCCCCAGCTGCAGGGAAGTCCAGTGGTGCTGTGCACAAAATCTGCCTGGTGTGCTCAGATGAAGCGTCAGGCTGCCACTATGGCGTTCTGACCTGCGGCAGCTGCAAGGTTTTCTTCAAAAGGGCTGTGGAAGGTGAGCGGCTAACACACCTCCTTCACTCTAGGGATGGGAAGTTGAACCATTATTACTGCTTGAATCTCCACATTTTAAAAGTGATATTTGATTGTCATAGTGACAATATTATATACTGATAAAATCAAAAAGAAAAATCCTTTTTTAAAAATTCATTTAAAACTACAAAAATTTAGTTTTTTGGAATCAACAAAATTACTACTAGAAATACTACCAGTAATCAAATGCTGTAAAATTTTAATAACTAAGTAATTGGTATTTGTGTATGAAAAATCCGACTTTCTCTAAAAGCTAGGCTGTTTAAGTATTTAAGTAAGTTTAAGTATTAATTTGTCTGTTGGTCAGGAAATGTTCCAACACCTCATATTCCGTTTAAATTGCACCATTGCAAGTGTCTGACAAAATATCCTCCAGACACCAACAAAAACAGACCATTAGATTTTTTTTTCTTACACTTTTATTCTAATAATTTTAATTATATTCAGATGCCGCAGGACTTAATGACTCTCTTCATTAGCAAAGAAGCAAAAAGGACAATAATTATTACTACATGGAGAAATGTCAGCTATTATAGTTATAGACATGTCTGTGTGCTATATAATAATGTGAGGGACATGACAGGTCCTCTTTGCAACCCTCTGTAGCCACGACTGACTGCTGCTTTCAGTTATGAAGGTGCCAAACTAGACTAATAACATAACTAGACAGAATAAATAAGGCAATATAAATAATCTTATACCTTGGATAGTATCTGTTACATCCTTAAAATTGATTTTCTTCTTCTCTGTCAGGTGCTAAATATATCTCTTCCAATCGATAAAAGCAGTATCTTAGTGACTGTAATTTAATGTAGGCGTCATAAAATGTTTTTAACATGCTTTCTGTTATTCTAAGGATTAATTACTTAATTTTTCTTCATTTGAATGTATGATCAGAAGATAGCAATGGAATCACGCTTTCTTTAGCTCCACTAGACCTGTGTGATAAAACCATATTTACAGTCATATGAACAAGTTTGGGAACCCCTCTCAGCCTGCATATTAATTTACTCTACTTTCAACAAAAAAGATAACAGTGGTATGTCTTTCATTTCTTAGGAACATCTGAGTACTGGGGTGTTTTCCAAAGATTTTTTGTGAAGCAGTATTTAGTTGAATGAAATTAAATCAAATGTGAAAATTGCCTGTGGAAAAATTTGGGCACCCTTGTAATTTTGCTGATTTGAATGTATGTAACTGCTCAATACTGATTACTTGCAACACCAAGTTGGTTGGATTAGCTCGTTAAGCCTTGAACTTCATAGACAGGTGTGTGCAATCGTGAGAAAAGGTATTTAAGGTGGTCAATTGCAAGTTGCGCTTCTGTATGACTCTCCTGTGAAGTGTGACAGCATGGGATCTGCGAAGCAACTCTCAAAAGATCTGAAAACAGAGAATGTTCAGTATCATGGTTTAGGGGAAGGCTACAAAAAGCTCTGTCAGAGGTTTAAATACATGAGCGGCATATGCGCAGGATTGTGAGAATGGTTACAAACAACCCATAGATCACCTCCAAAGACCTGCAAGAACATCTTGCTGCAGATGGTGTATCTGTACATCGTTCTTCATTTCGGCACAATTTGCAGAACATCTGTATGGCAGGGTGAGGAGAAGAAGCCCTTTCTGCACTCACGCCACAAACGGAGTCGCTTGTTGTAGGCAAATGCTCATTTAGACAAGCCAGATTCATTTTGAAACAAAGTGCTTTGGACCGATGAGACAAGAATTGAGTTATTTGGTCATAAAGCGCTTTGCATGGTGGAAGAAGAACACCGCATTGCAAGGAAAACACCTGCTGCCTATTGTCAAATTCGGTGGAGGTTCCATCATGCTGTGGTGCTGTCTGGCTAGTTCAGGGACTGGGGCCATTGTTAAAGTCGAGGGTCGGATGAATTCAACCCAGTATCAACAAATTCTTCAGGATAATGTTCAAGCATCAGTCACAAAGTTGAAGTTACACAGGGGTTGGATATTCCAACACAGTTTGAAATCTACAAAGGCATTCATGCTGAGAGATTAGTACAATGTTCTGGAATGGCCGTCACAGTCCCCTGCCTTGAATATCATCGAAAATCTATGGGATGATTTGAAGCAGACTGTCCATGCTCAGCAGCCGTCAAATTTAACTGAACTGGATTCTGGATGGAGGGATTTTTGACCATTCTTCCATAAAAAAATCTCTCCAGACCCTCATCAAAGGCAAAAGGAGGCTCGACTAAGTATATATGTAATACCTCTGTTGGGGTGCCCAAATGTATGCACCTGTCTAATTTTATCATGCATGTGGCATATTTTCTGTTAATCCAATAAACTTAATGCCACTGCTGAAATACTACTGTTTCAATAAGGCATGCCTCATATTAAAAGGAAGTTTCTACTTTGAAAGCTCAGCCAATGATGAACAAAAATCCAAAGAATTAACAAGGGTTCCCAAACTTTTTTTCATTTGACCGTATATGAGCTGCTTCAACACCATCAATAGCTCTACGAAAATAGTTAGACAGAAGTTTTTTATTCAGTTTTAACATGTTAAATGCAAATAACCAGGAAAGTACAGCTTGAATGCATAGCATTTGGCTGCATGACACACCCCGAACGCTCTCCCACCGCTGTTCACCAACTGCCCTGATGCAACGAGTGAAAGTTCACTGACAGTTCATCAGACAGTGATAACTATAATCAGTATAAAAATCTTCTATGACCAGAAAAATTTAAACAGTACAAGAACATAATCCACACACAAGAAATACATTTTTATTACATCTTGCTGAAGCTTGTGTTGTTTTGTATTATAATAACCAGAGTGCTTCAATTAAAAAGGTGTTAAATGTGAGTGATTGAGTGAATTGGTTAATTCAATCTTTTTTCATGGCAAATTAATTAAGTCATTTAAAATAATTGATTTTCAATACAGAATTATCAAGATAAATATTTCTGGTGTCACCTAGCTCTAGACATGTATGTACGTACAGAAGCATGTTAAGGGGTATGTAGAGTAAAAATGATTGATAAATGGCTTTAATACTTAACCCGCCATTTGAAGCATCACAATACCTTGGCGTCTATCTACAGTAAAAACTGTCTCACTCATGAACTTTCCCAGGTTGCAGTTTCATTAATTTATCTTCTCCTTTGATTTGTTACAGGGCAACACAATTACCTGTGTGCGGGGAGAAATGATTGCATCATCGACAAAATACGCAGGAAGAACTGTCCAGCCTGCCGCTTCCGCAAGTGCCTCATGGCTGGCATGAACCTAGATGGTAAAAATAAAAGATGATAAGTTGTGATTGTTGGTTTTTAACACAATTTGAGAATTCGGAAGCCGAACATTCAGTGAACATTTAATCCATGATAAAATGAAAAAAGTTGAATCCATGAAAATCCATGAAAAAAGTTTTTACGTTATACTAACAAAGCTAGGAATGCCAAGTTATTTTAAATGTAATAGCAACTCAAAAAGCAAGATCATTCTGGTTTTTAAAGATAATTCTGTCTTTCAGGGAGTAGGTATGAAACACTATCAGTAATGAACAGTAAGGCCCAGTCCCATTTCATCCCTTTGCCCCTTAGCCCGACCCTTGTGTGTTCTTTTGTGTGTTCACAGGCAGGCTTAGCTAACGTTACGTCATGATTTCTAAATTGTGCCTGAGAGCTCTACATATGGAAATATTTTCATTTCCCTTTTGATGGAATATGAAGCCCTAAATGTATTTGTGAACAAGGCTGAGAATAGAATACTGGAAATGTCTTTTCATACTCTACCTCATGTATCTTCAAGGGGCAAGGGGAGCCTTGAAAACAAGGGGAAGGGTATAAGAAATGGGATTCAGCTTATCACTTGTTGTGAATGACTAGTGATAAGAGATTTATAGTAATAGTCATTGTTACAGGCCTGTTTACAAATGTAAAAAGAAAACCTCACCAAAAGTTCTGTTTACCTGCCTTTGCCTGCCACAGCACGTAAAGTGAAGAAAATGAAGGGCTTAAAAGGTGTGCAGCAGCCAAACCCAGTCGAGCTGAGTCCACCTCCAGCACAGGAGGTGCGTGCACTGGTGCCCAAAGCCATGCCCCAGCTTGTGCCCACCATGCTGTCCCTGCTCAAGGCCATCGAGCCAGAGACCATTTATGCTGGCTACGATAGCACATTGACCGACACCTCCACTCGCCTTATGACCACCCTTAACAGGTTGGGCGGCCGCCAGTTCATCTCTGCCGTCAAGTGGGCCAAAGCTCTGCCAGGTACTAAATACTTTCATTTAATCATTTATCTGGTACAGCTGCCCAAAGCAGTTTGCACTGCCAGAGAAAATTGGTAATAAGCTTTCAAGCCGAACTTTATCTTTTTTTAAAATTTTGCAGTTGTTCTTTTCATAAATAAGGACTTAAGTCCCTACTTAGCCCAGAATTAACTGATTAACTGAACTTTATTTGACATTTTATGGGTGCTTGTGGAGGTTATTGTCAGTATATCTATTTAGTCTGCTAAACTGTCTCTTTCTTTATATGCAGGTTTCCGGAACCTTCACCTGGATGATCAGATGACTTTGCTCCAGTCCTCTTGGCTCTTCCTTATGTCTTTTGGTCTGGGCTGGAGGTCCTACCAGCAGTGCAATGGCAACATGCTCTGTTTCGCCCCAGACCTGGTGATCAATGAGTATGTTGCTTACTGAAGTCTTCCACTTATATCAACGTAGCAGAGCTAAAGTAAAAGGTGCCTGTTTCATACTGATTTGAGGCCCGTTTTGATATTATTGGAGCAGTGTTTTATATTCATGAAGTATTTTAGTGTGAGAACACTTGTCTTTTTATATAATCATGCTCTGTTTTTTTGAAAAGGGCATAATCTGAGCTCAGTACTCATTTTGAGAAATTTCATAAATATGGCTCCTTTTGTTGTTTTTTTTTTTATGATGAACAATTTAATAGTTTCTAATCATAGCTATACCACTCGGGGAATCCCTTTAAATTAATAGAACCTTTATTTATATGTAAGGGATTATGTATAATTTATTTAAAACACATAAAACAAAATTAGTAACTTAGACCAGTCATAAAATGAGTAATCCATATAATCATTTTTTTTCTTATCACAATTTTGAATCAAATTAAAAAAACGATCTCTATCTTTAAGCTTTGTGATTGTTCAGCGGTTGTTTCAGTGCGATTTACTTATTAGAACGTATATGGAGCAGGGGAGATGTCGGGGTACTTACCTTTTCAGGGTAGATTAACCTTTTTGTTCTTTGAAAGTTTTTTCCTCCCATTGTTTTTCCCATTGTCCCGGTAAATTGTAGCTGTTGTAAATGAGCGCCCAGAAGAGCTGATGGGGAAGTGTTGTATCAGATTCAAATGAGCCATTTCTGAATGTGTGTACAGGGAGAGGATGAAACTGCCCTACATGGGTGATCAGTGTGCACAGATGTTGAAAATATCCAATGAGTTCGTCAGACTGCAGGTGTCGAATGAGGAGTACCTGTGTATGAAGGTTCTGCTCCTGCTTAGCACAGGTGAGACTCTGACTGCAGAGTCAGCTCTGCTCCACTGCTCCAGTTTACACATAAATCAAACCTAGATGGGTCAGCATTCTGTTTCTTTGATTTAAAACTGATGTATTTGTGCTGAATGAAAACAAGGTTCATAACTTGCTCTTCTCACTCAGTGCCAAAGGATGGTCTGAAGAGTCAGGCCGTGTTCGACGAGATCAGGATGTCTTATATTAAAGAACTGGGAAAAGCCATCGTCAGGAGAGAGGAGAACTCCAGCCAAAACTGGCAAAGATTCTACCAGCTTACTAAGCTATTGGACTCCATGCATGATGTAAGAATCCAAGACATCTTCATTAGAGGGAAAAAAAGCTGGAGTTTTAAGCCACCGGGGCAGCAGTAGCCTAGTGATTAGGGACTTGGCCTTGGGATCAGAAGGTCATGGGTTCGAATCCCAGACCAGTAGTTTGGGGGGGGGAGCAATCTTTGATAGCAGACCAGTCCCCATCAGTTTCCATCAATCAATCTTCCTTAATTCATCTCACCAGGCAGAAGTGTTAATCTCTTCATTAATTAAATAACAAAATCCCTAATTCATGCACCTCAGTGATCAGGAGGCCCAGCAGTGAGCTACTTTCATGGCTTTGGCTGGAAAGTTTTCAGTGCTTTAGGCATGTTTTATACTAAAGCCTTTCACTTTGCCAGGGCAGCGGTGGCCTAGTGGTTATTGAGTTGGCCCCAGGATGAGAAGATCATGGGTTCGAATCGCAGACCAGTAGGTTGCCCTGAGGTACCCTTGAGCAAAGTACCATCCCCATCACTGCTCCCCGGGCGCCCTCAATAGCTGCCCCCTGCTGTGTGTGTGTATGGGCGAAACGCAGGGGTTGAATTTCATTGTGTTGTGCTGCGTTTCCCAATGACAAGGATAGTCACTTTCACTTGCATAGCCCTTTCAAGATTGACGTACCTGACATGAGAAATTCTCTCTTTCTGTCGATTCTCTGCAGATGGTAGGGGGACTGATGAACTTCTGTTTCTACACATTTGTGAACAAGTCGCTGAGCGTGGAGTTCCCCGAGATGCTCGCCGAAATCATCAGCAACCAGTTACCAAAAATCAAAGCCGGGAGTGTCAAACCGCTGCTCTTTCATCAGAAATGAAAAAGAAAATCCCTTCTGCTGGCAGCGGGACACCATGCCTTAAAATGATCTCTGAATTTCTCACTGATTGCAGGGGTCAGTGAGACACAGTGAGTGTGAGAGAGTGAGGGAGAAGGAGAGAGACTATGTTTTGTGGAGCAGAACAGTATGCAACCAACCCAGCACAGAACCACGGTGTTGAGTTTAAAGACGGGTAAAGAAAGCGCAAGAGAGCTCACGATAAATAGCTATACAGATGGAAAAATATAATTATAATGTTCTATGGTGGATAAAAAAAATATACCATAAATGTTGTCTCAGGTGTTTTGATTTTCAACATTATACAATAAGTAGTAAAACTGAAGCTTTTTCTCTGAGATCGTTGTTTGTAAAGAATTCTCACAATGTCTTTCTTTGTTTTTGTTTTGCTTTTGACTTGAGCAAAAGCGAAACCATAGCACTTATTGTCAAATATGCTCAACTTATATATATAGTATGTTTTAGATTTTGAGAACTTTAATTTTTAATGTTGGTCAGAATGCAAAGAGTTTATTACTTCACCTGATTATCTGATACACTTCTTTGAAATATTCATTTCAATAATATGTACAGTTATATGACTTTGGCATTGTTAGAAGTTGGCTGGAGAAAAATTTAATACGCATAACATATCTTTACTATTTTGAAGCTCACATTTTGCTAACTGCTAAGAGAGTTACACAATTATAGCAAAAGGGAAAATATGTGCCTTTTTTAGCTCGTCCCATTTTAGCCGTCTCCTGTAAGTGTGCATACTGAACGTTTTTGCATCCATCATGTTAGATATTTTTATTTTATTATTTTTATTTTTTTTTTGTATTTTTATACCCACTTGCACTGGCAATTTTCCTTTTGAACATGGCCATGTATCTTGTTTCTGGCAGCTCCATGATTTCCTAGTGTGAACAAAAGTGGTCCTTATTGCTATGGTATTGAAATTAGGAGTATCCTCTGTAATCCGGATTCTTTCCCATTATTGTACTTATTGGACGTTTGACTAAAATTGCAATTTGAGCACGTTCACTCCAATTGACCGCTTTAAAGAAAAATGTCTGATTGAAAGATTAGTTAGGTTCGCGTGAGAAGATGAATTTGTGTTTAGTATTGTTTGAGAGAATTTCTTTAAGTTGTCGTCTATGACAAGCGGCTAGGAAAATGAGTGAGAGAGAGTGTTTGTTGTTTATTGAAAGGTGTAGGAGTGGATTGCGCAATGTGAATCATGGTCTATGTCCTTGCTCACTGTTGCTTAAGAAGCCAGTCATCTAACAGCCATAATATTGGGTACAGAGTTCAGCACTGTTACCAGATAAGTTTGAGGAAATGAACGCCAGTGGCCAAGGTTCCTTTAATGCCCATTAACAGGGAGAACAGAGTACAGTACAATCATTTCTACATGTTCTCTCTACCAGAAATAGAACCAAACTCTGCCATCATTGCTCAGGCCTGTACGTCCGCAGTACCTGTTTTCAGCTCTTGAAACGGTAGTGTTTGTGTGTTAGTGCTTGGGTGTGTAATTTTAGCCCATTTTAGCTGATGCTCCTCTTTTTAATCAGCCTAAACCTCTTAGTTTTCCAAGTGCAAATAACTTTCCTCTGTCCATTTTCCTCAGATGAATTGCAGCAAATGCAACATGCTAGCCTCACTACTCACTTCTCGGGGAATTTCTACAAGCCTGTATTGTAATCTGTTCTTTCTGTGCCAATTGTGTATTCATTTTCTGATTTGTAGAATCTCAAAACTGTGCTTGTCTTACCCGTTGTCGAAAGTTACGTTGAACGGGAAATGGAGAAAGACATGGAATATTTTCATTTTCCTCTGTTCAAGCTTATTACATGTTTAATACATGAATAAAAAGACCAGATTCTATCTAGTCTCCATCTCTGTCCGTTGACTAACAAACGTCTTTATCAACAGCAGTCACACTAATACTGTTAACATCATCCGCAGCATGATGTACCTCGTGTTTTATTCTGCAGCATAGCATCATTTTGAAGTGCTGGGGTGGTGGTGGTCTAGTGGTAGGGTACTTGCCTATGGATCTATGGCTCAAGAGGTCCCAGGTTTGAATCCCACCTCTGGCACTACCACCACTGGGTCCCTGAGCAAGACCTTTAACCCTGAGTGTCTCCAGGGGGACTGTCCCTGTAATTAGGACATGGAAGTTGCTCTGGATAAGAGCGTCTCCTAAATGCCGTAAATGTAAGTTACGGCAGGCGATACACCCATTTTAGGAGCTTAGGTTTAAAAATTAATGTAAAGGATAAACATTTAAAACACAAACACCATCTCTGTCCATCTCAACCTTGGGTAACACCCTGGACAGGTCACCACTCCATCACAGGACATGGACATGAGTCACGTCCTTCCCAATATTAATAGAACACAAATAAATAAAGTCTTCAGTTTATACATTTATTTACAAACATTGTGATCTGTTCAAGTCCAGTATAAACACACTACCTTAAGAATCATAAAAACACTTAAAAATCCTATTTCTTTGAATCCATCAAACATGGGTTTTCCTTTTTTGGTCTAGAAAACGTTAGTCGTCTGACTCGACACTTCTCAACCCTGTACCCTGAACACTTTCACCCCAGCGAAATAAACTTCTCCCCAAAAACACACATTAAGCAGCGTTGGCCTAGTGGTTGTGGAGTTGTGAACCCCTTACCAGAAGGTTGCCTTGAGGTACCCGTAAGCAAGGTACCATCCCCGTCACTGCTCCCCGGGCGCTTTCATAGCTGCCCCCTGCTGCACGGTGTGTGTTTGTGCATGGGTTAAATGCAGAGATCCAGTTTCGTTGTGTACTCACAATGACACGAATATTCACTTTCACGTTTTCATTTTCACTTTAAAGATGAATT
Organism: Hepsetus odoe; assembly: GCA_017165825.1. Taxonomy (NCBI): domain Eukaryota; kingdom Metazoa; phylum Chordata; class Actinopteri; order Characiformes; family Hepsetidae; genus Hepsetus; species Hepsetus odoe. The sequence continues at coordinate 21,936,066 of CM029372.1, read as the reverse complement.
GTTTAAAACATCTGAAGATCATGGGGAGAAGCGTTCTGCTTTTCTTAGAAAATCTCATTTTGAAAGCACCCAAATTACTGAATTATTATAAAAAATAAAGGAATAAATGATGCAAATCTTTAGATGTAAACATGAGCGTTAATTAAAATTTGCTCACTGCTAAAAAAAAAAAAAAAAAAAGATTTAAGATGCTGTCAATAAAGGCACCTGTACAATGGTAAATGCATGTTGGTTGGTTGATTGGATGGATGAATGGATGGATGGATGGACGCACAGGTGGAAATACAAAGGGGCCAGCCATATGCAGTGCCCAGGGAGCAGTGATAGAAACGATACCTTGCTCAAGGGTACCTCAGTGTAATTGACTGGTTCAGGACTCAAACAACCTTCAGATTATGGGGCCTAGTCCCTAATCACTAGACCACAAGCACATAATATAAAGTCTGTAAACAGGAAGTAACATAATGAAGAAATTGGGAGTAATAGATGAAAAGAGAAATAAAAGAAAACGCTGAGCTACTGCTTTATAAGTGAAAGTGACTATTTGCTATTTTACAGTCATGGGGACGGTACCTTGCTTAAGGGTACCTCAGGGCAACCTACTGGTCTAGGATTTGAACCCATGACCTGATGACGGGGCCAACTCACTAACCATTAAACCGCCGCTGCATAGGTAGTTCATTGCTGCTTTATCCTCAAAAATCAGATTTTAAATCCTACATTTCTATCTTGCAGCTTCCCTTCTGTAACTTGTCTTGAAATAAAATGAGCTTAAGCCTAACTAGGTCAGGTTCATGAGTGTTGAGGTGCGGAAAATGGGGTGAACACCATCTGTCAGGATTTTCAACACCACTTCATTAATTCCTGGAAAACTGTGAACATTTTAAAACATACCTTCCTCTTTCCTCCAGCCTGAGGCTTGTGTTCAGAAACAGTTATATAATAAATAAAAACATTCTCTCGCTTTCAGTACATTTCTCTGCTATTTTTAAATATGCAGTGCACAGAATTATGGGGAACACATCTTTTAAACTGGAATTCAGTTTGAAAACTTGTTTAGTTTAGATTGTTGCTCAGAATCAATATAAACCCACATTTTGTTGCCACCGAGTCGTGAGACAGCAAGAAAATGGGTGGTGGTGGTCTAGTGGTAGGTACTTGCCTACGGACCTCTGGATCAAGAGGTCCCCGGTTCGAATCCCACCTCTAGCACTACCACCAGTGGGTCCCTGAGCAAGACCCTTAACCCTGAGTGTCTCCAGGGGGACTGTCCCTGTAATTAGAACATGGAAGTCGCTCTGGATAAGAGCGTCTGCTAAATGCCGTAAATGTAAAACACGCACTGCGAAAATCTTATGCTAAATAAGTTAATTATTTTCCAGTTGGTTCATTTCTGCTATTTTACAATACTTTACAGCTGCTAGATGTTGGATGATAAGTGTGCACGAAAGCAGAAGGCGGCACTGAACAAAGAGATGAAACTGACACTAAAGTACTGATTCGATACTAATACCAATGTTTGCATCGATACTGTTGATCGACTCGCCCACCCTTCTCTCCGAGCGCAGGATGGGTTTTTCCTGCTGATGCTTCGAGACTTCACACAAACTGCACACAAACCACAAGCAAATGTATTCAACCCCTCAAAACACGGAAACATTGCACAATGAGATCAAAGTGCAAAAGCAAGAAACTGCTGAGACTACTCTGAAAGCCGTGACCCACACACCCACACACACACACACCCACACACACACGCACAATTTCATTTTCCCTCATCTACATCTGACAGACCTGTCGGCAAAGGAAGTCCTGCCCAGGCCTGCAGGCCACAGCAGGTTCACCCTCCCGCAGTGCATCAACAGAGGGCACCACCTTCACCTTCTCCCAGACAGAACAGTGGGAGGAACCAGGATGAAAACGGACACGGTGAGAGAAACCCTGATCTCAGCTCTTCATGTGTGGACGCTGCACTCCATGATCATGTGTCTGATTCTCGCTGCTCTGAAAGAGAGTCAGCAGCGGTTACTGAGTCCGGGAAGTCGGCTCAGGCAAAAAATAAAGGATTGAGCAAGGACTGATCGAGCCTGTGGACATATTTACTTCAGCGGCTGATGTTGGTTCTTCAAGTGAAAATATCACATTTCTCTGTTCTCATATTTAAACAAGCTAGGTATTAAAAGTAGCCTTTGTATCTGAATAGAGGGTTTGTGAGGTCCCAAGATCCCACAATTCTGATAAAAACATCGACGGTTAAGGTGCCAGTTTATGTGCACATTATTTCAGTGTGCACTTGTTTTTGCGTTAACACCATTTAGAGCTACAGTACTGTGCAAGTTTTTGGCAGGTGTGAAAAAATGCTGTAAACAAAGAATGCTTTCAGAAATACAAATAATGATCATTTTTATTAATTTACAACACAGTCATGTTTGGAACAACCTACCAGCCGAGTCCCTTCAAAAACTGCGTGCAAGAGTACCTAGAAGAACTGATGCTGTTTTGAAGGCAAAGGGTGGTCACACCAAATACTGATTTGATTTAGATTCTCTTTTATTCATTCACTGCATTTTGTTGATTGATGAAAATAAGTGATAAACACTTCCATTTCTGAAAGCATTCTTTGTTTACAGCCTTTTTTCACACCTGCCTAAAACTTTTGCACAGTACTGTATATTTTCATACATAATACCTACAGCAACCCCACACCATCACCACAGTAACACACCACCACACAGCTTGTGTGTTTCCGTTGGCAGTTGCCAGGAACAGATGAAAGTTACTTCTGGGAGAAAACAGAAGAACCTCTTCAGCACGTATTGGTCACAAGAGAGAGGCCCAAGCTGGTACACGGTCACGCCCTCATTTTCAGAGCCGCTTGCCCTAAGAAGGGTGTGGGGGTGCTGGAGCTTATTCCAGCATTCACAGGGTGAAAGGCAGGTTAACACCCTGGACGGGTCACCAGTCCATTGCAGGGCAACAAGCTGGTACGTTGGAATAAGAATGACCTGAAAACCAAGAACTCTTTATATGTAAATGTGAAACTGCTGCTTCAGCAGTTTTTCTGTAATCGTGCCATGTTTTAGTGAAAAGTGAAAGAAGTTCTATTCTTGTCATTGTGAGTTCACAGCACACACAACGTGAACCACAATGAGATTACAGTTCTGCATTTTACCCATACACTCACGTGCAGCAGAGGGCAGCTACTGAAAGCACCTGGGAAGCAGTGACGGGGACGGTACCTTGCTCAAGGGTACCTCAAGGGCAACCTACCGGTCTGGGATTCAAACCCATGACCTTCTGATCCTGAGGCAAACTCCCTGACTCCTATTATCAGGGACTGAAAAAGGAAAAAGTATCAAAAATAAACTTAAGCATATAAAAAGTAAATGTTTCAACTGATCAAACAGAATTTTTTGGTCAAAATAAAAATATAAAGCAACGAAAACACTCCTGAACAGATCCGGCAAAATTCAAAGTTATAATGAAGCAAATGTTCGTACAGCAACAAGATGCAATTACTGAATTTTGCATGTGAACTTTCAAAATGCCAGGTCTCAAAACTCAAATAAGAAATGTCAAGAAATCCACGGAAAATCAGTCCAAGTAATGTCAGTTTTCGAGGCGATGAAAGCTCAAGGGAAAACCGCCCACATAAATTCATGACTTAGGCTTAGAAAAAGGACCTGCCTTGTTTAATTAAATCAAAAAAATAAAAACAATCTTGAGACCAGTACAAAAAAACAAAAACACCAAAGAGTTCCCTCCCAGAGAAACACAAAGCCTTGGTGTTCTCACTATAGAAGCAATCTTTATTAAAAGTTATTTTGCACAAATGTAAACATACAAATCACAAGAGATCACATTGTGCAGAACAATCTATCATTTGACATGCCTTTCACTAATATCTTTTAGGAAATCAACAAGTCAGTGGTTAACTACAGGTACTTTGGCATCATAAATTTCTGTTCAACACAGATCACTAAGAAATAACCTTACATGTTGAGGTGTTGCACTGCATGTTAAATCTACTGTAATGCTCTGCATCATTAGTTCTTTTTTGGTCCTAATAATAATAATAAATCATCATCATAGCAAAAATCTTGTCATATAATCATGTCCATTAGAGAAAGGCTATCCATTCAGAATTCACATAAGGCCTAATATTTCCCTGACTTTACAATTGGCTGTTGCTTTAACTTCAATGCATCATCAAAGTGCAAGTGTAAGTAAAAACCGATACTGTTCCTAATCTACTCGTTGCATTCCACACAAAAAGGTTTGGTTACAATACTTACTCACAAAGTAAAACTAAAATTTCCCCAGCACTATTTATGAGAAAACTAACAGGCCCATTACACCACCCGAGATTTTAGCTGGGTACACTGTAAATGTTTGGAGGAATGAAGTGTCTGAAACTATGGCTGATTAAAGTATCCTTCGGTGTGTGCCACTCAAAAAATATTCGCAGAAGTCACGGTATAAATGCTGCCATGGTCGATTGCATTGGATTTTAGTTGCTGATAAATATATGATTAGAGGACTATCAACATCCTTGTAAATGTACAGAAACGTACCTAAACACTTAATCGCAGCAGTATAAAGATGTTTAAAGCAGCCATATTCTTCTTCACTTGCTTTCTAAGTCCTGAAGATTTGAAGCTTGAGTTTCACCATTTTTTGAAGTTGTAATAGTCCTGAGGTGCAAAATCTACACAGGAAAAAAAGACTCAGTTTAAGAGAGCAATAAGGACACGTACTTGAAATATATAGAGTGTGTGCGATTATCAATACACTAAACAGGGCTCAATTATATTTAGCAGGTTTTGAACATTGGGAGGCATTTCCAAAAAGTCGCAAATTGTAACACAAATTTTAAAAAACAACATTTAAATATGTAAACAAACTTTGCGTTTGTCTCTGCAGTACAAAATGCATGCAGACGTCATCAACGGTGCATAAATAGCGCAGCTGGAGCTCAGCTGTCTGTGTACCAGACACTACTTTGAAAGTATAACGGGATAAGACAAACAGAAGAGACTTTGTCAAGGATATCCAAAAGGAAGCAGAGCACATAACGCCATTAGTGATGAACTGTAACATGATCATGAAGGGGTGTACCTGGTCTGCAACAAAGGTAGGTGGTATGAATCAATATTACATCCACATGAATGCCAAGCCCTGAGGTTGGTTACCCAGCAAAACATCGTTCAAAGCTTCACTCTTAACTCAGCCAGCTTGCCTTTTTGTAGTTCATCTTGGTGTCTTCTTCTTTTGCCCAGTTAAGTGCCAGGCAATTTTGATTCATCAGACCAGGCCACCTTTTTTAATTTCTCTATGGTGCAGGTTTGATCCTCACCTGTCCATGAGCTGCACTACATTCTAACAGCTTACTGTCAAAGCCAGCATGAACATTTTGAGGAATTTGTGCTTCAGCAGCTCTTCTGAGGGGTCAAACAAGACAGGCCCGTCTTTATTGACCACACGCTTAGGTGAGCTCGGGAGCCCATGACCCTGTCACCAATTCACCAGCTGACATTCCTTCAAGAACTTAATGTTCACTGCCTAATCGACCCCTTGATAGGTACCATTTTAATGAAATAATCGTTACATACTTCATTCATCAGTGGTTTTAATGCTACAGTAAACTGCAGAAGCTTAAAATAAAACATGTAATGTCATGATAAAGTTACCTTAATAGATAAATAGCACTCTGGTCCGAGGAAGAGTGGAGAAGGAATGATCGGCCATGTTGCGAACTCTAGAGTAATTAACAAATCCTCTGAAGAACAGCAAGAATCCTGTTTTAAAAAATTGTAATGTTTAGTATTGCATACCACAAGCCTTATTCTTTGCTCATTTGAACACCAAACATAAAACAGACTTCTCATGAACGTGTTTTTAGGAACATATGCTTACCTACAACAAGAAAAACCCACCACAGCCAATACTGTCCATCAAAATATCCAGGAAAGTATGTGGAAAACTGGTTTAAAAAAAACAAAACATGTCAATCACATGTATATCTCCAACACGCTCATGTACAAGTACCTTTCAATCGTGTTGAAAATCCCACCATTGTTCTAGTTACCCGTTCTCAAACTTTCAGATCAGCTACTGTTACATGCTACACACAATTCACCAGAGGACGTTCACTCAACCAGGAAACAGTGATCACTGTGCTGCAAGGTTTTTGGGAAAATACTTATTATCAGCAACAAAGACAACATCAGGTTTAAAAGGTCTTACCCTGACAATCAGGACCCACTTAACCAGGGACAGCCCAAACCCAGAGACGGCCCCATATCGCCCTGCGGCTGAAGTGGTGAGGCAAAAGGACAAGAAGAAGCCAATCCAGTTGAAAAGAAAAGCCACTGGAAATAAAGAACCAAAATGGATCACCGATTTGCTGATTTTGCTCATTAAAGTTTAACTTGTACATGGAAAGTTGCATTCACAGTGAATAGGCAACTGGTATTTTGCAATATGAATGATAAGAAAATGGATTTTAAATTCTTATCAGTCTTATTACCAGAAAGACACAAAGCCAGATTGTCAAAGCCATGTGCATACATTTTTACCAAACTGTGTTAAGAAAAAGTTTGTTTTAGTACTGCTTTTAAAAATCATTGTCAATCTTTGGAATTAACCATTATAACTGACAGCACTTTGTGTTATATACAAAATATGTATATCTTGGATAAAATATATTTCTTCTGACTCTTACTGAAAAAAGTTAGCATGAATATGCCATCGTTCCCGACTCGCAGTTGGTCGACATCTTCAAAGTCATCTCTTGAAACAAAATCCTCCTCCTGTCACGGATTTGAAAGCTTTATGTGAGTATGAAAAGATCTCTGGTTCAAAAGCAATTACATAAAATCAGAGAAAGGCCATGCTCACCCTCGGCACCACAAGAGGAACAGAGGACTCTGCCTTGGTTCGCTCTGCTTCGTCATATGACGGTAAAGAGGTGGCAACATTGTATGAAGGGGGTTTTGGATAATTACCTTCTTCTTTGTAATCAAAGAAAGCTGTAACAGATAACATCAGGCAATGTCTGGTGAGTGAAAGTAAAATGTCCTTATTTATAAAACCTTGATAAAAAATAAATAAATAAACGATAATGTTATGCTTTCAAAGAAATTGAATGCAGCACAAAGTCACTCAATATAGAATTTGAAATCTCCTCAAGAGGGGGACTGATAATAAAATAAGAACCTCTGGAGCAGGCACACATGAGCTTTAGGTCACTTTGCCAAAAGACATGTGTCAGCCAGAGAGATAAACATCCCTCAGCGTTGGACTGTGAAGCAACAGAATTACTCTGTAGCACTGAATAGTTTTGGGATTAGCTGTAAAGGCATTCATGATCCAGAACTAATCATCCGATATCAGAAACTGACCTCACTAACACTGTCGTGAATGAATGCACCAGATCCTATCAGCAATGTTCGAACAGCCAGTGGACAGTCTTCCAAGAAGAGTAGAGGATGTTTATGCAGTCAAAATGGAGACACTACTGGTTAACTGCAGTTCTCAGAAGTGTGGTGGTGACTAATCCACTGCTTTTGAATCAAGCAGCTGTTCAGCAGCAAAACTCTTATTGATTATGTAGTGATATAACATCCACACAAACAATGTGTTTCCCAAGCATTTCTGAAGCAGAACACACAGCTGAGCTGGGGGTGGCAGTTATAGATGCTAAGACTTGCGTTGGGAGCGACAAAAATGGACAAGATTGAGAACGAGTATTTCGATGGACAGCTGAGGGTGAATGATTTGGAGCCAAATTCACAGAAGTGAGACTGGGTTGACTAGACAAGAGGAAAACATGAAGGCCAAAGAGGAGGTTTACAGATGTGAGAGAGAACATGCAAGCTGCTGGTGTGTAAGAGGACGATGCAGAGGACTGGATAAAATGAAAACAGATTATACATTGTGGCCTGTAATCCGAAAGTAAAATTATCATTTCTGAAGCAGACCTTTCTGCTGAATTCTGAAATAAACCTAAGGATTATGCAACACTGCTGTACACAAATGTGTGTGCAAACATGTAAATACTTGGCTGATGTTTACCAATCCGTGGCTGATGCCTACAGGAGTGGAGAAAGTGAGCAAATATACAAAAATATTCAAAAATGTTATCGCAGTCACTGTTTGGAGCAGATCTTGATGTTATAGTCTGAGTTACATTATAATTTACCCAGCAAACATGCCCAAATCTAAACAGTCATCACTACTTTCTGGGTGCTGGACATGGCTGCCCAATGTCCGCCCAATGTCCAGTTAAATTCCAACAATATTCCACAGGTGCGATGGAATAAATGCAGGGAAGCATTTTGTTGTGTTCCACTGTGTATTGTCTTCACTTTCATTTCACAGCACACAGTCCTCTGCTTTAAGCTTTACACACAACGTATCAACGAGAGGCTATAAACCCAGCACCCAGGGAGCAGTGATGGAGGACTCGGTCGTACCTCAAGATAACCTCAAAGTGAAATAATAATAATAATAATAATCCTAATAATAATCCTTTATTTATAATCCCACGAATGGGAAATTCGTTCTCTGCATTTCACCCATACACACATGTCCAGCAGTGGGCTGCTACTGAAAGCGCCCAGGGAGCAGTGATGGGGACGGCACCTTGCTCAAGGGTACCTCAGCGCAACCTACTGGGAAGGGGTTCGAACCCCCAATCCTCCGATCATGCGGCTAACGCCCTAACCACTAGGCCACCGCTGCCCTAAGTGAATTCATTCGTCATACACAGCACAGCACATAGTGAACCACAATGGCATTTAACCTTTGCGCACAAACACACACCGCAGCTATGAAAGCGCCCGGGGAGCAGTGATGGTTACAGTACTTTGCTCAAGGGTACCTCAGAGCAACCTACTGGTGAGGGAATCGAACCCACAATCTTCCGATCCGGGGCAACTCCCTCACCACTAGGCCGCCACTGCCTCAAGGTCTCGGACTCAAACCTATGACCTTCCCATCACGGGGCCTACTCTTTAACCATGAGTCCACCACCATTCCCAGGAGGGTAGTGAAGCGAAGCTTCATTCCATGAAGAGTAATTGGTAGTTTAGCTCCCTGAGCTTTGTAGGCATCGTTAAAACTTCATGTCGATTTGAATCTGTAGCATTACCCGAGTCTGCGGTGATGCTGTTGTACGGTGGGGGAGCATCAGTTGTCTCTCGGGGCACCTCAGGTGTCTCCTCATCATTGGTCAACTGCGAATGAAAAATAAGAAGAGCTCAGGAAATAACACTACACCTGTCATATTCTCCTCAAACAGTCCCAGAACTAGACTAGTTAAATGGGTTGGTTAAATGGTGTGACCATTCTTCAACCCTCATTAAAGGCTGAGGCCTCCAGGATTATTCTGGGCTGTAAAACTGGTCACTTCTTTCATTCCAGTAGTCAGTTCTTCCCAGCCACAACTCTGGCCTTGGTTAGCCTGTCAGCTGCTTTGGTAAATCCTAGGCCCAGGTTTACAACTTAAGCACCTACACTCAAACCCCACAGGTCATCCTTAGTGTTTTCTTCAGCACTTTCATTCAACTTGTCAACCAAGAGCAAATAACACGAAAAAGCCAGAACTGTCGTTTTTATTTCACTAAAAAAAGCGTCGAGCTGTGGCTAACGCTCATTAGCCAAACAAATGACTAGCTTGCTAAGTGTCGGTGGGGATATAGACTATTTTTTGTCACTTACAGTCTGGGTGACCGTCTTCAAGCCCACTTAATGGCTCATTTGAACATTTTTTAACAACTATTTTTTTCAAATCAACTCCTCGTCCTGTAAACAAACGAGACAAACAAGCTAGCATGAAGCTAGTTAGCGGAACTAGCCCGCTGGGTGATGAGCCTTACCTGCCGATATCCGTTCCTCTGCTCAGCCATCCTCTAGAAAATCTCGAGCAAATGCTTAATTCATAAGAGTTTCTCGCTGGATAACCAGCCGGGGGGTTTGAAGGCCGGCCTGGGTGTTAGTTTGGGTGTTTGCTTCACTCGGGGAGGCAGTGAGGTGTGGTTACAGCCCTGCTGTCCTGCTCATGCTCAGTGTGAGGCTTTCATCACAGCAGGGACCGCGCACGCGCGCGCACACACACCCCTCGTTTTTATGCTTTCTGTGTGGCGCAGTATATCCACTTTTGGGACGTAATTTATGAATGAACAGGGTTGTGGGTTCGAAGCCCTCACCAGTAGGTTGCCCTGAGGTACCCTTGAGCAGGTACTGTCCCTATCACTGCACCCCCAAGAGTTTTACACGGCTGCCCCCTGCTGCACGCTGGTGTGAGTGAAAAGCAGAACGCTCACTACATGTGGATATACATTAGTACAGATTTATGTCTCTCTCTCTATATATATATATATATATAAATATGCGCACATGCACACACACATTTATAATCTTACTTTACCATAAATGTTACTATACATTTACACTTCCAAAATGTCAGTGTTTTGTTCATGTGCACTTCACCTGCTGTTTATTCTTTAAGTTTTTGTACTTGTCCATGGAGAACGATGAATCAGATCAAAAGAAGTCCGATCTGATCTAATGAGCTATTCTGAGCTCTTTTTTTGTAGGAAAGGCACTGGAACAGAAGAAATTGTGTAAAGATGTGAAAGGGTTGCAGGACTGAGGGTTTACGGTACACGTATGTTGACTAATCTGTGGTTTAATGACTGGAGGGTTTACAGATGGAGGGCTGATGGTTCAACCCCGGCCTGGCAGGAACAGTGTGGGTAATAAACTTTAACTTAAATAAGGACGGCGTGATCAGCGGTTGGCCACTCCTGCGTGGATGAAGTGCCCTAATCTCACAACCGCCCTGTAGTCACAGGAATGCAGCCCACAGCTCCTGGAGTGTGTTCACGAGTGTGTTGGGTGTAGGAAGGGGTAAGTGCAGAGAACAAATGAGACGAGATGACTAGTGTACAGTTCCATTTTACCACATTTAAAAAAATAAGCATGTGATGACCATGTAAGAACTTTTCTGCCTGGTAGATTGTTTTTGTAGTTTTGACAAAAAAAAAAAACAACCTGACCTTAAACCAGTGAGCTTTGAGTGACCTTGTGATATGTACACAGTATATCCCATCAACTCAGGGTGGGTTAAGTAACCTCAAACAGCCCACACTAGGAAAATAAACAGGATAAACATGGTGGACCAAACAGGTAAATGCAGAATTGAATTAGATTAAAGGGTTCAAATAATGGAAAACCAAGTTTCCTCAACTTTTTTAATTAAAGTTTTATACAGCGAGTCCAAATGAAAAAAGTAGCCTTCACTCTGCTGTTCATTCAGTTCATGTATACAAACTATGCAGCACAAAAACAGCATGTTTCAAAGGGATAGTTTTTGTGACATCATTAAACTTGTCCATATATATCTGCCTACAGCAGTGTATCGACACCCTTTAATAATGAAGTTACCAAGAGGCCGTCCCGACACAGCAGTCCCGCCTCACACAGGGCCCCCAGTCAGTACACATCATTTATATTTATATATAAACTTCTACAACCACAAATCTAGAGAACCGAGTAAAAGACATACAAATTGTAAGAAATTGGCCCTTTAATGATGAGGTATGTAATGTGACTCATTCAAGAACAACAGTACATATTAAGATTGAATTAATGCATACATTATTTAATAGAATTTGCCTAGTGCAATTAGAAATTAAACTCCAATTTTTCTCCCCCATTTATTTCAGGGAATTTGTGTCTTGGGGGAACATAAAAAATTCAGTTTCACCCCACAATCTTTTATTAAAATGTATTTTAAATATAAAATGATATAAAATTCTTCCTTTAATTAAGTACAAAAATGAAAACATGGTATTTTCTCACGCTCTTGATTTTATCTCTGAAACTGCAAAAATGCCCTCTGTGCTTCTCATTTCAGCATCTGAAACTAGAGGTCCTCCACCAGCTTGTTGTGCACGTGCATCATTCCTATGAAATAAAAAATTACACAACTGGGTCACTCATGACTCATTTCCAGACTGTGAATTTAACCAACACCTCCCTCATAGTTTAATATAGTTTAATATGCAGCCCTGATGCTTTTCCCATAAATTAAGGTCTCTAATTTCAGTCTATTTATTTAGTGACCAGAGGCATCGTAGACGTCAAGGGGACGTGAAGGTGCCCAGAATAGAAAATCTAACCACTGATCCAAAGCCAATTATTGACCCTGTGACCCTCCCTCCTTCACATTTAGAGGAGTAATATTTATTAAAGCCATACAAAGGGCAAAAAAGCTAATACAGCTTTAATAAAATAATTGTAGCTATAATGTTATAATTGATAAACGGATTGCTGTTTCACAAAGGCGGTTGCAGTTACAATAAAATGTCTAAAAGCATGTGCCATTAGGGCCTGTTTTACACCATCAATATACATACAATATCCAGGGTATATTGTGCCCCATTCTAGTTTTGCTCGTTTTTTTCCCCTTTTTTTACAGTTGGAAGGACTCCTTTCCCACATATAGTTCTTACTTTAAAAGCTTTTCACAAACTGAAAAGGTGGCCCACAGAGGCTGCATTTTAAAAATACTGAAGAGTTTGTGGAAAGCCCCTGGTCACTGAAGGTCTTCAGGATCATCTGAACATTTGTGCATCAGATCTTGTAAATTTTACGCTAAAAGCCAAATTCAGCAGGCATGTGTTGTTGTTACCCTTGAAGTATTTCACTGTCTTGACCCGCAGCTCTTGGGTTGCATCCTCGTCACACACAAACACAGTCTGAGGGTGCTGCTGGAACGCTGAGACCGTCCACATGTGATTCACACCTTCCTCTATTGCCTTATAGAGGGCAAAAGCTTTGTGTGCACCAGTGATGAGAATCATTACCTAATAAACAAACCACAACCACAAGAAATTATTTCAGACAAAGATAACAAACCACATGCTTATTGGCTCGGTGGTACTGCGTGCAGCACAGGCAACAGAAGATCAAGCTGTCCCGCTAAGCAGATTCATCAAATTTCCCCAGAGCAAAACACTTCAAAGCAGTGCACTAATACTTTTTCATGAGCTGTTATGACTAAATTATAATTGTAGCTATCAAACTATATTGCACTGTATTGGGACAAAGACAGAATACATGAGTGTGAACGAAAGGGAGGATGATGGAATGGTTAGGATGCAGGGAGTAGGTGAGGGAATTTAAAATATTTCAAAGCTCTTGAGTGGAGAAGAGTGGCTGGAGTGATCTGTGACAGACAGGTACCAGCAAGAGTAAAAGGGAAAGTTTGCAAGACGGTAGTGAGACCAGCTATGTGTAACCGGCCCTCTAGTATTGTTATAATCACACAAAATCAGTTTTAAATCCCAAACTGTTCCTGTTCTACCTGACTGTGAGGACCTCCAAGCCTGTAGTTGCTTTTATTAATTAGAGCCACTCCTGGTCCTTTTTCTTCTTCTGTGGTATGCCCCTATAAATTTGGGATCTCTGCTTGGCCCCTCCCTCTTTCTGCAATTCCCCTAAGAGAGAGCAGCTGGAGTGGGAGCAATACTTATACAGGAAGCAGAGCTGGAGGTGTTAGAGTTAAAGAAGCTGAGATTTTCATTGGGTGTGACGAAGATGGACAGGACTAGAAATGAGTATATTAGAGGGACAGCTCAGGTTGGATGTTTCATGTCCAGAGGAGAGATGGGGATTTTATTGGGAGGAAGATGTTGAAGATGGAGCTGCCAGGAAAGAGGAAAGACCAAGGAAGACCAAGGTGGAGGTTTATGGACGTGGTGAGTGAGGACATGCAGTTGGTCAGTTTGAAGGAGGAAGATGCAGAAGACCGGAAATAGAGAGTGATGATCCGCTGTGGCGACCCCTTGGAAACTATATTGCATTTTGCGTACTGTGAAAACGTGTCCAAGTTATTGTTATAATTTTGCCATTTTGATCACCCTTGGGCTAAAAGCATAGTGCTATGTGATAATAAAATGTTTTTTAAATAAAAGATGGCATAACTAAAACTAAAAGTGTGTATACCTCCCGGGCATCCATCACTGTACCAACGCCTACGGTGAGAGCCATGGTGGGAACTTTGGAAAGATCACCGTCAAAAAAGCGAGCATTGGCCAGGATAGTGTCCATAGCCAGGGTCTTCACACGGGTTCGGGACACAAGACTCGAACCAGGCTCATTGAAAGCAATGTGACCATCGGGGCCGATACCTGCGACACGAGCAGAAACATCAACGTGTTATCTTAAAGCACCAACTCTTGGGATTGACAAACAGAGTCAATCCCTTTAGTGTCACCTTTGGCTAAATGACAGAAGGTCAGAGTTCACTTCGCAATCTTACCGCCAACAAAGAGATCAATTCCACCAGCAGCTTTTATCTTCTCCTCAAAGCTCAGACATTCTTTCTCTAGGTCTGGAGCATTGCCATCCAGTATGTGTGCGTTTTCGGCCCGGATGTCAATATGTTTGAAGAAGTTATTCCACATGAAGGAGTGATAACTTTCAGGATGATCTCTGGGCAAACCTACACAGAGATGGCATTTATGATACAAGGCAAGGATGGATATGGCAAAAATAGAGCATCATCAGGGTTATTTCTCCCAACCAAGCAGTAAACCCTTAGACTGCTATGCCACTTAAAAAGCACTCTTAAAAATCTCTCTGAAATAAAGTTCTGTGCTCCTTAAAAGGTTGATGTGATATCGATTCACCCAGCCATGATTTATTTTACGTAAATATTTTCCAGCTCTATCATTACCACTTCCAATTAAACAGTTTAGCTCTTTATTGCTGCATTGCTTTGCTCTCGAAATATACTCTGCCCTCTGCAATACAAGGGCTGTGACCAGAATTTGCTACCTGGGTGTTTGAGCAGCCCATCATTTATCTTTTCACAATCCCCCACCAATGCATCATTAGCTCCCCGATTAAAAAGCTCCTACGAAGAAATGGGTCACAAGACAGAGGGACTACCATCCATTCAAAAAGCACAAAACAACTCCTTATATCTTAAATGCGAATGAGTCGGGTCCATAAGAAAGACAGTTATAAGTAAACAGGCTGGGCTTTGTGCCATCTCAAAAACAAGGTGACCTGCTAGCTGCAGTGTTTGTTTTAATACTTCAATACTGAATTTTCACTTATTACTACACTCACGCTCAACCTCTACACCACGGTTATACAGAACACTGTCTCTGCTCGGTGTCGAATGAATGCGCTCTGTTGTGTTGTGCTGTGTTGAAGTCTTTTTGCACTTGTGTAGTCTGATGTGTACCATGGCCCTGGAGGAACGCTGTATCATGGGTACTGTATATATGGTTTAAACAGGGACTGCGCCCCAGGATTAGAAAGTCGTGGGTTCGAATCCCGGACCAGTAGGTTGCCCTGAGGTACTCCTGAGCGAGGTTCTGTCCCCATCACTGCTCCCCGGGCACTGGACATAGCTGCCCCCTGCTGCACGTGTGTATGGGTGAAAGGCAGAGGAATTGTGGTTTGCTGTGTGCTGTGCTCGCAATGAGCAAAAAGTAGTCACCTTTATTTAATTAACAAAAAACCTACTTGACTTGAAGGCACTTAAACCAACGGTTACTATTTATTTATTTATAGCACTAATTCATTCTTTCAACGCAAGGAAGCTGCGTTTCGCATTCTATCGGCCGGTAAAGGAGAGAAAACGCCTGCCATATTCTCAGAAGTGATATAGTTTACAATATTGTAACACCGCTGATGAAAAGGTGCAGCTTCTGCAAAAAAGGGACTCCCAGGAGTCCTGAAGAAGAGACACATACCCACATACTCATCCATATTGAAGGTCTTCACATACTGGAACGATATTTCTCCTCTCTTGTAGTACTCTATCAGCTTCTTATAGCATCCCAGGGGAGTACTGCCTAATGAAGAGCACAGAGTAAGCACAGCATGGACAAGAGGAGCACTGAGATGGCTGAGGGTGAGGAGGGAGACAGGAGGTGGGTTTAAAGGACAGTACCTGTTGGAAGGCCCAGAGTGAAACACCTGTGGGGTCCAGGCTGGAAGAGGAGGATCTTGTTCCTGATGTACTTGGCTGCCCACTCACTGGCTGCCTCGTAGTCGCTCAGAATGATCAGCTTCATGGCTCTGCAGGGGCTGAACACACGGCTTTAACCCAGAGAGAAGTCCACAGCAGCCCTGTGCAGACTTTAGCCTCATAAAATGAGGGAGTGAGGCAGGAAGAGGGGTTATCAAGAGAGGGAGGAGGGGGGAAAGTGCATATGGTTACAATTTAGTAGGTCTAGTTACGACAACAAGGGAGCTCCTTTCAAAACCATAAAAATAATGAAAGCTAAACACATTAAAACTGCTTTAAACGGTGTAACGGTGGCTCACGAGACCCAATCACATGATTCTCCGCCGAAGCAGCCAATCAGCTGACCAGGGCCGCGTCCCCAACCACATACCGCTCCCCTTCGCCAGTCAATGGGCTTGGGACAACGGGGCGCCGTTTACTCCCCTCGAACTTCCTAGTGTTCTAGAACGCGGTTTGGGACGCGACCCAGATCTTAGCGGAAGCGATTCTGCAGAGGCGGCAGGTTGACGTGTAAACAGAACTTGGGCCGCTTTAGAAAAAGACTTTAGTACCTCTGTACTAATTCAAAAGCTCACACTAAAACTCTGATTTCAATTTTGTTTCAAAGGGGGGTCTCTCCATTTAAAAACATGAAATAAAATCATTTTAGTAATGAACCACTTAGATGTAAACAAGGTCGTTCAGTGTTTGGATCTGAGATGATCTAATGTTGAGACTTTAGATAACTTGAGCCTAAATGTGAGGACTATCCAGCTCTTTTTGCCTTGGGCAGGTTTGACTTTGGGCTTAGATTATCTGGCTAAACTGAGAAATCCTGCTTTGAAACCCTTCTCTAATCTGCGAGGGGTTATTTTCTAAGTTTTGTGATTTTTGTTATTTTTTTTAAAGATACATCATTTATAAGTGGTGGAAAAAGTGTTAGTATGTAAGTAGGAAGGTAAAATGTTTTGTAAGTCATATTGTCCGAAAAAAAGCCATCATGTTATGAGTATGAATAAAATAAAAGCACAGCATGCAGGTTTTGGAAAGCAAAAGGCCGTATTTGTATTGTGTAGTCTTCCAATTCTTGTTCCATCGACACTGTAAATAAATGATCCGTAGGTTTCTTAAGCGTAAAGCAAAACACACAAAACGCAGAATGACTCGAACCTGGCAGAAATGTTAGCGCCTGAGAAAGGAGGCATTACTTTTATTCAAAACTTATTAGTGTATTATTACTCTTGTAGATATGTATATATATATGGAAAGATAGAGAATTTATAATTTATTATTTATTTATAGCTCCTCTACTTTTTCTCCTGTACTTGTTCCTCTTTCTCTATATCTTTATATATTTTTTCTTTTCTTCTTCTGTACACCTGTCACTTTTATAAGAGCCCTGTAACGCCCAGATTTCCCATTCGTGGGATAATAAAAGATCACTCTACTCTACTTCACCGGAAGTTCACTTTAACATTTGAAAATAAGCCCAAGTTACATTTTATCAACAAGTTCAAACCAAGTTCTCCAACGTGACGCAGTTCAAAATGTAGTTTTTACCAATTAAAAATACCAGACGCACATTAAAGAACTGAATTTCCACACAATGTTTTACCAGCAGGAAGTTAATCTATATGTAATGTATGTGAAAAAAGTGAAAGTGACAACCCTCGCCATTGCGAGGTCACAGCACAGCACGTGAACCACAACGAAACTGGACCTCTGCATTTAACCCATGCAAACACCGTGCAGCAGTGGGCAGCTATTGAAAGCGCCCGGGGAGCAGTGACAGGGACGGTACCTTGCTCAAGGGTACCTCAGGGCAACCTACAGAAGGGAATTCAACCCACAATCTTCCGATGCGGGGGGGCAACTCTCTAACCACTAGGCCACAGCTGCCCCTATTACATTTAAAGCTCCAAATGTTATTTTTTCCCACAACACTTAACTGAGCTCACTGTGGGTTTACTTTCAGCTTACCTGATCAAGAGCTTCCTTCTGAAACACACCACGCTGACACAGGACATTTTGAACGTCATATTTATTAAAACCCAACAAGTGCACCAGACCCACCACAGATACTCAACCATGTGTGCACACAGCACTGATGTCAAAGAGCAGTCTTATTGCGTTATGCTTTAAGCTTATTATTTGTCTTTTTTTTTTTTTAACCAAAAGAATGAACATGCATCATGTAGCCACTAACCATTCGGACTCTCGAAACAACCCCATGGCAGGGAAGATGGAATGACTTGAACAGTGACTGGGAAGCTTAAAGGGAAAGCACAGCCGTCTTAGTCAAGGTCCATGTCTGGTTTGGAGTTGGTGGTTTCTGCCTCGTCTGTGGACCCTTTTTTGTTGCCCCCAGACTCGGCTTCAGTGCTCTCCTGCCCGTTGACTGGTCCGTTCTGTTCTGCTGGTTTTTCCTCTTTTGGCAGCTCCACTTTTGGCTTAGGTTTGGTCACGATGGGGTTGCAGGTGGAGAACAGCTCCTGAGAGGCAGCAAAGTTGTTAATAGCCCATAAAGTGAAAGTGACTACCCCTGTCATTGTGAAACGCAGCACAGCACAATGAAATTCAACTTCTGCATTTCACTTATACACACGTGCAGCAGGGGGCAGCTATTGAAAGCGCCCGGGGAGCAGTGACAGGGACGGTACCTTGCTCAAGGGTACCTCAGGGCAACCTGCTGGTGAGGGAATTGAACCCACAATCTTCCGATCCAGGGCAACTCCCTCACAAAAAAAAAACTCCATCCATGGAAATGTTGGTACTGAATTGTTACACTGCATTCAAATAACTGAATGAAATAACAAAAAGTGGGGAAAAAGCTATTGCACTTCATTGTTGATGGCAGCTCAAAAAGTGCTCTGCTAGTAAGAAACAATCTATTAGGCAAGAACTCACCCTTGTTTTTGCTATAATCTCTGCAACTTTCACTGCTGGGTCCACATTCAGACTTTGTTTACTCTGCTGATTCATTTTGCTATTCATCCATATCATGACTTCATTCACCATCTTGTCAACTTTCTGCACCTCCGCCTCATCCAAATGGTCATACTGCTCCTCCTTCCAGTTAAAGGGTAGAAAAACATTATTCATTGGAAATAAATTAAAAAAAAATAAATAAATAAAAAAAAAGATAAAAATAACATTAAAACACTTTAAGCGCTCGACTTTTACCTTCGTTTTGAAGGCTTCCACAATCTTCATGTACTGCTGAAGCTGTTTTCCCAGCTCTTCAAATGCTTTCGGTCGCTCCTCAAATTCTGTGTATCTGTCTTGAATAGGCTGGCCCAGTTTCTACAGAACAGTTTTTATTCATTAGAATAAATCACGCATGTCCACTTACATTCAGAAGAATCTGCTTTCATAACATAAAATAGTTTGTGCAAATCAAGCATTTCCCAGCTGCCCTAACCATCTGCCCAAAGGCAGTGGGCTCCCCTGCAGACTGGCCAATATTCTGTTTCCGAATGAACTTAAATCACGTATAATACAACTTTGTGCCCTTAAAAAGTGAACTCATCCGTTTATTGCATTTTTTTATGATTCTGCAAACACATGTGCATCTCTGGTAGGGTACTTGCCCACGGACCTATGGCTCAAGAGGTCCCAGGTTTGAATCCCACCTCCTGCACTACCACCACTGGGTCCCTGAGCAAGACCCTTAACCCTGAGTTGCTCCAGGGGGACTGTCCCTGTAATCAGGACATGGAAGTCGCTCCGGATAAGAGCGTCTGCTAAATGCCGTAAATGTAAATGTTGGTATGGGGAGGTACACTGCTAGAGTTTGGTTCTAAATTTCCTTAAAAAATATATTTAATAAACACAGAACTGTGTAAAAACCTTGAGCCACCCCTCATTTCTTAATAGCAAGGTTTGTATTGTATTTTTTAATCGATTGTTGAAGAACACTCCTCCAGCTCTTCCTGAAGGTAAAAGCTTTTGGCTCTCATTTTCAGTCCAGTCCCTGAGCAAATTCAGAGGATTTTTATTTTTAAGCCACACACCGTCCTGTGTATGAATCATTCAAGCAGAACAAAGCGCCTGACGTAAGGCATGAAGCAGTGAAGAAACAGGTGCAGGTGGTTCTAGCTGATCAGGCCGGTGATTAGTCTACTGATGATGTAAAACCTCGTATCTTGACGGGCATTGGCAATAATTTTGCACCAACTAGATGATTCCCTAAAAATATGCAAAATATGAAGAAAGGAAGTTGGCTCAAGACTTTTGCACCACACTGTATGACCTGTGCTAAGACGTGATCCACAACGTAACGGAGATACAACCAACAGACAAATCTACCTTTAACTCAGCAAGTCTGTCAATGTACACTTGTTTTGGTTGGTCCTCTCCATCTTCATACAGCCAGTTTTCTGTGTCCTCCAGTTTTAATGAGAATGTGTCTCTTTCCTGTAACAGCAGTAATAAGTAAGCAATAGCTGTAAAATACTGTCTGCAATACAAAAGCAATCAAGAAGGTTTTAGTGATAAACTATTTTAGAAGTAATTCTGAAAAGTACCCGGCATCGTGGGTTTACTATTGCAAGAGTGTCCAAAGGGATGCAAAAAATATATATATATATTTTTTTAAAAATGTTTCGATGATGCAATTATGTTGCTCTGAGTAATAGGGCCTGCCAGCAGCTGTACATTTTAATTGTACTGTGCAAGAAGACAACATGTAGGTGGTCAGCAGCTTTAAATTTCAGATTTATTCATGTAACTCTGTTGGTTCAGTCTCATATCCAGCTTCTTCAGTCCTGAAGAGTCAAGGTCCACAATAGTTTTGTGATTTTCATCCTTAAAACCAAACTGATGGAACTCCACTTTTAACACACAGGTATTTATAGGTGTTGGAGGAGGGAAACCATCAAACTGTGTTGAGCTGGCCCGCCAAGACTGTAAACATTTTGGGTGGTGGATATCACAAAGTGAAAGTGACTTTTCTCGTCATTGTGAAACACAGCACAGCACAGCGCACAGTGAGAAACAACCTCTACATTTTACCCAAAAACACATGCACAATAGGGGGCAGCTATTAAAAGCACCCAGGGAGCAGTGATGGGGACGGTACCTTGCTCAAGGGTACTGCAGGACAACCTACTGATCTGGGATTCGCACCCACAACCTTCCGGTCCAACAACCTGGGGCCCAACTCCCTAACCGCTAGGCCACCGCTGCCCCATCAAAAACAGTCCAGTATGGTACCTACACTCTCACTGATGAACTTCTCAAACATCCCGTGCAGTTTGTCCCTCATATCATACACATACTCTTCTACATAGTTCTTGGCATCGTTTCGTTCTTTTTCAAGCTTGTCCTGCATGATCATCTTACCCTACAGGGAAAATAAAGCAGCACACATTAACGAACCACCAAAGAGGCGAAATAAGCCACGTTGTTTCTTACGGAGGAGTTTCAGGGAACGAGAAGCCGTACCTCGTTCTCCACAAAGAGATTAAGCATTTCAATAGCCAACTGCCATTGTGGGTTGTTTTCAACGGGCAGTTCCAGAACCTTTGTCTTCACTTTCGGCTTTTTAGCTTGTGGAGGCTGATCAGACTTCTTTTCTTGCTTGCCTTCTTCTGTTGCCTGAATAAAGTGCAAACCACAAAGGAAACAAACATTCCTGAAGGCAGTCTTCTTGACCTCTAATGTGAAAACAACAATCAGTAATAGGACATTACCTCCATTTCTTCCGATTCAGGTTTCTTTTCTCCATTTTCGTTCTCTCCATCATCCTGACTCTTCTGCTGATCTTCATCCACTTGCATTTTGTTCTGCAAAGAGCAATACTTAAGCGGAGTTCCGTGTTTCACATGTAGTGAATGAAGCCCACAAACAAACACGCAACAAAGCTTTCTGCTGAGAAATGCAAATTTTTTTGCCTACATCATGCAAATCGAGTCCTTAATGAAGGCAACGATGACTGAAGTCAAGTCAAGAGTATGAAGCAAAAAATTCACAGAAACAAAAGTACCTCTTCGTCTTTTTCAGCTGTCTGTGCAGGATTTTGCTCCATGTCCATGGGCTCCTCTACCTCCTCAGACTTCTGCATCTCCACTAGAGAGGCACTGGACACGCTGAAAATTCCATGGACATTAATCCGCACTTTTACCTTCACCTTTGAACTCTCTCCAGTTGCCTGGGGCACAACCTTCTGGATCATGTACTTTCCTAGTGAATGAAGTTAACACTGAATGACAAATACTGACAAATGACAATAGTAAGAAAAAAAAAGGTTGTTCCAAATATTTTTTTACCTATGGTAGGATCTGGGTAAGGCAGTTCTTTAGGGGTGTTGTAGTAGGCCTCCAATGAGAAAGGCTCTTTCCGGTAAAAGGTTAGCACTTTGGAAAAAGGGACTGCATGGTTTTTCTGGAACACCTCGCACTCACTAAAAATGATAAATAATAAGGCTCGTTAGGTTCAGAGCTTGGAAAGGATTGAGACACACATGACCCTACTGATCATTCCCTAATTGTGTGTGGAGTTAGAAGTGCTTGGGACACTTTTTCAACAGATTTTCTGTTTCTTTTGGGAAAATAGATGCATGGTAAAGAGAGACGTTTAGAAGAAACTCATAATTCACGAGAGATCTTAAAAGAAATGTATATTTAAATTGTTTGGCCAATTATGTTTTTTTAATATGCAATGCATTCTAAGAATGTAAGATAACCACAAAGGTCCTTAAGAGCTGATTTACCTCCTCAACCTAGCCTGGTTCAACTCACATTTAAAGAAGGGAACTATCAAACCAGGCTGGACATCAGCCATCCAGGATGGGAGGTGGATACCCCTGCTAGGCTTTTAGTCCCGCACAGCACAAGAGGAGACAGTTCAGAATTGTTATCCGGGCTAAAACTGCTGCTTGAAAGTAGTATTTCATAAATAAATTAAAGCTGAATTTTCTCTTTATTTTATACAACTGAATTTTGCTCCATCATATTACATGCATGTTTTTCATTCATCCTGTCAGATGTCAATTTGCAGAACTGGGAGACGATGGTCAAGTTTGGGTCAGTTTTAAACTTCATGCGGTTGGAAGAAGATCAAGACAATTTTGTTGGGCTCAGGTCAGCTTTTGAATAAAACTGAATATAGTTTTAGGCGAGCCTGGCTTGGGCAGAAAGTTTAGACTGTTTTTAGGAAAATTCAAACCTTATTAAAGCGCAAGTAACAAAATAAGAGACCTTAAGGGAAAAGAAAGAGCTCATACCTTACACCATCCTCTGCTGCAGAGTTCCATTTTAGAGAGATTGAGTAGGGAACTACATCCGTTATGGAAAACTCACGGACTTTAAAGGCAGGAGACAAGATTGCACACTGTGGAAATGTGAAAAAGCCAAATGAACCAAAATCAGAAGACACTTAACTGACAACACATTTACTCAAACCTAGATACTATTTAGCAGTTGTTTGTATTCTGCAGTTTCTGTAAACTGGCACTATGTCCCCTCTTACATTAGATATACCATTAAAAAACCAACTTAATGTTTTTCCAAGGAGTGATTCAAAAGACACAGCTGGATGCTAAGTGCAGGCAGACCTGAAGGGCGCATCCTCTGGCAACAGCTTCATCAGCATTCAGGGTCGTGCTTAGTTCCTTCCCAAAGAATTTGCTGATTCGCTCCTTAACTGCTGGCATTCTGGAGGCACCTCCCACAATTTCTACAGCATAAATGTCCTCATTCTTCAGATCTGTAGACAGTTATAATAGACATGAGGCCACCGTGATTATTGAAATTTGATCATTCAATTAACTGCTTCAAAACGGATTTCCATTAATATTTTTTTAATCCAATTTAATAAATCATCACAACTTTAAGATTGTTCAAATACTTATATAACCAGTAATATGTTCCTTAAACCTGGTACACTGAAAAAACAGGCTCTTACTCACTTGCTTGTTCCATTATACTGCGCAGGGGAGGCTCTACTCTTGCCAGAATGTCAGCACACATCTCTTCAAACTGACCTCTGTAAGAACACAACGAGAGGAAGAATCAGTTGACAGATTATACAAACTGTGCAACTATGTGGGCACTGTTCAGATAGATATGCTGTTATTTTCCTTTTAGTATACGAAAGACTAAATACTGAAAATAAATCCTGTGTCCATATACTGTATTTTAAAAGGTGCTCTAAGGCTCAAACATACAAGCCTAGATAAAAAGACAGAAACAGAGCTGAGCCTATATAATCTAGATATACGAAACATTTAGACTTTAAATCACAGCGGTTTGGCCAAAATACATGTGTGTGAATAAAATGGAGGACAGTGGAGTGGTTAGGTTGCAGCTAGCAGAGGTGGCAAAGGTGGGGGAGTTTAAATATTTGAGGTTGAAGTGTTGAGAATATCTGGAAGTGTGCATTAGAAAGGAAAAGAGAATGAGGCAGTTTGGAATAGGTGGAGACGAATGGCAGGAGGGATCTGTGGCAGACACTCCCAGCAAAAGTGAAAGAACAGGTTTACAGGATGGAAGTGAGACCAGCAATGTTATATGGGTTGGAGATGGTGGCATTGGTGAAAAGACAGGAGGCGGAGCTGGAGGTGTCAGAGTTAAAGATGCTGAGATTTTCGTTGGGTGTGACGAGGATGGACAGGATAAATGAATATATTAGAGGGACAGCTCAGGTTAGACGAGGAGAGACGAAGACTATTTTGGGAGAAAAATGTTGAGGATGGAGCTGAGCTGCCTGTCAAGAGGAAAAGAGGAGACCAAAGAGAAGGTTAATGGATGTGGTGAAAGAGGACATACAGGCGGTCAGTGTGAAAAATGAAGATGCAGAGGACCGAAAGAAAAGGAAACATGATCCTCTGTGGGGACCCCTAGTGAGAGCAGCCAAAAGAAGATGATTTTATCACAGCAGTAAAACCTCAGAAAGATCAACATTTTAGAGAACATCTCTCCAGCATTCCCATGTTACCTGTTGAGCTTTCCAGAAACATCAATGTCATTCATGAAGCACTCAATATTTAGGGGCAAATCTGAGGAATTGGCACTCATCAGTTTCTTGAGTTTCTCACACTCCTGGTAGAGGCGAACCAAAGCCCTAGGCTTGGATTTCACATCCAACTTATACTTCTTTCCAAACTCCTCACAGAAATAGTTTACTAAAACCTCATCGAAGTCTTTTCCTCCCAAATGTGAGTCGAATGCTGTAGCAAGAACCTTTTTAGGTTGAAAACAACAACAACAAAAAAAAAAAAAAAAAAAAAAAAAACAAAGGAGGTTATTCATATTTGTAAAAGCAGTATGCATACATATAGCCTGCCCTGACAGTGAAATTAGACTTTAGTACACACCTTGAGCTTGCCTTTGTTGAAGGCACAGACTGAGACCTGGTAGCCTGAATGGCCAACATCCACAAAAACCACTGTCCTGGGTTTCTCCTCAGGAGCGGGGAGATCCTGTTTGTAAATCCCATATGCCAGAGCCACTGCAGAGACAAAACGCTGGAGTTTGAGACATAAATCTCGGTGAAACTCAAATACGGACTTCCCACATTCGGATATTATTTCTGAAATACTTGTTCGGTCACGTTCAAAAAGCAGGAATTTCAAGTCTTCTATTTTTTAACAATTGAATTATGATCTTTTTCTCCATTTCATTTAATTGATAACCCATGTCATTGCGAGGTCACAGCACAGCACAGCACACAGTGAACCACAACAAAATTGGACCTCTGCATTTAACCCATGCAAACACCGTGCAGCAGTGGGCAGCTATTGAAAGCGCCCGGGGAGCAGTGACAGGGACGGTACCTTGCTCAAGGGTACCTCAGGGCAACCTACTGGTAAGGGGTTTGAGCCCACAATCTTCTGATCCTGTGGCCAACTCCCCTAACCACTAGACCACCGCTGCCCTGCTTCATGACTTTAAGCAGTTACTTTGGCATGTTGGGGCAGCATGAGAACACCACATCTTAAAGTAACACAATTAGAAAGAAGGCTAAAAACCTTTAGTATGTTACTGAAATTTAATTTAACCTGAACAGCCAATAGCTGTTCATTTTTTTAAATCTATTATTTCCTGGTAATGTAATCTTATGGCCACAGCCACGTCGGTCACTTCATTACACAATCTCTTGATTATTGGTTGATGATGGTCAACTTTATTTAAACAAGCCTGGATTCTGAACATCAGGTCAGATCAAAC
The DNA here is from genome assembly GCA_017165825.1 of Hepsetus odoe. Classification (NCBI taxonomy): domain Eukaryota; kingdom Metazoa; phylum Chordata; class Actinopteri; order Characiformes; family Hepsetidae; genus Hepsetus; species Hepsetus odoe. Next base: position 21,909,861 of record CM029372.1, on the reverse strand, counting down.
CTTTGCAGAATGGGTGCGACTCAAATTGTCACGCCTGTTTAACACCCTAACATAAACAAAAACAGATTTCAAAGAGTTCCATGCCCAAGTCTTGACAAAGATTTGATTGTGAGGGACTTTACCAGCAGTAGTTTCATTCATGAGTCGCAAACAGTTCAGTCCTGCGATCTGAGCTGCATCCACAACCGATCTCCTCTCAGCATCAGTGTAGTAGCAAGGAACCTTAAAAACATTACAGACATGCTTAGACCATGCAAAAATAATGAGTTTTGGACAATAACAACGCAAGTTAACTATACTCATTTAGCTTTGTGCAATAAAGGCTTCTCCAAAAACACCAAGATGACTAAGAAATGAAGAAACTGGAGCACATCAGCGTGTATGATCACATCTTCAAACATGTCAGGTCAAATGATGTACATGTGCACATTCTCTAGGGAGAATAAACTTAAATATAGGATTTAGAACATTTAAGTGTGTCGAGGAAGGGTGTTTCATTTCACTTTTGGTTTTTCATGCAGCGGTAATAAACTAGCAAAAATAAGCACTAGAATAATGGTACTCACTGAAATAACACAGTCTGCCACAGGCTTTTTCAGAGCACTCTCAGCCGTCTCTTTCAGCTTGGTGAGAAGCATTGCTGTGACTTGTTCGATACTGAATACCTTCTCCTCCTCCATGTATGTAACCTGACAACGCGTCATTGGAAAAAGGCAGGATAAAAATGCAACTGTTAACAGGGACTGGGAGAAGATAAAAAAATTCAAGAATTCAAATTACAGTCTGTTCACACTAGACTGTTATGTTGAATGATTCACGCAAGCAATGCTGGCAGCTTGTAAAGCATTGCCCATCTGTTGATACGTGCTAAACGAGTCTAGTGGTACACATTCACAGCGCTTTTTTGCACGGCACACAAATCATTTTTCATTATCTCTAATCTAGAGATTGAGGCATTTTCAAATGACTGTGTGAAATGGATCTCACTCTGTTCACACAAAGCACACAGTACTATTCAAAAAAGTAATATCCCTGTAGCAACCTAACCAATTCACATTTAATAGCACTATGACCATGTTGTACTGAAAAACATGCAGAAGACAAAATATATGTGGAGTCCAGTGCAAAGGTATGGCAACAAAAGTACGTTTAAAACTATTTGACTTATTGAGGCTGTTTACACTGTGGCAATATATACTTTCAGCAACTGGATGATGTTTGCATGAAAAGTGGCTTCCATTGCAGGCTCCATCACAAGCTCGAATGGTTAATGGATGAAGGGGATTTAAGAAAAACCAACACATTGCATGTGGAAATGGGACATACAATGCACACTGTAATCTGAATAAAGCACTTAAAGACATGATTCGGTAATTATGCTTACATTAACGGCATTTAGCAGACGCTCTTATCCAGAGCGACTTCCATGTCCTAATTACAGGGACAGTCCCCCTGGAGACACTCAGGGTTAAGGGTCTTGCTCAGGGACCCAGTGGTGGTAGTGCTAGAGGTGGGATTCGAACCTGGGACCTCTTGAGCCTTTGGTCCATAGGCAAGTGCCCTACCACTAGACCACCCCTAGTGAAACATGGTAACATGAGGTATAGTAGCTTATTTGTGAGCCATCAAAAAAAAGATTATTCTCCTGAAATATTCATCACTGAGCCTGATGAATGTAAAATACTGCATATTGTATGCTAACAAAGGTTAGACAGGAGTCCCCGTGGACGATGATGTTTGCTGATGACATTGTGATCTGTAGCGAGAGCAGGGAGCAGCTTGAGGAGACCCTGGAGAGGTGGAGATACGCTCTAGAGACAAGAGGACTGAACGTAGGACAAAGATGGAATACAAGAGTGTGAACAAAAGGGAAGGAAGTGGAGTGGTTAGAATCCAGGGAGTAGAGGTGACAAACATGGAGGAGTTTAAATACTTGGGATCAACAGTTCAGAGTAAAGGCGAGTGTGGAAGAGAGGTGAATAAAGCGTCCAGGCAGGTTTGAATGGGTGGAAACAAAAGGCAGGAGTGATCTGTGACTGATGGTGACCAGCGAGAGTGAAAGGAAAGGTTACCAGGACGGTAAGTGAGACCAGCTATGCTATACAGATTGGAGACAGTGATCCTGACGGAGGCAGAAGACAGAAGGCGGAGCTGGAGGTGTCAGAGTTAAAGATGCTGAGATTTTCGTTGGGTGTGACGAAGATGGACAGGATTTGAAATGAGTACATTAGTGAGACAGCTCAGGGTGGATGATTTGGAGACAAAGTTAGAGAAGCAAGCTTGTGTTGGTTTGGACATGTCCAGAGGAGAGACGAGGAGTATATCGGGAGGAGGACGGAGCTGCCAGGAAAGAGGAAAAGAGGAAGACCAAAGAGGAGGTTCATAGATGTGGGTAGAGAGAACATGCAGGCCGTCTATTTAAAGAAGGAAGATGCAGAAGACCAGAAGAAATGGAAATGAATAATGTGCTGTGGCGACCCCTAACGGGAGCAGCCAAAAGAAGAAGAGGAGGATGATAATGCAACATCAGGGTGCCCCATTTGGTTTTTGATTTATAATAATATTTTGATTAAATGTCACTTTCTTTTACCAAAAGCATTTTAATAGCAGTAGCGTTCATGTCTTTAGCTTCTTCCAGATGTTAGGGCCAGTCCTTTAATATTCTAGGTATCACCCAAAGTATGAAAGGACATAATTTCAAACTTCATCTAGCAAAGCAAGTGGAGCGATAAACTAAAACCGACGTAGGTACATCAAATACAGCGGGGCAGACACAATGTGATGGCTTAGAAGGGGCTTGTCAAACAAGAGCTACTCTGCATGTCTAAGAAAATATCTCTGTTGAAGTCCGCTTAAGTTGCAGTGACCGTATTGCAAAGGGTCCGCGGCGACAGCGTTCTGCCTGTTGAACATCGCATCAGGCCTGTTCCTTATTGTTGTGTCAGCACTTGTAAACCTCATAAACATATTTACACACCAAACTTCAGCACGAATAGATCAAATCGATTATTCCCAGTACGTGGAAAATATGGCTCTTCTTGTTCATGTTGTAGAACTTAAAAACATCACCATCCTACTAAACCATACAATGCTGTGGACCCCACAAAGCACATCATTCACTCAGGTATTCCAAATAACTGTGTACATCAGACACAAATACCTTGAAATATTGAGCAAGGCAAAGTATTACGCTTTTAATTCAATTTTCTTTACTATTTTTTGCAAAAGCAAATGTGTGTCACATCCCAGTCCCACATTTCAGAACGTGCTCCACTGGCTGTCATGTGTTTAACATTTCAGCATCACTCACCTTAATGCCTGTTGTTCCGCTGGGCATTTGTGAAAGCTCATACACAAGACTTGATTTCAAATTCTGAACAAACGGGTCTGTGAAAGCTCGTCCATGTAAACGTTTGAATCCCTGGACCGTGTTCTGGCAATTAGTGACCACCTGTATCACAATGAAAAAGAATCAGAAATTTGGCAGTTTTACTGGAACAATGGGGGGGCGTTTTAAACAGCTCACAATCTAAAACATTACAGTACCTTGATGAGAAATCAACATGAAAAAAATATTCACATATTCAAAAAACTATTTTGTCCTCATACCTGGCTTTTTGCGGCTGCGCCAATTGATCGATTTCGCGGCCCAAAAGACACACATGCTCTGAAGAATAAAATCAAGTTATATTAGTATTAAAAATACATTTGTTAATGAAACAACAGAGAAATCTACAAAAGGAAACCCCAGTCAGAAAGAATAAAGCATGCTTTCTGTGTGGAGTTTGTATGTTCTCCCCGTGTTGACGTAGGTTTCCTCCAGGTGCTCCAGTTGAAGTGAAAGTGAAAGTGACAACCCTTCTCATTGCGAGGTCACAGCACACAGTGAACCACAACGAAATTGGACCTCTGCATTTAACCCATGCACTCAAACACCGTGCAGCAGTGGGCAGCTATTGAAAGCGCCCGGGGAGCAGTGACAGGGACGGTACCTTGCTCAAGGGTAGCTCAGGGCAACCTACTGGTGAGGGAATTGAACCCACAATCTTCCGAAGCGAGGACAACTCCCTAACCACCTCCCTAACCAGTTTCCTCCCACGGTCCAAAGACATGCATGTCCAGGTGGAATGGAGATACTAAACTGCCCCCTGGGTGTAACTGTGTATCTGTCCCAGCAATGGACTGGCAACCTGTCCCTGTTCATCCTACCACTACCCTGGGTTAAGATAACTCATAACTCATAAAATGGATAGAAAAAGGAACAAATGGATGAAAAACATTTGGGTTGAACAGTTGTGTCAGATGGCGTTAGCTCAAAGGAGACCAAAATGAATGTCTATGGGACGCTGTGTTTGTGTGGCAGGACAGGCTCACTGAACTCCATCAGCAAAAGCAATACAGTGTTCACATCAAAGCAGAGAAGAAGGAACACATGAGCATTTTAAAATACTAATAGAATAAACATTCTATTAGGATTCTATTTGATGCAACTGCATCATTCATAGTATACAAACATCATCAATCAACAACTGAGTCCAGCACATCCTCACATCACGGCCCCCTTGCCCCTGAGGTCAATCATTTACAAGCTGAATTCTATCATCTTTATTCAAATATCATAAGAAAACTGAAATGTGAACTGAATCAAATCATTGACGGAGATCACCGGTACACTCCTAGTGTCTGCACATTAAGAACTGAAACTGGGAGGGAAACAATAAATGGTTTAAAGCCAGTTTTCACAAATGTAAATGAACAAAAAAGTATAAATAAATAAAAGCTGTGATCTTTCTGTGAACCCGAACCGTGGGTCCTGAAGCGCCTATGCACGCAAATTCACTGTATTGCATTTGTGGAAATTCAACAAAATGCGAGCAGTTTGGGGAATAAATGAACAGGATGTGACTGATGAATCTTTTTTAAAGCCCTGGCAATTAATAAATGAATCAATAGATCATGAAAATTAAAAATGAGCATCAGACCAACAAGCCCTTATTTAGCAAGATTTGTAGATATTTGTAAAGCTCACCAAAAAGAGCTCCAGAAAGCAATCGGCTTTAATGTGTGATTCCCAGCATCCTTCACTAATGAAGCTGACCACAGACGAAAATCAAGAAGGGAAAAAACACAATGGGTTTCTAAACAGCACAGCCGCTTATCCTTCGCTTTATAGAAGAAAACGAGCAGATCTGGGGTCAGGCGGGGGGAGGACGCTGTTTCAGAGAGATCTGAAGCTGAATGAAGCGGTGACATGAACTAAGCTCATATCGAAGCGCAGGAGAGACACGTGTTGGGAAGTATCGCGATATCGGTGTTGCTCAATGGGGAAGTATCGCGATACCGGCGTAGCTCTGCCTTTCTGTTAGCGGGCTTGGCTAATGAGGGGAGCAGAAATTTCCAGAAGCTTCGAGTAAAAACACATCCATATGTCACATCCACACACCCACATGAGCCCCCCGGTCTCAGGGCTCAGCCTGGGCTCCTGGGGGTCGCGTGAACTGTCAAAATGGCCCAAACCGAGCGGCTTTGGACGGTTAATCGGGCCAACCGACCGAGCGCCGGGGGGCCCGAGGACGCCCGTCCGCCCGTGTTTACGGAGCGGGGCTCGCTGTGGCAGCAGTGAGATTGTGTCTGAAGGGTGAAGTGAGGGATTAAACGTGTGTCCGTCACTTACGGCGTGCACCGGTCGCTGTACTCATTCGCCACCGTCTCGATCCCTCCGGCTCGGGCCACCGCGATGTAGCAGCTCATAAAACCAACGTCAAATCCAACCACAGACATGTTTAAAAGTGTGAATCCGAGACCCTGAACCGAACTGCTGGTGTGTGTATGTGTGCGTATGTTTCACACTCGTTGATTCATCCTCTCAGCCCGGCCAGAGAGTGAAGCCGGTCGGATAAAGGGAGGGACCATCGGGCGGGCAAACAGGTCCAACCAAACACTCTCCTCCTCGGATCCCGCCCCACCACTTTATTACAACAAAAAAGACTTCCAGAATAAACGACCAGTTAACCAGATCGGAGTACGTGTGTATTATATTATTCCGTTCATACAGACTGTGCACTGTTGAACATTATGAAGCTGTTGAGCTGTGGGATATAATCTCACCAGCAGCCTGGAAATCCTTGTGGAGAAAACCGATCTGAGTTCAGCTCGACCGTCTTAAAACTCTTCAAAACGACAGTATTTACACTGATTTACGCTCTCCGGGCGGTGCTGGTCCTGAGGTTAGGAAATAGCCCCCATGACCAGCATAAACATATAATAAATGTATATATTAATGATATTTTGTTTTATAGGATGAATTTAATTTGAAGTTTAAATGAAAAGAACAGAAGTGCTGCTGAAGTTGAAAAGCTCAATGGATGGACTGTCTTCAGTTATTATGTGAAATAATTATGATTTCGATCTGGAACAAAATCACAGCTCTGAAGTTTCCTGGGCAGCTCTGTGTTTTATTCTCTGCTCCTCTGACTGGAGTCCTTCCCGTAAGCGTCTGAAGTGAGTGCGCTGGTTGGACCTAAGTGCCCAGCAGCAGGACCCGGAAGTGACGCTTGGTTGCCATGTTCACCACGGGCTATCGGGGTCTGGGCGGAAAAACCGGCCAGAACTTACTGCAGCGCCTGGTTTTAAAGTCGCGCGGGGCCCGTCCGGAGCTGAGCACGAGGACACTTCGCCACGGGACAGTTTGGCGGTCGGCCGTGACGCCGTTTTACGTCACGACCCCTGTTTTCTACGTCAACGCTGCTCCTCACCTCGGGCACGTGCACTCGGCCCTGCTGGCAGACTGTTTACACAGATCCAGGAGTCTGCAGGGCTTCAACAGCAGGTTAGCCACAGGTAAACACACACACACACACACACACACACACACACACACACACACACACACACACACACACACTCACTCACTCACTCACTCACTCCTCGCCTTACACTGCTGTTCATACATCACTTTACACACTTGTAATCCTCATTTGTCAAGCATCAATTAGTTCATCCATCACAGCTACATGCATTAGAAATGAATCCCTGAATGGCTCCTTAGGCTATGAGCAAAAGTACTTAAAAGAACATTGAATACATTAAAATAAATCTGTGTCTAATAAATCTAACTGGATTAAACCTGGTGGTGGTCTAGTGGTGGGTGCTTGCCTATGGATCTATGGTTCAAGAGGTCCCAGGTTTGATCCCACCTCCTGCACTACCACCACTGGGTCCCTGAGCAAGACCCTTAACCCTGAGTGTCTCCAGGGGGACTGTCCCTGTAATCAGGACATGGAAGTCGCTCTGGATAAGAACGTCTGCTAAATGCCGTAAATGTGCTAAAATATACAAAAACAGAATATATGTAAATGTGTACTTTTAGTTTTTGAGCAGGAAAATGGAGTATTTACAATGAATTACCCAAAGATTTTCTTTTTTTTTTTGGTCAGATTAACACTTACTGCATCTTCCGAGTCTTTTTCTGTCTTGTGAACCCTTAACTGAGCTGTTTTACGCGAACCTGCACTAAAAGATCCCTTCAGTACTGCAGGTGGGAAACACTGAGTTAGAGTTCGGGAATATGAATGCCTTTCTTCCACAAAGGATGTTGCATTTATCACATTTATCACATCCTAACAGGCATATTAGGAGCAGCGGGCTGCACAAGGGTACCTCAGGATAACTTACTGGTCCAGGCCTCAAACCCACAACCCGCTCATGGGGCCTCATCCCAAATAACTTAGCAATCAGTGCCTCCGTTTGATTTGACTGCATTCAGCAACAAGTGCGTTAGTGAGGTCAGGGACTGATGATCGGCAGTACGAGGGTGTTCCAGGCATTTTAATACAGCCCTGAATTCATAGTCCGTCTCCTCTTATGTTTTCTGCAGGTACTGATGAACACGGTCTCAAGATTCAGCAGGCGGCTGGAGCTGCTGGTGAAGACCCCCTGTGCTTCTGCACCAAGGTGTCCGAGAGGTTTCAGGAGGTATTTAGAAGTTTCAGTGTTTCCTACACGGACTATGTGCGGACCACAGAGGACAGACATCGCCGGGCTGTGGAGCACTTCTGGACTGAGCTCCGCAACAACGGGTTCATCTACAAAGGAAGTTATGAAGGCTGGTACTCCACACCGGATGAAAGCTTTCTCACACCAACTCAAGTGACCGAGGCTGTTGACTCTTTCGGGAGAAAGGTCAAAGTGTCCACAGAAAGTGGTCATAAGGTAAAGTAAAAAAGAGCTGTGGGGAAAAAACTGACCACCGAGTTTCACCCTTTGATTTGATTGTTGTGTTACAACATTACAGTTCTAGAACACAGATTGCATAGATGTTATTTTGGCCAACAATTTTTGAAAATCTTTTGAAGTTTCAGTGCATCACCTTTAAATCAACACTTGATTGAAGCCCTACCCACCGGTGTCACTTCTCTGCTTTATACATGTTCTGGCAACACAATTTGGTGCCCACTGAGCATGGTACCATCCCTATCACTGCTCCCCGGGCGCGTTCAACAGCTGCCCCCTGCTGCACATGTTTGTATGGGTGAAACAGAGGTTGAATTTCGTTGTTTCGTGCTGTGCTGTGTTTCACAATGACGAGAATAGTCACTTTCACATCAATGCATTTTATCTGAAGATTGGTTTGGGAGTCACTGCTTTCTTACTTTCTTACTTTATTTATTGGGGCAGCGGTGGCCTAGTGGTTAGGGAGTTGCCCCTGGATCGGAAGATTGTGGGTTCGATTCCCTCCCCAGTGGGTTGCCCTGAAGTACCCTTGAGCAAGGTACTGTCCCCGTCACTGCTCCCCGGACGCTTTCAATAGCTGCCCACTGCTGCTTGTGTGTGTATGGGTGAAATGCAGAGGACGAATTTCCCATTCGTGGGATTATAAATAAAGGATTATTATTATTATTATTGTTGTTATTCCTGACTCGACTCAGCAGTTCTAAACTGTTATATTGGTAAAGTGGTTGTAGGACCAGGGAATCCAGAAAAGACATGCAGCCAGAAATGATTGCTCACCCCAAATGCTATCGTTTCTCCTGTTTCTCTTCTCCAACTAAACACATGTTCAACATGAAGTTCAGAAGCCTTACAGTTATCAGCCTTTTGTAGGTCCTCTAGTATCCGAGACCACCATGCTCTGTAACAAAAACTGATTTAAAGGAAGTGTTTTCCCACACATTCTTCACTTCTGTCTACAAACCATCCATCGTGAGTGGATTAACTCCTAAAGCTCTTAGTGGGTGCGTTTCACTTGAACTACGCAGCTTTTTGAATGCTCCCCTTGTCATTTGTTGTGGTTTGGCTCTTTAATGGAACGGACATGCACGTATGACATGCCTATGAGGAGTTCTCTCTCATGTCGTTCATCTCTACTTTATATGGATGTGTTGCTCTGCCTCACCTGTGTGAATGTGTTATTGTTTTAACAGGTGGAATGGATGAAGGAGGAGAATTATCTTTTTCGCCTCTCTGATTTTCGAATGGAGCTACAGCGCTGGTTGAAGTCCAACCCGAAAGCCATTCAGCCAGAAAAGTTTTATCACACTGTCTTTCAGTGGCTGGAGAATGATCTCCCTGATTTGTCAGTGTCACGGCAGAGAAACCGCCTGCAGTGGGGCATTCCAGTTCCTGGAGATCCCAAGCAAACGATTTATGTTTGGCTGGACGCTTTGGTAAACTATCTGACCGTTGTGGGTTATCCTGTAGAACACTCCCAGTGGTGGAGTGCTGTCCATCACATTATTGGTAAAGACATCTTAAAATTCCATGCCATATATTGGCCAGCCTTTCTCTTAGCTGCAGGACTGCCCCTTCCTCAGGCAATATATGTGCATTCCCATTGGACAGTCCGGGGGAAGAAGATGTCCAAAAGTCTTGGAAACGTGGTGGATCCGCTTGAGAGGTCACAAAGGTTCACAGTGGATGGCATGAGATACTTTCTCCTGAGACAAGGGGTTCCAGACACAGACAGCGATTACGACGATGACAAAGTGGTGAAACTGTGCAACAGTGAACTGGCTGACTCCCTTGGGGGTCTTCTCAATCGATGTACTGCACCTTCTCTCAACTCTGAGCAACTGTATCCTCAGTTCTCCAACCACTGCTTTCCAAAGGATCCCGAGGATCCCAGTGGAAGAGTGCTGCCGGAGGATTATAAAATGATCAAGGCCGTGTCAGATCTTCCTGCTTTGGTGAAGGAGCACTTTGACAACTTACATGTGTATAAAGCGTTGGAGGCCATCAGTGGGTGTGTTCGCCTGACTAATGGGTTCATCCAAAGACACGCGCCGTGGAAGCTTAACTGTGGCGAAACCGAGGACAAACTCTGGCATGACACTATACTCCATGTGTCCCTGGAGTGTCTAAGGATTTATGGCATTCTCCTGCAGCCAGTTGTGCCAGCGCTAGCAGACAGGATCCTGTCCAGGTTAGGGGTGAAGACTGGTGAAAGGAGCTGGGCTCATGCACTTGATTTTCTGTCAAGGTACGAAGGTAGGCAGTGCCCTTATGAAAGTAGAGCATTAGGTCCAGACACTGGGGTGCTTTTTAACCGCTTAGAGAGGAACAAACTACAAGGGAACCCCTCCCAAAAACCAGGGAAACCACTTAAAGTAAGCTCTTTGTAAAGTTTCACCAGATTTAGAAAATATGGAGTATCGAATAGGAGTATATTCGCAGCTGCAGGAAGAATTTTGACCACTAGAGGGAGGCAGAGACCAGTCATTTTTTGGATAAGAATAGTGAAACTACAGAAATTCCCTGACCTTGTCATCTGGTTTGTTCTTTTCTTACTTTCAACATTTGTTCAAGAATCAAGTGGTTACTTGCTCTGAATATCATAATCTCACCTTGTGACAGGTGCCTTTATAACAAGATAATCAACGTTCAACGTTCGTGTTGAAAAAGCAATGCACGTTTTACAGAACTGACTGTTACCATGTTGAGACAATGAATGTAGGCTCACACTTCACATGGATAGACAGTAATTGACTGCTGTGTTTGCACTGGAGACACCGTGACCCAGGGTTTAAATGGCTGCTTGATTTCGTAAAGAAGTCCAATAATTGCCAACATGTTAAATTTCACTCCAAACCACTCAGAATGAGTGTTTTTCTCAGTTAATGGAAGACACTAGGTCAGGGACTCCCCTTTCTTCACTGTGGGACTCGTAGATTTTTGACCGTTGCAAGCTTTAACATGGTTTTAGCAGAGGCAGCGGTGGCCTAGTGGTTAGGGTGTCGGCCACATGATCGGAGGATCGGGCGTTCGAACCCCTTCTCAATGGGTTGCCCTGCCGTCCCGCTCCTCCCTGCGATGGGCTGGCGACCTGTACCAGCACTCCCCCGCGACCCCATTTGGGACAAGCGGCAGAAAATGGATGGATGGGTGGTTTTAGCACTGGTGTACAGGTGAGCGTGTGTGGTACTATTTAAAGACTTTTCAGTCAACTATTCTTTTTCTCTTTCAAACTACTCAGACGAAGGATAAAAAGTGACATGATTTTTTTTTTTTTTAATGAGAATACATGAAACTGAAAAATTGTACAAAGTGAAATAAAATTAAAAAATTGCATTATTCTTATAATTTCCTGTATTTTTTTTTTTTTTTTTTTTTTTTAACATAGTCTTCCATCAATGATCTTCATGATCACTAGTTCACAGCACAACCCTGTGGTCAGATTACTCATCAGGGCCCAGTGTCTTTCTTTGCCACCACTTCTCTCAGACCCACAGGACTGTAGCCTTGTATTCATCACAGTCCATTTCATGAAGGGTCCCGTCCATCCCTCATGGCTACACACGTCTCAGTCACTCTTAGTAATAGGAGTTGGTGTTCTGTCCAGGTTGCGTGCCTGCAGGGAAATTATTTTTGTTAGATAGTGAACAAACACATTGATGCCCGACAGCAGATGATGAGGATCTGATAACTACTGTGAGGGTGAAATTGCAACAGTATTAAAAAGCTGTTATGATAATGTGAACTTACTTGACAGCTGTTGCTGCAGTTGCCTGACCAGTGCTGCAGTCTGCTGCTGCTGTTGTGTCTGCTGCATGCCTTGTCCCTGCCGAGGGAACTGAAAAACACGCAGGTTCTTTTCAGGATCCAAGAACCAGAACCACAGACTCCAATGGGTTCACATTTACAGGCGAAACACGACTTTTATTAAATTATTACCATGGGTTGCATGCCGAGGGTCTGAGTCTGGGCCTGGGCCGGGGGCTGTGTGGCCCCGACCTGCTGCTGCTGCACCTGTTGCTGCTGTACCTGCTGAGGTGGCACCTGCTGAGGCTGCTGGACCTGCTGGGAGGGAACCTGCTGCTGCTGTTGCTGCTGCTGAACCTGCTGCTGAACCTGCTGCTGGACCTGCTGCTGGACCTGCTGCTGGACCTGCTGCTGGACCTGCTGCTGGACCTGCTGCTGGACCTGCTGCTGGACCTGCTGCTGTTGGGCTTGTTGCTGTTGAGATATCACGTGCAGATAAAAAGCAAAATGACAAAGATGCTAGTTACACTTCACATTAAAATGCATCCCCTTAGTTTGTTATCCGTATACACATTTTAAAGACTAGATTAGCAATGTTTTTGGAGAGCAAGTTTAGGTCTGGAAATTTTGCTCCTGAAGGCAGTCTAGGATGGGATGCCGGCAACTGCTAGAGTGCTAACCCCGGATAACACGATGCAGTCACCTTGACCATGTAACCCATAGTGTAAACCTTTTCTCTCTAAAATCATGCATGACTCACTGTCTTCTCTTTCTTTGTTACCTAAAATGCCTGGATAGATGTGCTTTGTGACTGCAAAATCTTTTATAAAGCTTTAATACAGCACAGCCTTTATTCTTTAGTACAGCCTATTCTGCTCCAGTGCCATGCTAGCCTGATTTAAAAATGTAAATAGTGCATGCAAACAATGACTTTTGATCAATACCTGGGCACATCAGCTACATTTCAACAAGGCAAGTGCAAATGTGTTTTTGGAAAATGATTTGATCACTACAATCAAATGATTATGATGACTGTAAGTACCAAATGCACATGGTTTAAAGCTACATCACCACAGTACCTTACATGAAATGCCTCACTAGTGTTAAAGTATCATATTTCAGAACTGATTATATATTTTTTTACCTGTGTCCCAGCAGGCAATAATTTTGTTGACAGGGAACATAATTGACCACACTGTGGCACTGCAGAGCTGCTTAAATATCCTTTCCATTTCAAATTCTCACCACTGTATTTAGTGTTATTTGCAAATGCTCTTGAGTTTGAGGGTCTTACCCAACTGTTCCACATGCAAGTCTTTGTTAAAGTCATATTATATATATATATATAAATAAAATATATATATCCCTGCTGAAGAGAGCGCTGTGACAAACGAGCTGAACAAAAGGCAGGTGTGTACGTACCCGGAGGGCCTGCTGCCTCAAAAACTGCTGCTGTGCCTGCTGCTGCTGCTGTTGCTGCTGGTCAAGCATCTGATTGGGCCGCATGCCAGGGTGCACCCCCTGCGCGCCCATGTGACCCTGCCCCAGGCTGTGCATCATAGGCGCCTGCTGCATGGGCTGGTGTGTAAACCTGAACAACATTGGGAAAAGGTCAGATTATGAAAACATTGTGACACGATGCCTCCAAATCAGATACGAGTTCATGGAGGAAGTGAATAAGATGCAATTTTGTAGATGATTTAAGTGTAATTGCAGGAAGACAGGGAGAGCATCACTGCGCACCAACCTCTGTGTGTTCTGCATGCCATGTGTGTATGCACCGGGCGCTTGCTGATGGACATATCCACTGGGTCTCTGCTGCATCTGCCTCAGAGGGTCCACCACCCCAGGGTTTGATCCAGGATGGGCTCCCTGAAAGCCTGGGTTACTGTATGAGGAAGGAACGATTCCTCCTGTTTGAGAGGGGTGTGGTTGCATTCCCATGTGTGAACCGTAGCTAGTGTAGCCTTGTGAAATGTTCTGAAGAGGGAAGACCATAAATAAGCAGCTATAAACAGAGCAGATTATGGAGAGGACTTTGCTATTCCAAAACCACCATGACAGTGCAATTTCATCGATGACTAATCCCAAAGAACTCTTCTCTACACAGAGAATATGAACATAGCCAAAGATTCACCGCTGTAATAATTATCAGTGGTTCTGGACTAACTGATTTAATCCAGTGTGAAAATGAACCTTGGTATTGAAAAGGTAAAAGGAAGTTTGCATTAATTGTTATTGCTTAATTAAGTTAAAGAATCTTAAATGGCTTTCAACAAAATTGTTCAAGCAGTAGATTTTTTTTCTTCTCCATTTGTCTGATGCTCATTTGGTCAGAATTCTAATAATGAGACATTGTTTATTTGTCTTTGCAAACACCAATTTTTAGAAACCTATATTAATAATATTGGAACAACTAGAGTATATTCTGGAATCAAGTATCATTTAACTCCTTAATCTTACACACAGGAGCTTTAATGAGATGAATAATGTGGATGAAAGCAACTGCGAAAGGACTTGCCGGTGTGGGCTGCATTGAGGTGTACTGCGGATTGGGTGCCATCTGTCTCATTTGTTGGCCCAGCATACTCTGGTTCTGAAAACCAGCAAACAAGCAGGAATATAAAACATTTTTCTATTATGAATATTCTGTTTGTCCCCTCTTCAGTATGGATGTAAACACAGCAATCATGACCCAACCCAAGGGCTAACACAGAACTATCTGTTGCAGAATACAGGATGTAACCATGAGCTGAATGGCTAATTAAAAACTAGGCTGGTGTCTCTTTAGAGCTGGTCTCTCAACGGCTGTGCTCAGACTCACCAGTCTGACCTGGAGCTGCTGGCGAAGGATCTGGCCCTGGGCTATATTAGGCTGTGGCTTGTAGCCCATTGAGTACTGCTTATTTTCCATCCCCATCATGCTCATTCCACCTTGGATGTTGCCCATCATGCCTGAATAGGCAGGTCGTGTGGGTATCATCTTATTAACAGCCATTCGAGGTCGGTATGGGGGCTCTAGTCCTGGACCTCCTGTGAAAGAAAGTGAAAGTGACAACCCTTGTCATTGCGAGGTCACGGCACAGCACACATGAACCACAACGAAATTGGACCTCTGCATTTAACCCATGCGCACTCAAACCCGTGCCGTAGTGGGCAGCTATTGAAAGCGCCCGGGGAGCAGTGATGGGGACGGTACCTTGCTCAAGGGTACCTCAGGGCAACCTATTGGGAAGGGGTTTGAACCCCCGATCCTCCGATCATGCGGCTAACGCCCTAATCGCTAGGCCACCGCTGCCCAGAAAAAAAAAAGACTAAAATTACGTAGAAAATATACATTTCCACAAGTGTGAAAAGAGTCACAATAATTATCATCAACTGAACAATGAATTGAATTTATTTATGATATGCACTGAAGATATTTGGATTTGAGATTAAACGTTGAACAGAATTTTTCAGATTTTATTTACTTTTATTGACATCTAGATGTCTTTAAATGCTGAGAACCTACCACATTTTGCATCTGACCATCTAGCTGTCCAAGTGAGGGAATTATCAGAACAAAGGATTTTAAGTTAATTACACTTTTTGGTGGAAGACATAGCATTTCTTGCATGTAGCCTGTAAGACTGGTTGTTTTCTTCTTAGGTTATGGTTTTCCAGGCTTTCTACCCCCAGTATCTTTCAGTTATTGTTTGTTCCATACACGTTTGATCAGGTAATATCTGGTGATTGGCTTGGCCAGCCAAAACTTTTTGAAGAGGTCCTTTGTTAACTTGGCAGCATGTATTAGTTTGTTGTCTTGCTTCATAATAAAGTTCCTTCTGATAAGCTGGAATGCATTTCTCTAAACTGGCTGATGAAATGCTTCTGTAGACTTCAGAATTCATTCTGCTTCTAACACCGTGAGCCGCATCAAAGATTGTTGAGCCTGTTCTGGAAACAACCTTGCAAGCCCAAGCTGTGGCACTGTGCTTCATTGAGGTGTCTGAATGTTTCAGACATTTCCTTTCATTATTCAAACCTTATTCTTTACCATTCTCACAATTGGTCATCGGTTCTTTTCGTTTTCCTTGACAGATCAGTGCATCAGTGCCTTCTTTGTTTTTTCAGGCCATTCAGTTGAATTGACTGTCGCATGTTTGTAACATGCATCTAATGGATTTCCCCCCCAGCTTCAAAATAGCATCCTTTCCCCCCCTCATAGCTAAAAGAGTAAATATCAAGAGCTATTATGTTTTTAACAGTCAACTAACAGAACACCCGTTCTGTCAGCGTCTCATGTTCCAATACTTGTGCATTTGAAAAACTCGGTAGTCAAATACAAACTGTGCTATGTTCTGTGTAATTTAACATATCTAGAATAACCAGAAATAAAAGCTGAAAATCAAATCTCATTCTTCTTTTAACTTCAATCCCAAGTGTCTTCGATGCTTAGCAAAAACAAAAGGAACTAGTCTCGCTGTTTCAACACTTTGGAGGGGCCTAAAAAGGTAGCAGAGTCAAGGTTTAGATTATCTGTCCACTCTTACCTGGAGGGAGGGGTTGATTCTGGGTGAACATAATAGGTGTCTGGTTGTAGCCCATTCTGTAAGGATGGTTGGGCTGGCCTATGATCATGGGTTCATTGTTCATGCCTTGTCCATAGGGCATCACACCTGGGTTCCGAGCAGTATAGTCCTGGAAAGTCAGGTAAGCATCTTATTAGAACACCCAAAAACACTGAGCCTACAGGTTCAACCAAAGACTCAGTATGTAGCTAACCTCTGGTTTACTAGTAGATGGTGTTTTCTTTTTCTTCTTCTTCTTGTTGTTAAGATCTGAGGCCATGCCAGGTACACTTTTCTCTGATTTCACCACCTCCATTTTCTTTTCAGGTTCTTGAGCTACAGGAGTAGGAGGCTCCTCCTCTTCAGGCGGCAAGGGGAGTGGTTCCAGGTAATAGCTACGCGGTTTGGGTTTTAGGTGGGTGTGGTAGAGGAGGAGCCTCTGCTGCTCCTCGAATCTGGTGACCTTGCGGTCAACGCGAACCGTGCCGAACCAGCCCCAGGAAAGTGGAGCAGAGTGCTTCAGGCCCTCGAAGACATCCCATGGTGAGATCTTCTGCTTTGTTGATACTTGCAAACCCTACAGCAAGAACCACAGATGGAAGGCGTCAGAAGGTTTTGCATCAATCTGGTTCTAATTCTACCAACTAGTGCCCTTGGAAACCTCTTGAATACTATTTTTAAAGCCAATAATTTATACAATCTGTATTAAAAATAATGATTTGACATGACAAAGAACATTCTACACTCCATCATATTATTCAAACAAGCATTTCATAAAACATAGCTACTCATTTATGTTAATAAAGAAACATATTGGAATAAAAACCTCTTTCTCAAACCCAGCGATTTTGTTGCCCTTAGTGTCTATGAGTGAGCCCTGGGGTTCACAGGTAATGACGTCCCGAGTCTGTTTTGGTAGTGGAAGTAACTGTCGAACTTTCTCCAAACTCTCAGACTGACGATCGCCAAGTTCTTTCTGCAGCACAAATCAAATGCATTTATTCTCAAATCATCTTTCAGTATTTTGGTACAAAAACAAGAACGCAACGTTTGGGAGTAAAACTGAAGAACAACATAATAAATATTAGTTCTAGGGTAAGCGAGTCCCTTATTATGAATCTGAATATTCATAACCAGACAGCAGATGAGTAAAGCTGCCTCACCCTAAGTTTCTTAACCAGGTTCATGTAGGCCCTCTTGTTTTCCTCCATGCTGCCCTGAGAAATGCTGGACATGTCTGCTGCCAGTGTTCCATTAATCAGTACACTCAGCATGTCTAGAACGGTGGTGAAGAGCTCACTAGTAGAGAAAAATGAACATACAAGAATGAGGTTTCTGCAGAGATGGAAGATGAGCCTACACCCAACACAGCGGAAGGAGTGTCCAATAGCAGGTCACTGACCAGCTTTAGCTACTGGTTAATTAATGATCATATTAGTAATGGGTAGGTAATAGAATCGGAGTGGGTGTGAGAAAAATCAATGACATTAAGTAAAGGAGTAAGATCAAATTAGCTAAAACATTCATGCACAGAAAAAGCAAATCTTATGATAAATTTAATACAAATACTGATTAGAACTCACTTGTTAGACTGCATGTCCACAGTTCCACTGCTAATGATGTCAAGGAGAAGCACTGCCCATTCGGTGGTCTGCTGTGTGCTTCGCTGAACTGTGTCAAACATTCCACCCACCTAGCAGGTGACAGTAAGTAACATACAAGCTCTTTAGTAAAGCACAACGACAATAGAGTCAAGACTTGGGTTTATCTGCTTCAACGAAAAGACTCAATAATCTGCCAATTTACAGAGAAATCAGTAGGAACTTTAACATGTGAAAGTGAAACGTTTAGGACTGGCTAAGTCAATCACACCCAACTGAACCTGCAAACTGAAGAAAGAACCTTGCCGAACAAACAACTGAAAAACCCAAAAAGCAAAAGCAAACACAAAGTACAATTCCCTTATTTTACAAGTAAACCTTCAATACTTCTGCTCATGTGAAAAACTAGTTCAGATCTGATACAAAAAGGTGTGACGTTCTATGTAAATTTCTGAAAATATGATGTTTCATCTCATCTAGACCTTTAGATGTAATGCAAAAACAATTCTGCTTTGCTGTGCCTTTACTTTTGGAGGGAACTGCAAAAACAAACACATGTATGTGTATATTTTATACAGTTAATCCCAAAGTATAAGCATTACACAAGCAAAAAAACCAAAAGGATCCTCACCAAATTTAGCCGCAACTTCAGAGCCTCATGCATCATTTGCTTGGCCTTGCAGTCATCCTGATACTGGTCTTCCCGCCAGTTGGTGACAATCTGTCCCAAAACAGAAAAGCCGTTCCAGCATAAGAAACTCTACATCGTCTGTTACTTTGAAATTGCTAACACTGCATGTCTGAACTATATTACACATTGGAACATCTAAGCTGTAGGTCCACCTTGCTGACGATGAAGGGTAGTGCATAATTTTTGTACCTGCTGTACTTGGCTGTAGAGGGAGGTAAGGAGGCCCTCTCTCTGCTCATCCTGGCCTTTCAGGCACGTCAATACCAGAGACAGGAAGGGTTGCTGGCTCAACAGGGACATACTGCAAAACAAGCCACAAAAGATCCAGGGAAAAATAAGTCAGCTTTGGTCTCAATCAGCAACTCAAAGGTTATGAGAATGAAGTGATCAGTGATATCAGTTACAAGGCAGTACACATTTGAACATGGACTAGAAGATTTATAACAAATTAACACATCATGACGTATACCTCTTCTGCTTCTGTCGATCTCTCTCCTTGCGGGATGAGGATCCCAGGTGCTGCCCCTTCTCCAATTCCTCCCCTGCCGCTTTCAATACGTGACCCTGTACTGATGTGGGCAGCTTAGCAATGAGAGGGGCTACCAACCACACACCTGAGCGCTCTGATGAACTGCCAAGACATACACAATACTTCATATGAGCTCCACACAGGATAGTGTCACTGAACCAGAAGAAAATAACTGTTTCTTGTTAGAAATTTCATGACACTGACTGATAAGATATATTTTCTTTATTCTTTTAATATAACAAAGGTCACATGGTGGCTACAGCATCTATAAAAGGTCCATCAAATCGCCATCAAACAGAAACTCAATAAGGGCAGAAGTGCTTTAGGTGAATGGGATTTATACTAAGCCCTGATTGGGGTCACCAACCTGAGCACTGGTTTGAGTTTGCTGGCGTTGTTGCTATTGGAGACAGAGCTGCTGGAGGCAGCAGAGCCATTCCAGGAAGGGTTACTGGAGTTCATCTCAGCAGACTTCTGGAAAACCTCAATGGTTGCCTTGGCAATATTCTCCAGCAGTGAATACAGCTCCTGCAGAGTGTAAAAAAAAAAAAAAATATATATACTATAATCAACTTATACAAGATGAATGATGTACAACATCCCAGAGAAGGGAAACATAAATGAGCAAGATCTAGATTAACCTTATTTGGTTGACCTACATTATTTGAGCTTTGCTTGATCATGAGCTGAAGCTCAAGAGACGACTGTCTCATGGTCCACTGGTCCATGTTCTGCAAACAAGAAATCAAACCCAGCATGTAAGAACTGCAGACAAAACCATGAGAAATGGTTCCTTCAGCAGTCTATTTTGAGCTACCTGAGTGAGCACTAAAACAAACAAGCTAATTTACATACGGTTTGCATCATTTACACACTGTTAAGGTTTTTTGATTTCCTATACTATTTTAATGGACGTCACCCCTCCCAACTGTAGGAAATGCTTGACTGAACTGTTACAAATAAGTGTCTTAATGCAACTTTCGAAACACCAAGTACACATACCCAGCCTTGCCTCTTATTGGTCACATTAGAATACAGTCAAGATTTTGAACTGACATCTCAAATAGCATTACACACCCTGGCACACAGCCACCTCCTTGGCTACACTATGCATGGCAGAGCAGAAGTCTAGCAGCTGTGTCAGAGTGAAAACAGATGCCTGACCACCCCTCCTATCCTTCCCCAGGGAGCAGTCTGTCAACAGTGATCTCCAAACACCCCATGGGCCCCCATGTGTCTACTGAGCCTGGCAACATGGGGTTCACTTCAAGTTCACTATGCATATGCAGCTGAAACTCTTAGTACCCATCCATCAGAAGAGAGACTGTTACGTCTGGTTGGTCATCCACTGACTTGAAAAGCACTATATCAGGTCTATACTGTATCCAGCAACAGGTTCCATTAATGCTACAATAAAACTGACGTGGTTTTTCATATTTTGTTGTGTTTAAACTAAAAATCAAGAAAACAACAACAAAAAAAATAAAATACTTATTACAGCTTTGACTCAAAAAGGGGACATTGAACTCCTATGACCTGAAGAATGCGTTTGATGCGCTGTCTCTGAGGATTGTCTCCTTCCTCACTGTCCAGCTGTCTGTGTGGGTAGCAGATGAGTTGCAGCAACCTCTGTGCCTGAATGTTTACCAGCACTGGGTCCTGGAGTGCACTACTGTCTTCTGAGAGAGACTTCAGACAGCGCTCCCCAACCCATTCCTAAAAGAGGTTGAGAGTATAATCCAGTGATTTTGTTAAGTTCACCATCTAAATAACAGATGGTGTGACATTCATTTCACAGATATATGGACAGAGAAAATAGGCCTAACTGAAACACTTAATGCTTATAGAGTTTCGACCAGAGACTTAATTTTACTTTCACTGAGAGAGTCACATTAGAGATGAGTGGCTGGAAGAGATTATTTCCACAATCACATTAAAGTCTAGAAAAAGAGCCACAAGAACTTGTTTGATCTCTGTATATAAAGAATGCTTAACTGAACCTAATAAACTTGAGCTACATCCAGATCACAGATTAATATAATCCTCACTCAAGTCAAGACAAGTAACCTCAGATTCTCACCTGCTGACAGATGCTTTTCAGCACGTACTTGGCATAAACGTCTAGACTGGCTGTTTCTATGGAAACGTTTCGGCCTCCAGACTTTTTGGACCCGATGTCGTCCTCTCCAAGGTCATCCAGCCCAGCAGGATGGGAGAAACCAGAGCCCTTTAGCTCAGCGTCACCTAGAACATTGACAGAAATGTATAGCAATACTCAAGATCTTGGAAAGGTCTGACAGTGAATCTAAGCCTAATATCACGATAAATTCCATCCGTTATTCACGTGTTAAGGAAATGAAAACTAAACGCTTACTGAATAGCTTGATACTCTACACGAAACATGCCAAAACAACAAACATATTATTAAAAAAATAATAATAATAAAAAATTAGATGCCTCACCCAACATGAACACAGCCTTAAGAACAGCGAAGACCGCCCCCACCACAATGCTGTTCTGAGATGCAGCCAACAGATGGCGATCACATGATGACCTGATGCCCACAGACTTATCTACAAGAGATGATCACAGACTTACTAATCTAACAAGACAAGGTCGCCAGGCATATAGCACAGGGCTAGTTTATTCATGCATTCAATCCAACAACAGCCGATTCTTACTATATATCTAACAAATATATAAACTGCAAATGCTTCAGAAACCCTTCTGTTGATTTTTGAAAGTAAACAAACTCCAGCACATCATTTTAAAGGATAATTGCCACAAAAAAACAATACCGCTGCGTGTGCAAATGTTAAGACAGACTAAAAAGCTGGAACTTTGATATCTGTAAGACATCACAGCTTGGGGTCTTTCTGTTTTTTAAAAAAATAATGTTCAACCACACTTTCACGCAGAAGGCTTTTAGTACCTCAGTTTTCTAGCAAGCACGGCGAGAATGATGCATCATCAGCACAAAAGTATTCAATTCAATTATGCTGCTGTCAGATAACCATAAGGGTTATTCCGAGAGTTTCTGATTGTGTTTCGTGAAGTAGGTCAAGTTGTGGTCTGATCCTCATGCTGTTTTCAGCTACACTTTCATGACTGGTTGTGTCATGATTTGAAATTGGGATGGAATCTACTCTTCTTCTCCATGAGCTCCTGCACCACAGGATGCCCATCACCCTACAATCAACAGCGGAGAAAATACATTTCTCCAAATGCTGCTCCATTTTGGCCAAAAGGTTTTACTGGACGTGTAGGTATTGCTTTGCATAGTTCAGATTTTGACTTATGTGATAAGGTTGCAGAAGACTTTTGCCTTTGTGATGATCATGGTAGCCCAAGGCCAAAGAATTCATTATGACTTGGAATGATCATCAGCTGACAGTTTCTAATCTGTTTTTCCAGTCTAATCTGGTCCCTAAAATGTTAAAAAATTAAGTAACTGCATAAATATTTGCAGGGAAAATATTCAAAAGTAGACTTTTGAAATGCAAATATGTAAATCACCATTTCTCATAAATCAACTGATGGGAGTCTTTTTTCACTGCAGTGAATAATGTATATGGCATATGCGCACTTTTCCAAGCAGCTGAAAGCCCCATAAACCTTGAGGTGAGCTGCATGTTGATGTCCTGCAGTAGAGAAGGTATATACACGTGTTTGTTACCTGACTTGCCATCCTGTGGACAAGGGTTTCTCTGGGGTGTTCTAAATAAATGCAACAGAATCCTACAGGTCAGTCTGGCTCCTGGTTCTGAGTCCTGCTCGCTGCAAGCTGTGAGACAAACAGACATAACCTGCATTCAAAATCATGTTTTGAGAAAACGTAGTGACCTATAGAGGAAAGGAGGGAGAGAGGGAGGAGAGAAATAGAAAGTGTGTACAAGCCCAATTCCAAAAAAGTTTGGATGCTGTGCAAAATGTGGACAAAACCAGAATGCAATGACTAGCAAATCACAATATTTAATTCACAACAGTATATTGAAAAAAATATATATCATTTAAACTGGGACATTTTACTATTCAGGAACAAATATTAAAAAAAAATAAAAATAGGGGATTAAAGATGGGCAGAGGTCTCTCAATCTCCAAAAAAACTTCATCTCCAAATTCAAGAACAATTTAAAAATAATGCTCCTCAAAGTTAAATTGTTCAGACTATATTTCTTCATCATATGCATAATATGATTACAAAATTTAGAGAATCTGGAGAAATCTGTGTACAAGGGACAGGGTGATGAACAAAACCTGGATACATGTCATCTTTGGGGCCCTCGGGTGGCACTGCATGTTAAAGAGGCATGATTCTGAACACAGAAATGTCTGAACGCAGTTTGCTGTGGTCTTCACAAACGAAAGTAAAAGCACTAACATGCAAAGAAGCCATGTGTAGACATGATCCATTTTCCAAGAATCTGAAACTCTCTTTTGAAACCTAGATGCCATGCACCTTGAACTGAAGAGGGGATGGACCATCTGACTTGTAAAATTAAAGCCAGCTTTATTGCAATTGTGGTTGTACATATGTATGTACAGTATCTCACAAAAGTGAGTACACCCCTCACATTTTTGTAAATATTATATCTTTTCATGGGACAACACTGAAGATCTGACACTTTGTTGCAATGTAAAGTAGGCCGTGTGTACAGCTTGTATAACAGTGTAAATCTCCTGTCCTCTAAAAATAACTCAACACGCAGCCATTCATGCCTAAACCACTGGCAACAAAAGTGAGTACACCTCAAAGTGCACCCCATTGTGCCAAATTTGCCATTTTCCCCTGCCCAGTGTCATGTGACTCGTTAGTGTTACAAGGTCTCAGGTGTGTTAAATTTGGTGTTATCGCTCTCACACTGGTCACTGGAAGTTCATACATAATACCTCATGGCAACATAACTCTCGGGGGGGGGCATTTTGCACTGTCGGTGCATTTTGCACTGTCAGCTGGCAGAAGAGCTGCAGCCTCTTCTAAAGATGATGCACAAGAAAGCCCGCAATCAGTTTGCTGAAGACAAGCAGACATGTCCTGTGGTCTGATGAGACCAAGACTTATTTGGTCTTGGTCTACTTATACATATATATAAGTATATACTTGGTATTGCTTATATTGAACTTATTTGGTTCAGATGGTGTCAAGCGTGAGTGGCAGCAACCAGGTGAGGAGTACAAAGACAAGTGTGTCTTGCCACTTTGGGCACAATGTGGACATTTTTCACTTAGGGGTGTACTCACTTTTGTTGCCAGTGCTTTAGACATTAATGGCTGCTGTTGAGTTATTTTTACACTGTTATACAAGCTGCACACGGACTACTTTACATTGAATCAAAGTGTCTTCAGTGTTGTCCCATGAAAAGATATAATAAAATATTTACAAAAATGTGAGGGGTGTACTCACTTTCGTGAGATACTGTTTATAATGAAACCTGGCAGTTTCAGAACGTTGTCAACAGGCTCACTGACTCCTACTCAAACTCAGCAGTCAGATGCACAGGTGTCTCAGGTCCAGATTCTAACAAGACTGTTTTGAAGTGTCTCTTTGAAGCATAACAGATTGAAGTGGCACTTTTATAAGCTCAGTGAGAAAGAGCGCCTTCAAAGAAAAACGTGGCACATAACTGACACCGAGACGCAAACCAAGACTTTGTGGCCATATTTATACTCGAGAGAGGGAATGGAATGTTTGTATATGTATTTCAGATGCCAGAAGTTCTCTAGTGGGCTACAGTGGGTTGTTGAATAGACAGACATCACAGAGTGACTCTGAGAAATGTACTAAGAAACAGTCACAGGTGAAGTCAGCTGGCAGCGTCCTAGAACTCTCTAGCCTGATGTGTCTGCTGCAGTGGAGCACCATGTGCTGCTGCTGTTATTACTCTCAGACACAGTGTTTACGTTCTCTCTGACAATACAAGATAACTGTAATGCTAGAAGTAAACAGCATCTTAAAAAAGTCCCTTTATTGTACTTTAGTGGGAATTAAGTATGTAATTTAAGTATTCCATTTCAGAAGCAGGCTTTTCAAAAAGGCAGAGAATGATGCATCATTGTACCTGCATTAAGGAGGGAAGGGATGGCCACGCAGCGCACCAGATCCTCTAGCAGCAGACACTGCCGAGCTATTAGAATGGCAACGAATGTAGCCAGGGAGTCATGGAATGACAGGTCACTTACCTGCAAAAAGAAGACAAATGAACTGACAAACAATATGAACCGTGAGAAACCAGCTAGGTGCTCGAGAGCCGAGAGCACAGGAGTGGGTGACTAAAACACCTATAATTACATTGACAGGCCAGGTGAAACCCATAATCCAGGGATGGCTGACAGCAAGCACATCTAGGTTCCACCTCATTTAACACAACTCACAAATTTCAAGAGCTAATGGCCAAGTCTTCAAGAGCTGAAGGCTCTTTCAGTGTGGGGAGAGGGAAACACTCATTTCTGTAATGTTTTTGCAACTGCTGCAACAATCAGAATAGGCAATAAAATATTGGGTTGGTGGTTCACTGCACAAAACTGGCCTTAAATGTAAGGTAGTCAATTTTTTGTCCCCTCTCAGACATTCAGCTTTGACTTTTCTAGAGGTTACACCTCTAAAGCATGAAAGCAGCACTCTAAGAGAAATGGGGCAAAGTTATGAAGCCTTCAACTAACTCGCAAATCTAACCTTATGTTAAACAAAATGAAAACTTTAATCTATAAAAGACAAACACACTACAGGGAAAGATGATTCTGCTTAACAATCTCCTCATTGAATGGTTATAATTAAAGAATCTCACACTTGCTGCATTATCACAGATTCCTATTATGCAGTTCCGTTTTTCAGTTTCACTATGACTGCTTTTGAAACTCTTAAAAACGGCTGTCTAACTTGAGAAATACTAACGTCTTTAAAAAAAAAAAAAAAAAAAAAAAAAAAAAAGGTTGCGGGTTTGTACTAAAGACATATCACAGGGCTACATGTGTGCACTGCATACTCACATCCACATTGCAGAGTAGGTCGTTGAATCCACAGTTTCCATTGTTTGATGAGCAGCAGAGGGCTTTCAGCACACCCAGCCACTCAGCACTTAAAGAACGGCAGTATGCTGTCAGCTCAGCACACAAGATGCCAATATCATTAACCCTGTCGAAGAAGATAGGCGTACATTGTCAGCGGTGAAACACTGGCAGTGGATTTAAAAAGATTCCTAATCAACAAATTCTGTATATGGCTGTGGCATTACTACGCATCACCTTTTCGCTTCAGGGCTACCCATTCTTAACAGCAGCTGATTGCATTTAAATTTACAGCCTTTAGTAGATGCTCTTATCCAGAGCTACTTCCAATTCCTGATTACAGGGACAGTGCCCCTGGAGCTACTTGGGGTTAAGGGTTTTGCTCAGAAATCCAACAGCGGTAGTGCTGGAGGAACCTGCGACCTTTTAGCCACAGGCGAGAATCCTGTCACTAGACCACCACCACCACCCCTATTGCTTCGACTACATGGGTTGTCACAAAGGCTAGACTCAAAACTGCACCTCTCAGGGTCACGGTGGTCCACGCACACATCCATCAGGACATTACACACAAAGCTGTAGCGGTTGGCTGGGCTGTCGTTAAGGATCTTGCCGACCATAGAGTGGTTGAGGTTGTGGGCTGAAGGGTTTGCTATGGCATCGATCATGAACACCTGGTCCCACAGCATGTTGGAGTCTGATGGATCAATGTTCCAATAAATGGAGTTTTTCACCTTAGAGCAGAACTCACTGAAAGGGAAAAAAAAATAAATAAATAAACAAAAATTAAATGTACAAACAAGATCACAGGGCAGGAACCAACTGAGGTACAGGTTGACTGAAGTAAATTAGACTCTACCTGAAGATCTCTCCAAATTTGCTCTTTAGGTGACTGCAGGAGGTATAGAGGTCATACAGGTAGGCCAAGATACAGCGCTCAGCTGAAGAACAGTCTGCAGGGTTTACTCCTGACTTCACCACAATCCGCAACCTGCCACACAGAACTCATAATATAACTACACAGCCTATGGGCACTCTTTAGCATGCACAGGCTCACAAGATGCACTACTTCTCATTACGCAAATTTGGCTATGCTAATTAGTATATTTTATCTTGAATACATTGCTAGATTAGCACATCGGTCAAAGCCGTTCTTCAGGCTCTTTTCAGGCCCTAGAAAATGAAAGAGATGAACCACAGTTAGTGAGGCCATACCCATCGAAGACCTGTGCAGTTTGGTCAGGGTTGAGAATGAGGCAGGAGTGGTAGCGGCGGAGGACAGCCACAATGCAGAGACATAAACTCGTGGTGTAGCTTCCTGCCAGACTAGAGGATTTCAGCAGTAGCTCAGCCTCCACCAGACTCAGCTCGTTCAGCAGCTACAACACAAACACACAAAACCACTGAATGGTACTTTATGTAATTTAATGGTCTTGTAACAACCGTTTACATAACATGCTTCACTTACAGCATGGATAAGCAGACCACATATATTTGCAAAAATGATACTTGTCAACACCAAAACACTAAATTTCTCGCAAGATGTCTTATACCTGAATAGCAAAGTCAATGAGGCCACTTATGCTGAGGGAGTATTCCATGAGGTCAAAAATGAATTGGATGTGCTGTACTAGGGGCAGATGGTAGGACATTCCTAAGGCAAAGCTGGTGATCTGTTCCAGAACATTCCTGGACACCTGTAAGCGACAGAAAAAAACAAAACTCCCTTTAACTTTTCCATAACGCACTTTGGAAAAACTACTTAGCCCAATATTATCTTTCATCTGGATCAAGTTACCTGTGGAATAAAATCACCCTAGTTCAGACACTCAACCCGAGGAGCTCTTGCTCTAGTGGCAGAGCAAAGGAGGAGTTAAAAGAGAACCTAACCTGAGAGGTGACTTGGTGTTGGTCAAAATGAGAGAGATGCTGGAATTTGGAGAAAATGTCTTCGGCAGTGGGGAAGGCTTCCGGTTTGCTCCTTTTCCTTTTTTGTCCTTCCTCACCTCCTGGGGGCAGACGGATAAATATTTGTTGTTTAAGAGAGAACAAGACACAGGGGTCGCTAACTATACAGAGAAGATCAAAAAGCTAACTGATCTGCTTTGAACTGTGTTTCCAGTCTATGATCATGAGGTGCCTTAAAGAGAAAGAAAGAAAAAAAAAAAAAAGATTTGTTGCTCTACATAAAGATTGCCTAGGCTATAAGAAGACTGACCAACACCCTGAAACTGAGCTGCAGCCTCTTCTAAAGATGATGCACAAGAAAGCCCACAATCAGTTTGCTGAAGACAAGCAGAAATGTCCTGTGGTCTGATGAGACCAAGACTTATTTGGTCTTGGTCTACTTATACATATATATAAGTATATATTTGGTATTGCTTATATTGAACTTATTT
>CM029372.1:21198610-21276110 GCA_017165825.1 Hepsetus odoe | reverse complement strand
GTCTGTCTGTCTGTCTGTCTGTCTGTCTGTATTTCTGTCCATGTATATAACCGAGAAAAATCTGAAATTGGTTGATGGACTATGCCTGTAGGTGCTGTGCCTAGTTGTAGGGACTCGGCCCCTTAATTAGAAGGTCGTGGGTTTGAGTCCCAGACCAGTAGGTTGGCCTGAGGTACCCTTGAGCAAGTTACCGTCCCCGTCACTGCTCCCCGGGCGCAAGATATGACTTCAAACTGCTATAAATTTAGTGTATGCATTAAATGCAGAAGATGCATTTTGTTGCGTTTCACTGTGGGTCGTGCTGTGCCTTCACCGTGACAAATAGTCGCTTTCACTTCACTTTAAAAGCAAAAGATAATTGGTCAGCAGTGCACATTCAAAAAAGAGAGAGAGAACCCTGGAAACTATTAAAAAGTAGAGCATTTTACATTTTCCTGAAGTGAGTGAAAGCGAAGGACACGGTGAAAGAGGAGACTGTGTACAGCTAGCATTATGGATGTGACAGGTAGTGGGAAAGACATTCTCTCAGAAGAAATTATGTAAAAGTTATATTAAAGAAAGAAGTCTCTCAAGGCCATATGTTGCACTGCAATTCCCACACATTTTCACATTTTACAACAGGAACTAGCAGCCATGAGTTTAGAGAGAAGATACTGTTTAATGTTAGTGCCAGTTGAGATCTGCCCATGTTTCTATTACAGGCGCATCAGTGACAGTTTAGTTTATCTCAAGTCACACTCATGCTCCAGCCACCCCCTGCCCCCCACTCAAATAGCAGAGCTCCTTTCAAATGCTATAAAAATATGTTCTTCATCAAAATGTATGTAGCACAGGAAGGGCTATGAGGAATGTGCGTAACCTTCTTATTTGGCCACTGGTGAGTCAGACAGCCAAATATGACATATAATTATTGTTGTTCAAATATGTAGTCGAACCTAAACAATCAGGTTAATGTTAGATGCAAGTGGGTGGTCTGATATGACCTGAGGGCATCGACTTGTCTGAGACATAACAGAAGTGATTAAACAAGCAAATTACATTCTGATGGTTTTATTCATTGTAATTTATTTTAATTTGTGAAGCCCATTTTTGCACTGCAGCATGACATACTCCCGTTACAGGCAATGTAGACAGGAAAAATGAGGAGTGTGCAACATTTCTGGTGTCTGTATCCCATTTATAGATGTATAAAAGGGTTTTAGCAGGAATCACTCTTTCATTTTTAGGTGCTGGCTAGCAGGGCAACCCAAACTGTGGCCCATAAATGTCTTTTTTTATTTTATTCCTTTTTTTTGATTGGGAAGTGAATCTTCAAACCTCATTTTTCTTACTGGCATACTGCTCATTCTGATTTATTTATTTATTTTTTTTTTTTGGACATTTAGCATGCCTTGGCCCACCATTGCATTTTGGCTGACGTTTGGCCTTTTTGTACAACACTTTTGCTTAATTCAGATGTCAGTAACACTCAAGCCTCAGAATGCCGAGCACACAGAACACACTCTGAGGAAAAAGCTGAAAACTAAGCTCTCTGCACCATCTCCCCCCCCCCCACACACACACATACACCCACCAAACTCTGTGTCAAAAGACATCAGCAGATGTTAACCACTCATTGCGCCTACCTGACACAGTTGTCCCAACACATGAATTGAATCCAGGTTTTCCCACTGCATATCTAAGCATGCTTTGAATTTACAAAAGGCTGAGCTTTCTACCATTTCTGCAGTTGCTCATCATTGCATAGCGTAAAGCAGCATTTATGATGAAACAACACTTCACCTATGCATAAGGGATGTTTTGCAAAGAGATATTTATTTCAGATGTGTTAAATGTAAATTCTAAAATATCAGAAAAGCATAACTTTGAATTTTGACATTTTATGCTTGCCTATGTCTTTTTTTTTTCCATGTCATCTGTTTCAGATCAGACATTTAATAGGCATTTTAAAATCTACAGTAGAAGAACTGTGCTGAAATGATGCTCATAAAAGACTGGTGATTAATGTAACCTGCATATCTATCTACATCCAACCGTTGCTATCCACCATTAGCTTAGTCAATTTAGTTAGCAGTGCACTTGTTTCCTGGGGGACACACAACCGCCTGGAAGAGTAGCAGATGTTTTTATATACTTAGGCTTACTGAACATTTTAATTTGCTGTTTCCTTTGGAGCTAATCTAACTGGATAAGAGCAAGTATCAAAACACCTCTGCAAAAAGTATTTCTCAGTCTTAGAAGTGTAATTTTAGCATTTAGTATAATTCATTGTTGACTTTAATTAAATATTGTCATGACTTGATGGAGAAAATGAACAAATCCAGCTTTAGGTAAGTGCTTAGCATGCCTTATTGATGGTGTCTTAAACTTCATCTTAAACCCCTCAAACCAACCCATTATTCGAGACACCTATCCCAGCATTCATTGGGCAACGGGCAAAAAATAACCCGGGCAGGTAAAAAATAAATCATGGAATGGGCAATGCCAACATACATCTAGGGCCAGTTTTGGCATCTCCAATCCCCCTGGCATGTGTGTCTTTGGACTGTGGGAGGAAATTTAAGCCCCCAGAGGACCCACATAGACATAGCAAACTCCATATAGGAAGGACCTAGGCCGTCCCAGCTGAGAATCAAATCCAGAACCTAGTTGCTTATGTCCAAAAATAATTATTATACCATCATTTGATAGTGTTGCCTACCTATTTGATAAAGACCTTGTGCTTTGATGCAATATTTTTTGCTTGAGTTTTAGTCATTCCTGTAGTTCTGCAGGTTGTGCTATAGACATTTTAAAGTCTTATGCTCCTTTCAGATGTTGAGTACCTGCCCCTCTGAAGGTGTCTGCACAGTCATGCCAAGAATCCACTATAATTCACGTATGTGTACCAAAGAGGAAAGCACAGCATGGGAATGTAACATATGCAACATTTAGTACAGATAATCACCCCATCATGATTGTGAGCTGTACAAACCAAACTACTTGGCACATAGTCAGCAAGTGAGTATTTAGGCCTGCAAACCATCATCTGGATAGTTTCCAAAATTTCAGACGCTAGGCTGAGTTTACACCTTACAAATGCTGGCAGCACTGAATGTGTCTTGATTATCGAAACTGTTAGAGGAATACTCCAGTGTTTTTACCTAATCTCCATCTGCTGCACCTGAAGCATACAATATCACTTTCCCTGGACTTCAGAAAGGGTGTGACCAAGGTCTACAAATAATGAAACTGAGCTCATCATCTATAGCTCCAACAAGGGTTTGTAGTGATCCTCCTTTTTGGAAAGAGCACAAAACGGTAAAAAAGAAAAGAAAAAAGTGCCATGTTTTTCTGTAATTTACAGCATAGAAAAGTACAATAATTTCTTCATATTTGCTTCCAAGCAGCCAGTCTTAAATGACAAAGCTTTTGGCACTCATTTTTAGTCCGGTACCTCACCAGTTTCACAGGTTTCTTTCTGTTTGTAAGCCACACAATTACCTACATTTACAGGCAGAAAAAAGAGATCTTACTTTAGGCATGAAGCAGTGAAGAAACAGGTGCAGATGATTCCAGATGATCAGGCCAGTGATTAGTTCACTGGTGATGCTGAGCACTGAGTGGTTGGAACCCCCTTATCTGGCTCTGTTGTGTCCTTAGGCACTTTGCAGCCTGCCACAGTAAAATATTTGTTCTGACTTTTAATCTTTTGTCTAATCTTTTAATTGGACATTTAATCTACTATATATGCCAAAGTTAAAACAGTTTCATAATCAATTAAGTAACATTTTGCACCAACAAGGTGATTCCCTAGCAACACAAAAAGATTGGTGGCTCAAGACTTTTGCATAGTAACTGTACACCATCCTCAAAGTCTGTTAGTGCTGTCTAGCTTAAGCTAATTTGGATATGTCATGATACTTCTGCAAAATTTAACAAGTTAACCTACTTAACAACTGCAGCCTGTAATGTCCTCTCTAGGTTTATGTGATGAATTTGTTCAAAACAGTGAACAAAATGTGTCTTTGCCACTGAAAGCAACCAGTAACAGCACAGCCTCCTATCTACTGTCATAACATCTGTACTAGATAAATACTGTTAGTGGGAGCAGGTCTGTTTCTAATGCTAAAGTAAAGCAAAGTACCAAAAACACATTATCCTTTCGAGGTGAGGTGGATTTGATGTTTGTTTAGAGACAAACAGAACATACTTACAGAAATGTTTCACACCCTTTGAAGTTTGCCATGTTACAGTGTTACAGACTCATGGTAATTTTTTGCATTTCTGCCTAGGCACAATACTTCTACTAGGGTTCTGAAGATATGATAAAATTCGTAAACTGAAATATACCATTTAAATGAAAAATCACACGCTTAACTTCTAAGTACTTTTTAAAGCATACAGAGCAGCAATGACAGCCTCAGCTCTTCTTCAGATCCTGCCAGCCTTGCACACAAGTTTTTCTCATTCTTTTTGGCTCAGCCAGGCTGAATGGGGAATGCTGGTAGACAGGCATTTTCAGGTGTCTCTAGAGATGCGCTATTGTGTTCAGGTCAGGACTCTGACTGGGCCATTCTAAGACTTTTACAGAGTTTTCACAAAACCACTCGTGTGTTTTCTTGATGTTCTTTTCCTGGCTACTGTATTGTTAAGAAATCAAGATTTCTCTGTATTGTCCTGCATTTATCTTTCCCAGTGCCCTTACAATTCACCCAGTCTGTGTCGTAAAAAGCATCCTCTTATAATGATGGTGGCAGCACTGTGTTTAACAGTGGGAACGTTAACGCTCAGGGCATGGCTACCTTTACATAAACCTTCGCTTCATTTGCCAGAGCAGAAGACATTGCTTCTCATGGCATAAAAAGGTAAACGTCTGACCAAAGTCCCTTTGGGCAGCCAGATCTGGAAAGTCAGTTTGGGTTAATTGGGGCAGCAGCAGCTTAGTGGTTAAGGAGCTGGTGACAGGATTGGAAGATTGTGAGTTTAAACCCCTTACCAGTAGGTTGTCCTGAGGTACACTTGAGTAAGGTACCGTCGCTGCTCCCTGGGCGCTTTCGTAGCTGCCCACTGCTGCACGGTGTCCGTGTGTGTGGGTTAAATGCAGAGGTCCAATTTCATTGTGGTTCACTGTGTGCTGTGCTATGACCTTGCAATGACAAGAATAGTCACTTTCACTTTTCACTTCAGTTGGTGGTTTCAGATATCTTTCATAAGACATAAGATTTTCAAAAACATCTCAATGACAAGGGGACCAGAGCTCAGTTCCAAGTATCAAAGAATGGGTCTGATAAAAAAAAAAAAATTAACCAGAACTAGTAAATATTATCTGGTATCTAGTTACTTTTTAAGTAAGACACCTTTTTAAGTAGGTCCACCTCAAGCCTCAACATTTAATATAAAATTTTACATTTTATATGGTTTTTTTTTCATTAATTCTGCCTAAACTGATTTGTTAAAGCTTACAGCTTTCCATGTCTGAGCCCATCTAAAGGTGAGAAAACCAAATCATTTTCAATAGAGGTTAACTGGAAGATTGTTATAGAAACCAATGGACAGGTTCTTATAACAGAAGCTGAGGAGCAAAGGCTCATTACAGAAACCAATGGGACTGTACTGAAGCACCATACTCTTAGGCTGGGTAATGGTGGTCTAGTTATACTTGCATCCTATGGACGCAGGTTTGAATCCCTCTTCTAGTACCACCACCACTAGGTTCCTGAGCAAAACGCTCAACTCTGAGTTGCTTCAGGGGGGCTGTCCCTGTAATTAAACATGGAAGTCACTCTGGTTAAGAGTGTCTGCGAAATGTATAAATAAATGATCTGGAATACTGCATTACGATACAAAATGAAATACTTGCTCCAAGCTGCGTTTGGTCCCAAATTTGAATCATGGCATCAGGGCAAAAAAAGCTGCTTGGAGGTTGTGATTGGACAGGCTGCTGGTCAGTAGATTATTAGTGGGAGGACTGAGCTCTAGCCCAAGTTTGTTGCTGTCCTTGCATTGAAGAACAAGATCACAGCCGAGCCCAGCTGCCAGTCCTCAGAGGAAGGATCTGAATAAGAGCGAGGATGCACTCGGTAGAGCGCTGCACTTTGAATCCAAACTAGGAGACGGATGTTAGAGCCGTGTGTGCTGGATGAGAGAAGTTGTTTTTGAGGAGAGGAGAATGGAGTCCGAGACATCTTGCAAATTGGATGGTTTATAAGAGGTGGTATTTCAGGCCAGCATGAAACATGAAAAGAGGAGGTGGGTTGGGGGAGGCAGAAGCAGGTTGTAAGAGTGTGGGGGGAAAAGAGAAATATCAGCAATTACTCGCAAATCGAAAAGAGCCATCCACAAAATGGCGTTATCCACCAGGGCTTAGTGAACAGTGTAGACAAGAGCCACCTTATTGCTCTAAGTGCAGTTGGACTGAGAACATTGCATGAAAAGATGGAGCTTTAAAGGTTTTCTTGATTTTTTTGAAGACTGGTCAGGTAATAACATGTTATTTCACAGCTCACCTCTGCAGTTGTCAGTAACACCAGACACTTTTCTTCTGTTTTTTTTCTCTTTGCCTTAGGGACCTAATACAGATACTGTATCATACTTGCAAAACAACAACAAGACAAGATAACAGCATCCAGTAAGTACTACTTTTCATTTGTATCAACATATTTTTTTTATACATGTAAGTGTTTGGAGCATTGTAACTAGGGTTGAGCAATGTGCCTATTTTTTATCATTAATGTGGCAAAATATGCAACAGAATGCTTTTTTGGGGGGGTAAATCATGGATACTGACAGCATTTTAATTCACAGCACGTGTGTCATTAAAAAAAAAAAGACTTAGACCACTTATAGAGAGCTGGAAGCCTAGAAGTTAGGGATCCATTCCCATGATCAGAAGGTTGTGGGTTCTAGTCCCAAACCAATAGGTTTCCCTGAGATACCCTTGAGCTAGGTACCATCTTCCAATACTTCATTGTGGTGCACTGTGTTGTGTCGTTGTCTGTTCACAATCACAGAATACCAACTTTCTCTGTAAACAGCAACAACCAGCATCACAGTAACTGTAGTCCCCCCCCCCCCCCCCCCAAAAAGATAAAATGTCAGTCAAAATGGCTGTTTTTACAGTTATTTTTTTAATATAACTGCATTTTTGCTGGTGAATTCCTTCTTTTCCAGCTAATTGTCTGTCACTAACTCACTAATTTTCTTAGCCACTTGTCCAAATTAAGATTGTGGGGGGTGCTGGAGCCTATCCAAGCTCTCCTAGGGTAAAATGCAAGAAAACAACCTGGACAGGTTGCCACTCCATCACAGGGCAGACACACAGACAAACACTCTCACACAGAATCACACCTATAGGCAATACCTCCAATTTGCCTGATGTGCATGTCTTTGGACAGCGGGAGGAAACTGGAGCTCCCCGAGAAAACACACACAGACACATGAAGATCATGCAGAAAGGATCACGCAAAAAAGATTTGTTAATCCAGTTTTTTTTGCTTACTCTTAATTACGGTTTGTCAACTCTTAATAGGAAGGGGGCAAACTAGTATGAGCAGCTAAACATGTTCCAGTAAAAGGTGCTTTTAGTTACGTTCTCAAAATGCTTTCACTTTGTGATCTGAATATGTTGACAGCATTCTGACAGATATTTCTGACTGTTTTACTACATTGGCTTTTTTAGTGGCTGCAGTTATTATGAAGCATTATTTTG
This sequence comes from Hepsetus odoe, assembly GCA_017165825.1. Classification (NCBI taxonomy): domain Eukaryota; kingdom Metazoa; phylum Chordata; class Actinopteri; order Characiformes; family Hepsetidae; genus Hepsetus; species Hepsetus odoe. Next base: position 21,268,420 of record CM029372.1, on the reverse strand, counting down.
AAGCACAGTGTTATTTTGAAGCACAGCGAGAGCTGTGGGCAAAAGTGCAGCCGTCACAAAGCAGTGCCCATTATAACTAAGCATCCTGCAGTAAACAATGTGAAAAGTTTACATTTCCCATATAAATAACGGTCAAAACAGTCATTGTTTTAATTATATTTAACACAAACTTTATTTGAAAGTGCAAAAAGTGAAAGTGACTATTCTTGTCATTGTAAAAAACAGCACAGCACACAACAACGAAATTAGACCTCTGCATTTAACGCATACACATGCAGCAGTGGGCAGTTATTGAAAGCGTCCAGGGGACGGTACCTTGCTCAGGGGTGCCTCAGGGCAACCTACTCGTCTGGGATTCCAACCCATGACTTTCTGATCCTTGGACCAACTCCCTAACCGCCAGGCCACCGCTTATCCAGAGCGACATCCATGTCCTAATTACAGGGACAGCCCCCCTGGAGCAATTCAGGGTTAAGGGTCTTGCTCAGGGACCCAGTGGTGGTAGTGCTAGAGGTGGGATTCGAACCTCTTGATCCAGAGGTCCATAGGCAAGTATCCTACCACTACCCTCATTTACACCAGGTCATGTTATGTGACTTGTATCCTGGATGTATCCTGATCAGATTTTAGCCACATGCATTTAAACTCAGTAGTCAAATGCTCTCCAGTGAGCCAGACTGGATTCTAATTACTAAATGTGGGCAAATCAGCTTGTGTGCAGCAACCGACTGCCTGTGAAGCTCTTCTTTTTCTGTTCTATTCAAACAAACACAATTTTGCAAAACACAGTCAGTGTTTACAAGAAGATGAATAATTATCCTCCTGTGTCACCGCCATCATGCAGCACTGTAGTGAAGCGGTGAAAAATGACAAGGCGAGAAAAATTTTACCCAAATGGTGCTTTATTTGGACTTATAAGCTCAGGCAGAGTGAGTTACTGAATAAAAAATAAAGGAAGAGGGAAGAGAGAGGAAAATTCACAGCAGAAGATGAACTGAAGGAGCCGCAGTATCCTCATTCAGTGGCAGCAGTCTGAGTTGGTATCACAGTACTGGGAGGGGTTGGGTTGTGTCTCGCAGAGATGGATGTGTTTACACTGATATAACATGTGGCTCAGTGTGTCTGAGAAATGGTTTAAGCGATCAGATTTATTTCTATTTATAAAGCGACTTTGGTGCATTTACAACATTATTATGTGGTTTGGCCTCATCCAGATATAATCCTGAAACATATGACACATGAAGTGACCAGATGTAAACAGGGTCAAGGTTTCTTGAATGAAAAATAAATGATTAAGCAACAAAGTAAATGTGTTAGGTTGTGTCCTGTTCTCCCCGACTGGCTCCAGTGTCTAATGATGTGGAACCCACACAGTGATTTTAACGTGAGCAGACATCACGAGCTGTGTGGTAAGGTTCACCGACACCAAGCTAAATGAGCTCTAAGCACATTTTATGAATTATTAAAAAGTGCCTTTGGGATCTTTCATTGTATTTGTAAAGTGTATTTGTAATTCAAATTGACGCTAAATGTTGCAAGGAGGCACAAACCTCCCTCCAAGGCCAAAGAGGCTTGCAGTTGTGAGTTTCAGAAAGCTGAACAGAGCCAACGGCATGACATGGTTGTACTTTTAAAGTGAATGTTTCTAAATTGATTTTTATTTGCCTGGTTGGTCCTTTGAACATGTTTAAGTTAACTTTATAACCTTTACATTATTGGGGACTGTTTGAACTTTGGAAATTTTAAATTTGGAAAAAAAAAAGAAAAAACATTTGTTGAAAGGTTTGAAGAAATCCAGATGAAGCCTGTGAATGTGTTGCTGCAGAATCACACAGCCTGATGAGAAACACTCCGAGGTCTGCTTAGCCTTACTGTGTGTAAGAGGTAATTAGTCTTTTTTTCCCTCCTCCGGATAGCTTTGACTTCGGGTTCTAGCCGAGGGCAGGTGTGAAAACGTGAGAACTAATGATGGCAATTATGAAATGCCATCTTTACCCCCCGATCATCAGCCTCTGCATTATAAAGTTCAAAGTTTATTCTCTAAACATGGCTAAGGTAAATTACTGGACAAAGGGCAACAGTTTTAAAAAGCAACACAGAACAAAGATCACATTCATTGCTAGTCAGAGCATTTCAGTCCGATCTCAATAGAACAAAACCTCAGAAAGCACGAGCGGGGCCGCTTACCATATTTATCAACATCAGCGTGATATTCTATATCCATGTAAGGAGTGTTTGAGCTCTTTCGGTTTCATCAGAGGAGCGTCTGCAGTTGTAATTTTAAAAAACTTGAATGGCCTATTTGTAACAGAAAAAAATGACTTTTTATAAAGACTAGACATTCACTTCAGCATCAGGAATAGATACGAATAAAAAACAGCAAAAACTTAATGCCAGACAGAAAAGAATTAGGAAAGTAAAAGGGTCCAACATCCAACTTATGCCAGTTGCAAACATCCAGTTAATGGCAGGTAGAATAAGATTAGGATAGGAAAGGCCTCCTGTGATGTCGGACAGAATGGCATTAGACCAGCAAAGTGGACCAGGTTCCAGTATATGCCAGATCGATTAGCATTAGGCTAGTGAAGTGAGCTCATTAACCTTACCAAATGCCTTATGAGAGGTTACTTTAAGACATTTTACTTTCTCTCTTAAATAAGACATCTCTAGCAATTGTTGTGAATTACATTTGTCCTTTTTTGAACCCATTTTAGCCAAGAGATCTGTCTTCCAGTCACTTAAAAAGAGTGAGATCGTCTTCTAGACTATTGTATTACCTTGAGGTCGATTGAGACAGGACTGCTATTACAACGAGAGCTATTGGTTCAAATTATAGAAGGTAATTTGCCTTAGAATTATTACTTAGCAGACATGGCAGTTTTGTACAGGGTTAAAAACACCAATCTCATCTGCAATGACTCAGGTAATAGTAGCTCCCCAGCTAAAACTAATCCAGACGAAAGGGGTTTGGAGTGGATATGAAATTACATCGAGGTGTATGTAATGTGTAAGCAGGCCTGTGATATACTTTTACAGCTTGCATTTAGGTGTGGACAGGCGCATTTCAGCACTTTGTAATATTGCATGATGTTAGACTATTTCTAAATGTTTTTGTTTCTCATGATGATGACATAGGAAAGGATCATTTACACTCAGCACAGCGCTTCGCCCTTTATACACATAAAAATATCCGTAACTTTATATCAGCACGTTCTGCCGTGAAGGTGCTGACTGTATGAGAAGAATTAAATCAGTATTCAATCCGTAGATCGCCTGCCCTCCATTTCATTCCATACATATGCATTTTCCCCGCAAATTATCTGCCAATCATGTCACGTGGTGAAAATTAATTTCATGTTTTGGCCAGCACAATGTGCAGCAGCCATCAGTGAACAGTGAAAGGCTCTGGGAAGAGAAAAACACGTCTATTGTTTCCATCATTGCCCTGTTAAGTGGGAAGGTTATGAGATGATTCAATAATTTGGGGGGTTTGCGCATCTGAGCCGCGTTCCAGGACGGGGTATTAAACACCTGCTCTGGGCGGGATGCTGCATATGAAGAGACTCCTGAATGAGAGCAGATTCCGTGCTGGATTTGCATCTGTGGGTTATCACTCTCTCACCTGCCACAGATACAGATGGAGCATGTCATCAGCACACACACACACACACACACACAGAGGCAAAATAGGATGGTTATCCTCCGCTGTAGCACTTGTACACCCTTAGTTTTTCCTGAATGTATTGAGAAACATTTTTTAGAGCTCATATAAAGTTACGCACATATAGAGCTACACTTGAGGAATGATGGCAAAATGCCTGATCTTTGGCTGAGGAATATCAATTAACGCTCTAGCCCTCCAGGATGCCACTTCCAACATTTGCTAAAATCCGCCTCGTAACGTGGATTGATCACTGCTTAGCAAGCCTTCAAACGTGAGTCCAAGCAAACTTAAAACTAAAGAATTTATAACACAGATCTCAAGAGTTTGGAGAGGGAGATGAATTTCACACATTTCCAGATTTGAAAACACAAGAGGACAGGTGTAGGATGCTGATTAAAAAGTATGGTGCACCTCATTACAAATGAGATTAAAACAAAACAAAAAAAAAGCTGAACACACCTGGTATGTGTAAGTTAGAAAACCAACAAGTCTGGCAGGCTATCAAAGTTTTTCACTTAATTTACTTAATTTATTTATGATGTTAGAAATAGTAAAATGACCATGAGAGGAGACATAAACTGAAAGCAATGACTTTCCACAAGGCACGATCCACTGCAGACATGTCAGTAGACATGTCAGAAGGCCGCACATTACCCTACCTATGCAAATCATTTCCCTTTACTATATACTGCACTCTTTCTTTCAATGCAGTCTCACTTCTCTCTTATCTCTGCTCTCTGCAGGGAATAAAACAATGAAAAAACCTTCTGACTAACTTTTTTCAGGCCATGTTCTCCATCTAAAGTTTATAAAACTAGTTAAAGAAGCGGCTCTCAACGCCTGCTAAAAAAAGTATGTTAAATATCCCTCCACCCATCCATCCATTATCTGAGACACTTTCCTAAGCAGGGTCACAGGGGGCTGCTGGAGCCTGTTTCAGCACTGACAGGGGGTTAGGCAGAAAACCACTCTGGACAGGTCACCAGTTTATCACAGGGCAGCAGACACACACACACACACACATGTAGTAACACCTTATGGAAAACCACAAAGATACAGGAAAGACAAAAACTTAACTCAGATTACACGCTATTCTTACACTATATCTGTAGATCAAAGTCTCATCCAGCTAGACTTTATGGATTCCTAGGTCCTGTAACCCCATCCCTGTTACCAACACTGGGTTACCTCTTGGTATGTAGACATGTGTGGTCATGTTGTGAATTTACTTGACTCTCCTTGTTTGTTTCACACTAAAGTCTTGTGGCATAAAAGTAGGATATCCTCACCCTACATACATCTAAGTGAAAGTGACTATTCTTGTCATTGAGAAAGACAGCACAACAAAATCACACTGCTGCATTTAACCCACACCCAAACTCGTGCAGCACGGGCAGCTATTGAAAGCACCTAGTGATGGGGACGGTACCTTACTCAAGGGTACTTCAGGGCAACCTACTGGTAAGGGGTTTGAACCAACAATCTTCCAAGCCTGTGGCCAACTCCCCTAACCACTAGGCCACTGCTGCCTTGCTGTGGTAGGGTTAACAAAATAACTTGGTCAACTGCCAACAGAGTCAAGACTGTACTGAATCGTCTTGAAAAATGTATGAATATATACAGTACATTGCATAAATGGGATCATTTTTCACTCACCGAAACACACACACACAGAGCAAATTGATCCCTTTTTGCATTCTGCAAATGACACTAACACTCTTGAACACTCTCATCAGACACAAGTACTGTTTGCCCTTCACTACAAACAAAACTGCTCTTTGTCTCATCTAAAGTCTCATCTAAGGTGCAGACATAAAACATTGTAACACTTTCTCCTGCATCTGCGCTGGATCTATTGTGTATGAGCTCCTCTGAGGCTTCACCTTCTTCAGATAACCCTTCAGATTCCATCCATTATCACTCCTTTAATCAGAGCATGACTGCGACAGAGGCAATGCCACGCGGATCAGATTCCTCCACTGGTATTGCAAGGCGGATTCATAAAGCCGTCTCTTTGCATTTTGTGATGGGGCCTCTGTGTGTCTTTACAGGGGGTGAAAAGGTTGAGCTCAAACATCTATCACCCACCCGCCATGGTGGCCAAAAATAATCAGATGGCACCTGAGTCAACAGCGGCCAGTATTTTAAAGCCTGTAACATATCACATGAGTCTGAGCAGCACGTAGGACACAGCAGGGGCATGACCCTAAACCCATCTAGAGCTCTATGCTCATGCTGTATAATGGCTGACGCTTTTACTGACCCAGATAGTGGATTATAGGTCATAGGCTGCAGAATGGACCTCATGGTGGCCAGTCTGGAACAACTGACTTGACCTGGAATTGGGTTCACAGCTGTGTCAGAGCAAGGGGTGGGCTAGGTCTGACTGTGTGCATATAGATGTGTGTATGTGTCTGGGATGGAGTCGTTGGTGTCACAATTATCCAAATTAAGGGAGAGCAGCTTGCAGGGTCACATTTCACAGTGGAAACTGCTGATTAGGATAATTCAGGGTGCTAAAAGCACACAGCATGGCATCAGAGAGCCTATGCTTCCAAAAGGTTCTGTTGAAAGTTTAAAAAATCTTATTATTAGACTTTCTAATAAATGCATCCCTCCTCCCTTTTTCTACTCAATTATGCTGCGGTTAAACAATCCCCATAGGAAGGCTCGCTCTCATTCTTTCACATCAAAACTATTGATACTTCACTTGCCACATCATTTCAAAATGTCATTCCCCCCTCTTTGTTTTTCAGATTTCTGTCTTTAATGGACTTGAGAGTGAGCGAATGAGACCAGACCGGCAGTGCTTTAAGAAGAAAGATGCATTTGCATTTTATAATGAGTCTGCCATCCTGAAGTGGTTGCCACAAAGTGCCCAAACAGGGGTTTGCTCATCAGTATGTTTACAGAAATCTCTGGGTAACAGACCATGAGTACAATCTTACCCAACAAAAATGCTGGCCAATTATAGTTTGCCTTCCCAGCACATTTATATAATATTTAGCACCACATTCGTGAATCTTGTCCTGGCACAACGGTGCCCAGCTTTACCTTGAAAAGACAGAGATCACCACACCTGATGCATTATTCCCTGAAATTTCAGACTGCCTTTACATCGCGGAGGTCATTTCCCTATACCAAGTGGATCATTGTTACCCCCTCCCCCCATGGGTAGCTTCATTAAATATCAAGGAGGCCATTAAAATGCCTGGGTGACTATGGAGATAGATGCCTAGCAACAGTAGTATTTGGCATCTTGAGGTTATAGCCGGGTGTCTCTCAGGCACATGCTGCAGAAACCACACGCCGTCCATTACTAACAGCTTCCGTAATGGAGTGCTTATGGTGGCTTACAAGAGCAAATATTTAAAAAAAAAAAATAGAAGAAGTGGCAAAGGCTGCACATCCAGGTGAATCAATATCAGGAAACAAGTGCAGGGAGGACAAGAGCAGGTCAGAGATGGTTCATTATACCTCTCTCACCTGGCCCTGCAGGAACCTTACAGTGAATAGAAAAAAAAAAGAGAGCTTTCCACGTTGCTGACACAATAAATAATAAGGCAATATGCTTGTAGTGTCAGTCTCATAACGCTTTAATAAATTATTGTTAAAAGTATTGGGCAATAGAACTGCAAAAACTACATGAATTCTGTGTTTCTGGCCCATTTATAATACTTTAATCAGCTCATGTAGCAACCTGGATGGGATTCTTTAGCAGAACAAAGATAAATAAATCTGAAAAGGGGAGCTGATGGACTATCCAGTTGAGCCACATCAGAGAAAACAGAAGCCATTCTCCACAATCAACCTTGAATACATGAATGGCGTGAGCTTCTGTGCATGCTGTGCCATGGATCAACACGCAGACTGCTTTTCATTCCGAGATATGTCACACCATGCTTTATTACAGAAATATGAAATCTTCTATATTGAGAGTATTTTGTTTTTTATAGGGTCCTATATCATGAAAAACAATTCTTTGATTCTTATTTTCTTTTTATAAAATAGTTTGATGTTGTATGTAAAGATTGTTTAGGTTTAAAACATACAATGCACTTATCCATACAGTCCATATACAGTGGAGAAAATAAGTATTGAACATGTCAATGTTTTTCTTCATAAATATAATTCTAAATGAAAGTTACACCAGATGTTAGCAACAACCCAAGTAATCCACACACAAAAAATAACAACACATATATCCATAAATTATGTGTAGTAAAATGTAATGATACATGGAATAAATATTGAACACGCTTACTGGAATTTATTTAATACTTAGTAGAAAAGCCTTTGTTGGTAGTAACAGCTTCAAGACGCCTCCTATATGGAGAAACTAATCACCTGCTCAGGAGTGATTTTGGCTCATTCTTTCAACACAAACTGTCTTCAAATCTTGAAGGTTTCAGGAGCCTCTTCTATGAACTTGGATCTTTTTTTCATAGATTTTCGGTTGGATTCAAGTTCTCTGAAACCAGTTAAGTTTCCTTGGCTGTGTTTGGGATCATTGTCTTGCTGAAATGTCCACCGTTTCATCTTCTGCCTTCTGGTCAATGGCAGCAGATTCTCATCAAGAATGTCTCAATGCATTTCTCCATTCATCCTTCCTTCAATTATATGAAGTCTGCCAGCACCATATGCTGAAAAACACCCCGCACCATGCTGTTTCCACCTCCAGATCTGACTGTTGGTGTTTTTGGAGTGATGTGTTGAGCGTTTTCACCTCCAAACATGGTTTTTGCAATGACATCCAAAGGGTCTCATCTGACCAGACTATATTCTCCCAGTGTTTCCTTGGCTTGTCCAAATGTTGTGCAGCAAACTTTAAACAAACTTCAACATGTGTTTTCTTCAGCAGTCTCACGCGGTGAGCGTGCGTAGAGGCCATGTTGGTTGAGTGCATTTACTTACTGTTTTCTTTGAAACAGCTGTTCTTGCTAATTCCAGGTCTTTCTGAAGCTCTCTGTGAGTGGTCCTTTGCTCTTGGACAACACTTCCAATTATCGTTTTGATTCCTCTGTCAGAAATATTGTGAAGAGCACCTGGTCATAGCTGGTTTATGGTGAAATGATGTTTATACCTCTTCTGGATTGTGTCCTTACTGGAACATTCAGAAGCTTAGAACTAGGTCTGTAACCAATGCCATCAGTATGTTTCACAGAAAAACAGTTGTGAAGGTCTTACATTTACAGCATTTAGCAGACGCTCTTATCCAGAGTGACTTCCATGTCCTAATTTCAGGGACAGTCCCCCTGGAGCAGTTCAGGGTTAAGGGTCTTGCTCAGGGAGCCAGTGGTGGTAGTGCTAGAGGTGGGATTCGAACCTGTAAGTACCCTACCAGTAGACCACCACCACCTGCCTTGAGAGAGCTCTTTGCTTTTAACCATCATGAGTTGCTTCTTGAGTAAACAATGGTAATGAGAAAGCTTTTTATTAGCCATCAATTAGAACCAAACCAACTGAAATTAATTTGCAATAATATGGGGTCAGGATTGCTGACAGATTTCTGCTGATTTCTTGGCTTTGCAGGCCTTTCTGCACCTCCTTTTCTTCATGTGTTCAGTACTTATTCCCCATGTCTATACATAATTTATTGACTTATTTGTTTTGTTCTCTTTACATGTATGGTTTACTTTGATTGTTACTGACATATGGTTTAAATTTTAAGTAAAGTGAAAGTGACTATTCTTGTCATTGCGAGGTCACAGCACAGCACATACTGAACCACAACGAAATTGGACCTCTGCATTTAACCCATGCACACATACACCGTGCAGCAAGGGGCAGCTATGAAAGCACCTGGGGAGCAGTGACGGGGACGGTACCTTGCTCAAGGGTAGCTCAGGGCAACCAACTGGTAAGGGGTTTGAACCCACAATCTTCCAATCCGGTGGCCGACTCCCTAACCACTAGGGAGTTGCCGAATAGACCCATTAGAAATATATTTACTGAGAAAAACATTACAGTCCATTTTTAATCTTTTTTAACCTCACAAAACCTAACCTTTTACAAATTTAAGCTCAGCCATTCAAGCTGATGTCAAAAGAGTACTTCAGTTTAGACTGCTTTTTGAATGAGTCAAATTACAAGACAGAACAGAGCCCATTTGCTCCTTTCAGTGTTAATAACAAACCCGTTTACTCCTAAAGGATTGAGAGAGGTTGGAAATGTATAAAACACCTGGATTTTAACTAAAAAATAAAGCACAAAAAGACTGTAGCATGAGGGACTTTAAATGTTCTTAATCAGTCCTAAAGCAGCAGCGCTTCAGAATACCAAAGAGGTTCACACAGCAATGTCAAATGTTAAGCATTGCCACGGGTCAGGATTAACTAAATCACCAGTAGACTTCAACCAATTAGCTTTCACTTGTGTTCTGCTGCACAACCTATGTCAGGCTGAGTGATCAGAGCACTAGTGCTGTAAAGAATAACTCCAATCAAAGCTGATTGGCATAATTATGGAATATCCATTAGAGCCAGGCTGAGAATTACCCTCATTAGGCTACTGAGGATGGAGGAGACTTTGCTGAAGTGACGATATTTACCCAGAATTTGTCCTGACTAAGTGATTATCATTTCACTGTTTGCTGTTTCTTGCTACGAAATTTACATCCCTGAAGAAACACATTGAAATGTGTTATATATATTCTCATTTCTCATTACAATCCATTATAATAACTGCATGTGTTGTTTTACTGAGACCTTAATCAACTGTAATAGGAGTTTAAAAACTGTTATACGTCACACATCATGATGACATGATTTATTACATGCTGACATGTGAACTAGTGCATCTTTGATCATGCATAACCAGAGAACAGAGGGGATCCCTTTTCATCTATTGTATCTTTACAGAGCCAGGATCATTTCTATGGGACTTTTAAGACTGCCTGGTGAAATGTGTCAGTGTGCTAAACCTGTTCTTCCATGGGTTTAAAATAAAGGATTCAGAGGAAGCCATGAGACAACAATGAACTTTTAAACTCCACAGAGGGTCATTGATCAACAAAAGAGTATCTGTCTAGTCACACAAAGCCTATAAAGAGCTTTATAGTAGTAGGATTTCAGAATAGGAGAATTCCCTGTAAAATGAAACTAATAGGAGCGGTCCTCTCAGCTGAGAAAACAGGGCTCACATCTGGTCTTTGGGTCCTGTACCGGGCTCTGACCCCAGAGTGTGGAGATTTGTATTGTGATGAGATTTGTTCCTCCGGCTTAACAGAATTTCAGAACGTGTGTTAGGCTTGCAGCCTCAAGTGCAAGGGGCAATAAGGATATTATTGTGTTTTCCAATTAAATTAAGTTGCTGTTTGGGGAACTCTGATGAAAGCTCTTGTGAATGCACTTTTTTGGGGTGGCAGATAATTGCATTACTTGGTAATCTATTATTACAACCATGTTCACTGAAATGCTCAACTAAACAAGCAATCTCAAACTCGGCGCAGAGCAACTTTGATGCAAATTACAAAGACGACGACATAATCAATCCTTTTTTTGGGTTGTTTCTGCAAATGGAATTAGCTAATATGCAGCTTTAGCCCTTGATAACAGCAGCCACCCACTTCTCAAGGTCTGGCCACTAAAATTCACCAAGCCCTCATCAATTAAACCTACATACAGCACGTCTCAAGAGGATCCCCGCCGCCTGCCTCTGGCTTGGCTAATTGATTAGGTCAAAGATCAGGGGCTGACTGACAGTGGCTGAAGGGCGGAGGAATTTCCTGTTTCTGCATCTATAATTCAGTGGTTTCCTGAGTGTATTCACTGCAGCGGCGCTCAGGAGGGGGTCCAAGCTGTCCAAAGCAGCCTCCATGTAACAGGGTTGTGGTGTTTGATGGCCTGCTGGATATCTTTCTGAAATCCCATGACTCAAAAGGACTGGTCATTCACACCGACAGTGTGGCGCCTTGAGTGTACGAGTGTAATTTCTCTGTGGTAGTGTAGTGTTCATGTTGGAAGAGAGAGAAAGAAATCATATATACACTCCTAACCCCATCTCATGCAGACAATGGGCAAAGCCAAAAAGCAATGTCATAGAGGAACCACTTTCAACTGATAGGTCTTAGAAAGTTTCCTTTTCCAAACTATTTTAAGATGTGTATGTTGTAAATTTTTAGGCCCAAAGGTTAACACTTGCTGAGTGCTGAAGGTGTCAGAAATACCTATTTTGACATTGTTTTCTCATAAATGAACTTCCACAGTGCTTAAATATGTTTCTACTACAAAGTAAATTTATTTTTTAAATAAATAAATGTATTAATATTGATTCTGAGGGAAATGGCTTATGTTTGCATGACGTCATTGTGCATGTCACATACTTACTGCTTAAAATGCAAAATAAAAGACATTTCACTGTCCATGGAGATGTGTGCCATAATCTTCACAGGCAGTGTATGTATAACAGGAAAAGAACAACTATTTAGAAGTGACCTACAAGACTTGTAGCTAAACTCCCAAATGGGCTAGTGTTGCTCTTTAAAGGCTGTCCTCCGTGTCAAAGGAGCATAAAGGCTACACATGGCCCGTTAAAGGGTCTGTTTCTAAAGAACCCACATGGCCCCAGAGGTGACCATTTGGTGCAATGAAAGTGACCTATGCAATAAGCATTAGGCCTCGAGGGCAATTTCAGCAGAAAGCCACCAGTCACCAGTCCTCAGCTGGTGCAGCACACAGCCACTGATGAACTGCAGCCTGCTAAGTAATGATGGTAAGTTATACACCCCCTCTATCTGGGGAGAGGGGAAGCTTCACTGGGAGATTTCAGCACTGTGGGAATCACAGAGGAGTGCAGGATTTCCGACAGCCCAGAGCATAGAGAAAAAGCTCACAAAGACTCCAAGAACACCCTCCGTATTCAACAGAGGCATCTGTCACTTCAGCTGCATTATGCCTCACCACACTAAACAGGTTTATAGTAAATAAAAGCTAAATGTTTCCTCGGGAGGCTGCCTGGTGCAACACGGGCGCAGTGAGGGACCAAGTGGGCCTGATTGGGCCCGCGCAAGCGCCTGCGTTAATCACATTGCTGGAGTTTATCCCTGCCAACTCTGCATCCTGTAAGACTGGGAGCACGCTTGAGCTCATGAGGGGGAAAAAAAAAACAACTTTTTGGAGGGAGGGAACACTTCAAAGCAAAAAATGTGGAAAAATGGAGAGTTAAGTCAAATATTTTGACACCTAAGCATGAATGAAAGTGCACAGAACCATGCTGGGCCTCAGAGTCCCATGCTTAATGTTAAACCTCTCATCTTTCAGGGCCTGATGAGAAGACCTGCAGTTTTGTCATTTAAATGACCTGTTACACGATTTAATTCAACCAAGATGTGCACAGGAGAATTAACTCATAGCTGTAGAAAATGAGTAATTTACTCAGATACAATTCTGTAAATATATTATGATGCTTGAGAGGATTCAGGACACTACACCTTCCAAAATGGAGGGGCAAAATTAAGAATGTATATGTTATCTACCATATCTGAAGAACATTACATTCTCCCTTATCATGGTCCCTTTAAGAAAAAGAAAATACTGATTTACTTCATTTAAACTAGAATGGAGACACGTCTGAATAAAAATAAGTTAATTCGTGCCTCATCAAACACTGTCAAGCACATTTCACCATTTGGGAAACATTTCATCCACCGGCTGAAATTGAGATTTTAACCTTATGACTCATGCCTTTTCATGCCGGTGGTCCATGCGGTTAAGGAGAGTTATTTTTTGAACAAGCCTCCTAAACTCAGTCAAAACACGGTGGGGCATCGCCCCAGTACTTTGAAAAAGTGGTGGGTTCAGTGCCCTGTTGGCCTTTTTTTTTTTTTTTTTTTTGGAAGGATACTTCAGAATCTTGTTAAAAACCACAAAAATGATAAAAACCCAAGGCCTTCCCTTTCTGTCCTTGCAATAGAAAACAGGATGCAAATCAATGACTTTTTATTAAGTTCAAATCAAGAGAAAATCTCCCATCTCGAGCAGCAGCGTTAGTGGCATCAGCTTTCTTCATGGAATCTTACATTTCTCACAATTCTTTCTGCTTTTTCACTCAAAAAGCAAACAGCTAGGCATTCATTAACAGGATCAAGGCAGCTTTTTGCTCATGATGATTGTGTTGTGCATGTACATATGATCGGTTTCAACCTGCCTAAAGTGATTCAGCCGTGTTAAACATGCACACTTACAACAGCACTTAAAACAGCCAGGTGAAGAAGGCCAGTCTCATTTAAATACCTATAATTCTGTCAATAAACTCTGCAGGGTTTCATCATGAATGTAAAGCCCAACTGTGCTTTAGCGTTTCTTTCCAAAGGTCACTCTGGGTAATTGTCAACATGATTACATATGATTGTTTGCAAGTGGAGAAAAAAGGAAAAAAGAAAGAAATGTCACTCACCACAGAGCCACAAATAGTGAGTAATAATGTAATGGCAACTGTTTGACATACCGCAAGCCGAGAACTCATTTAACTTCTGCACACTGGAAAGATTGTGTTTGGCAGTGTGAGACATTTATTAACCTATTCACAAAAAAAAAGAAATCTAGTTAGCCTTGAGTGATTTAATAATTGTGTGTGTGTGTGTGTCTAGCACTTCCATTGTGCTATGAGGACACCCTTGTAGCAAAGTATACCAATTTTTTTCCCACATCTCATTATTTTTCAGAGCCCATAAGGAATCATCTTGCAAAAACTGAATCTTAAAACGGCATAAAAGACAAGCAAGGTCTTCCATGGTGTTATTCCTATCCAAGGGAAAACGGAAAACTGAAGGATTTTATGAAAACCAATCCTCCATGTGGACTTTTTGTGTGTAATCAATTTAAAGTAGGAGCTCTGGAAGGTTAGTGCGATGGAGAGGGTTTAAGCAGATGCGCTGTTGACCAGCAGCCTGAAGGAAAAAGGAAAGAATTCTCATCTGCTTCAGCAACAGGCCGTTTTATTGGATGCTGCTGGTCCAAAGTGGGAATATGCCAGTGATAGAGCGACTCTTTTCTTTTAATCTTTGATGGGAGAAGAGGAGAGTGAAAGAAAAAGAGAGAAAAGGCAAACAGAAACCTGAAGAAAAAGGAGGGGAAGAGAGAGAAAGAGAAGAGGGCGCGGAAAAGGCGACAGCACGCTAAACAAAAAAGGAAGGAGGCATAGGGGAAAGACAGAGAGGTGATAAAATGGAAAGCAGAACAGGGGAAAGAAAGGAGGTGAAGAGAAAAAATGAGAAAAATGAGAAAGAAGAGAGTTAAAAATATAGAGGACACAGAGTTAGAGGACAGTTAGGAAGCACGGAAGAAAAAAACAGATGGAGGAGAGATAGAGAGGGAGTTTGACAACAAGGAAAGCGAGAGAGAGAAAGGGAGGGGAGAGCCAGAGAGAAAAGTTTAAAAAAGAAAGATAGAGGAGAGTGGTAGTGGAAGAGAAGAGAGAAAGAAAGTAGAGAGAGTGAGAGTGAAGAGAAAGCAGAGAGAAGAGAGGGTGGAGAGGGAAAAAAAAAAGAAATGACAGAGGACAGTGAGTGAGAGGGCAGGGGGGAGGTGGACAGTCCTTCCTATTGATTGTAAAAGAGGTCAATTCCCAGAGGACTTTGCTCCTCTTCAGGGCATGACCATTACTGTCACAGGAAGCAATAATTCCCATTCTCACAGGTTCTACAGAAACAGTGGCCAAGCAGGGACAATGGTAAGGCTTGTGTGACATGCAGATTAAGAACTCAGAATATAAAACAGCTCCTAACAAAAGTAAGTCTGTGTAATATCAAAATAGCCCTCAGCGAGGACTGTTTTGTCAAAAGCATTAAGAAACACCACAGCAGGAGCATTCTCTTAACCCATCCATCATCTCCCCACACATTCTTTCATAGAAACTCAACGAATGGGACAAAACTCAGAGATTAGAAAATTGAACTATAAATTCATTAGTTGTCTAGTGTGCATGCATGTAAAAGATGTGGACACTGACTCATTTTCATAGCCGCTTGTCCTAATTAGGATCGCGGGGGTGCTGGAGCCTAACCCAGCTCTCGCAGGGTGAAAGGCGGGGAAACACCCTGGACAGTTCACCAGTACGTCGCAGGGCAAACACACAAACAAGCACACTCACACCTACGGGCAATTTTGCAACTCTGTTCCACCTGACATGCATGTTTTTAGGCGGTGGGAGGAAACCGGAGCTCCTGGAGGAAACCCACGCGTGCACGGGGAGAACATGGAAACGATCCCAGGATCTTTGCGCTACCCACTTGGTCCCGTTGCATATAAAAATGACTGCGCAACATTAGATTAATAGCTCTACGCTCTGACCTGAACTGATTTGTGGGATTTTTGCTAGCACTCTATAAAGCTTGTATATTGCTTTAGAAGAACACATTTGGCAGAGCTGGAATACGTCAGCCACCAGGTTTAGTGGGTAGATTTGACGAGAGAAATTGCAAAGCAATGTGAAACTCTGGTCATCCAGGACTGTAAGTGAAAAAGCAGCGCCACAGTCCATCATCAGAGCACTTTCTCCATTAAGAAAAGCCAGTTATAACTTTGATCTGATAGATGACCCGACATCTCTCATAAATAGTCTTTTAACCAACAACAGATTCAACGTAATTCATGCAATTCATAAATATTGACCCATTCTGTTGTTCCTTCAATAAGTCAATGGCCGTCTCTCCTGCACAACACTCGCTTAGGCCAAGGGGAGCCCTCGCATCAATCCATTTGTGACATCAAGCAGAAGACCATGTGCTTTTCTTTAAGAGAGCAGTAATGAAAGCAGCTGAGAGGATCTAGCTGGTTGCACACGTAAAGTCTCAAATCTTTTCAGAAAGAAAAAGAAATCTCAACGGCAAGGAAACCTTTTCATTTGGTCATTTCAATGAAGCTTTTTATCCCCGTGCACTTCAGCAGTCTCCACTTATAGTGGCCTCCATGGCATTTCAGCTGAGCTCCAAACACAGCTAATTAAGGTGACTTCATAGGAAGACGTGCACATTAAGTCATCGCAAATTCAGATCGCCGTTGAGCAATTAATCAGGCGAAAATGGGGAGCGGGCAAAAGGATATCAATTTTAAAGAGGAAGAGACTGCTTCATTGTATCTTGGCATTGGAGGCTGGGCTTTAATCTGTTGCCTATTATTTCTGAAGAGTCTTTCCCCTTAATGAGCATCAGCATTCAGAATTCATATAGGCCTTTCATAGTCTGTTCATATGATGCCACTATTGTTTGCCTCTGGAGCCCTGGACCACAAGGAATATTAATGCTCATGACCAACAGCGCTCCACATTCAACAGACCGCTGTTTACTACAACACAGTCATCGCTGGATTAATTGTCTTGCCTATGTTTCAGCATAAAACAAACAAAGTCACTGTGGGGTTATTCATTAGAGGAGGCATTACAGTGGTCAGCTAGGTCAGTCTGAAAAACTTGGTGAGTGGAGTGGATGAAGTCACAGTATTGTTGGGCAGCGGTTTCATGTTCTTTGTGTAAGATTTCCAAAAATTTTTCAAATAACTGCCGCATGAATATGACCTTTTGTCTAAAGCGCAAGCATCAAACATCTAGCCCCCGGACGTGAAAGAGGTCCTTGCATTTGGAAACTCGCCTTATCTTTGTGGAATATCTTGCCGGACGTCTAAATATTCTGACTTCCAGCAATAGTTAAACAAAATTGCACTCTGTTCCTCCTTTTGTGCTGCTAAGTGCAAAATGCCAAGCAGGGAGAAAATAAAAGAGTCTCATCTAACAAGAGACAAGCTGAAAAGAATTAGAGAAGCAGATAAGAAGATAGAGGACTGAATGACCGATGGATCGCCGTTGCCTTTATTTAAGCTTCAGGATTTGGACCATGGTGTGGTCTTGAGGGAGAGCTTTGGTCTGGCCTGCAGGGATGAAATCATCTGTGTGGGCACGCTCTGGTTCTTTTGCAGAAAATAACATGGCTTTATTTTGATTGTCTGCGCCTCAAAATTGGATAGGGTTGGACAACTTTAGCAAATGTCAACATATTCCAAAGGTCTCAAGGCACTAGCGAGTGGGTAGAATAATTAATACAAAACTGAAAATTCATGTGGGATGCTGAAAACAACCAAACGGCTTGTAAGATGCCGGGAATACAATGCAAACAAACCCACTTGCGGGCTATTTTATGGTATCTGCATGTAAAAAGGACAGTCCAGTTTTATATGGGAAATGTTTTGCTTCCTCCATTTCCATTGGCTGCTACCCAAAATGTTTTAGGGCATTCATTCATTAAAATCCTGGATAACCCGAACCAGAGGACTGAACACTTAAGTCCCTCCTTTTTTCTTTGGTTGAGACCAGTTTGACAAACGTGCACCATTTCACCTGCACTAAGGGAAATGGTTTGTTGAACTTTTCAGAAAATTAGGCCATTCCATCTGAATGTGAAACAGTGTTGCTGAACTACAGGACATTTATACTGAAATTAATCTGCACTGGACTGGGTGTTTATTTCGATTGGGTCCAGGGAGCTAGAGCAAACGAGCGCTCTGTCAGGCTGGCTGGGCAGCGGCAGTCCGTCATGCAGCTTTATGGCCGCCCTCACGGGCCATTCCGACAGATCTGGAAGGCTTAATGTTGACTGCTTCCATATGCTGCATACTGCAAGCAGAGAAAACTTTCCCAACAAACCAGGTGGCTTATTGGTTACACGCATATATGTGATGACTGCCACATAAATAAGCTGACATCACTCCGTGACGGGACACAGAGGTTAAAACCACAGCCGTCTCACACGTCATTTATACTAACACTACAGGACCGTACGCTACTTGCAGTTTTTATATGCATAAAAGCAGGAACTAAGGAGTTTGTGATGAGTAACAAGAACCACAGAATGCATTGGTTAGAAAGAAAGAGAGCAAGAGAGAATGAAAAAAGAAAGACAGAAAAGGGGAAAGACTTACAGATGGAAAAAAGCTAAAGAAAGAACGAGGGGGTAAGAAAATGATAATTGCATAAAAAAAGGACAGAATGAAAGAGTGGACTGAAAAAGAAACAGACAGAAAGAGAGAAAGAGTGAGATATGATTGGGGTAGAGTGAGAAAGGAGGGAAGGGGTGAGAGAGGAGGGAAGGAAAGACAGAAAGAAATGCAAGTGGAAAATAGCTAACTCAAAAACATTCCTACTTAAGGAATGATGTTTCACGCCTTCTGTCGCAGTTCTGAAAGAGGTGAGGACGTGAGGATGCTCTGAGCTTGTCTTCAGTGGCGTGATTTCAGAGGAACATGGTCTGAGCGGATGCAGTGGATGGAGAGAATGCAGTGACAAAGAACTGCAAATGCAGACATGCTGTGTGCACGTCAATGGGATCGCCCAACAAAAGCCATCGTTAACAGGAGCTATCTCAACATGTAAACAACTGTATATTAAATTGGAATTGCTGGCTTTGTGAATGCATCTGAATGTCACAAATATGCTTAAACAAGATCCAACCGTTTTAATCACAAGATGCAAATTGTGTTATTTCAGGCGCTCTGCATGAGTTTGCAACGATCATAATGTGCCTGCTTTTTCCCCCCATCCCCCTCCCAGTTCCACACCAATTTCATTTTGAAATGTAAATTCAGTCTTCTCGGCCTCGGGTTCTTGTCAGAATAAAAAAAGCCTTTTTTTCCTCCTTCACTGCATATAATTGTCTTTCATTCAAGTTGTGCCCTCGTGTCCAGACCCCTCCTCCTTTTTTCTCTCTATCTGGAGCTGAACATCTCTGTCGCGCCATTCCCTTCCAGGCCATGATCCCGATCTGTTATTTTCGGCTCACATGAAGTGATGCTGTTGTGTGACTGTATTCACAGCGGGCCGCTCCGCCAGAACATTCCAGAGGGGTCCCGTGGCGTCGCTGGCCCGAGCTCACAGAGTCCGAGCTCTGAGCACTGGGGGTCACTTCTTGCAGGCACGGCCCCAGGTGTCAAAAGCCTCAGCCTCTCAAATGCTTCCTCTTTCATCCTCGCACACAGGATGTCCGGCTCATGTTACAACCCCATTCAGAGAGAAC
Organism: Hepsetus odoe; assembly: GCA_017165825.1. Taxonomy (NCBI): domain Eukaryota; kingdom Metazoa; phylum Chordata; class Actinopteri; order Characiformes; family Hepsetidae; genus Hepsetus; species Hepsetus odoe. Next base: position 21,248,756 of record CM029372.1, on the reverse strand, counting down.
ACCCAGAGGCACAGAGACAGAAGATGATTCAAAAACGCTCATGAAGAGATGGTTTGCAGATAAAGCATGTTTCTTTTTTTTTTTTTTTTTACTTGTGGTTTTTAAAAAAAGGCCTAGATCATGAAATGTAACATTTCTTTGGTTCTACATTATTTGAAAGCTACTTACACAGTGACTTCTAAAGGCATGCATAAGCACTGTATTTCTAAAGCAACACCTGAACCTTTATAAACAGCCTTGGGGCAGGATTCACAAGACATGATGAGATGTCTAATGAAGTTAAAGACATCGTATTCACAGGAAGAAAATGTAATGAAAGTGACCATTCTTGTCATTGTGAAACACGGCACAGCACACAGTGAAACACAACGAAGTTACACCTCTGCATTTAACCATACATGTGCAGCAGGGGGCAGGTATTGAAAGCACCCGGAGAGCAGTGATGGGAACGGTACCTTGCTCACTGTGGAGACTACAAACAGGTTCACATCACTGGCATCCTGTCAGCAGACAGAATACTCACTATACATACATGATTATGATCATCTGTCATCCCTTCATACCATCAGCTTATGGTAAATTATACAGTGAGTATTTTTTTATTCTCATGTCCATTATTTTAAGGATGATTACAGGCATCTACGCTCTTTCAGCTTCAATGGGAAATAAGAGTTACAGTTTCTGAAGGTAGAAAAAAAAGAGAAGGAGGATGCCTTCACTACAGCAGTTATAATATAGTAAAAAGATTGAATATAATAATTAACAACTGAATTATTTTTTTTATTCATTAACAATATCATAAAGGCCTTTGCAGATGAACTGCTGTTTCAGTTATGGCTACAACTTCAACACTAAATACAGACACAAAATTAAATGTTACAATATACTACAATATTTGAATTATTTAAGCCTAGATCTAATATTTTATGCAATTAAACAGGCTTAAATATAACATACTTTTACTCGTATTCTAATTGCAACATCCTCTTCTACAGCTGACACAAGCAGGTATGTTTCTCAAAGGTTAACCACAGGACTGAAGAATTTACAGTCTTCACAAATATTGATGCAAACCCTGTAGAAATACCACAGAGTTCATTTGTTTGACCTTTTTACTCAAAGATTTATCAAAACCTATTATGGATGTAAAATAATATTCCGATATTTGATGCCCAAATTTAATTCACTAATCAGTCATTGTGATTCCGGTGTTTTTAAATGTTCTTTATTTATTCAGGTGGAAAACCTCGTCTGGTCCAAACAACACGGAAATGAGGTGAAATAACAGTGTTGCATCATTTACAAGATTTTCCAAGCACCTAATGTAGCCTGTTCTAATGGACCCAACCAAGCTGTGGAGTTGTAATGTTGGCACGCATGCCACTTTTAACCAAAACGTCCCTCAATTGTTTGAGTGAAAGTTAAATGATATGGTATGAAATGATGAATCTTGCTCCAAAAATCTTGCCCCAAGACTTTCACAAATATTTGGCAAACATCAAAATGTGTCGTACCTTGCTCTCCCCTTTTAACTGGAAATATGACAAGCTATGAAAACATATATTGTTTTAATTTTTGTTGTAGGGTTAAATATGCATTGAAACAGGCCCTCCCCGTTACATGGGTAGAGGGTTTGATGCATGTACCCAACTATTGCTTTCCAAGTGTGATCCAATAGCACATCTTCTGAAGTGCCTTTGTATCCTCTAAATGAAATCTCAAGCAGTTTTATTACATTTCTGCAGCCGACAATGGTCACATGTTGTCATCAGGAACCAGACTAGTGGCCCACGTTACTCGAGTCAATGTTCAGTTAACCTCTGCACACAGGAAATGAATCCTCGGTGACCGGAGGCAGAAAAAAAAAATAAGGTAGTTCAGTGTTGGCTTTGAGTTCCATACCTAATATGAGTCCTGATGACAGAACAAAGGAAAAATGGGAAGGGAGGGGGGAAATAGAAGATGTGCCACTAGTGGATGCTAATGTATTCATTATTTGGTCTGATGCTTCAGCCAGATAAAAAAAAAAAAAAAAAAAGATTATTTTCAGTTTTAAGGGTAGAGCCTTCTCAAGTGTCACATGTGATTATTATTGCCGTCTGAAGGTCTCTGCTTATGTTTTATTTAGCATCCGCCGCCTTAAATGTTTAATTGTTGTGGCATGTGGCTGACGGAACAGACAGGAGGAAATTGTCAATAACGGCATCGGCGACAGGAGGAAAGCGCGAGGGTTCGAATATGAATTTGGTAAACAGAGGATGACTGTATTAAGTGCCGAAGGATTATGACAAGAGGTATAAAATGCGATTGCCAGGATTTTCCTATCTGCTGCAACAGCGCAGACTGTCCCCGTCTGACATCAAAAACAGAATCCTGAGGCGAAATTCATCTGCTTGGCAGTTGATACAGTAGAACTAACTCACTGCATACCTGCCACATAACAGTCCATCAACTTAGACCTGCTCACAACTCCAGGCTCTCTCCCGCATTAGGGGCACTGCCAGAGTCGCAATCATTTACTGCCGTGTGTAATTGCCACAGCAAGCTGTAACTGCTCAAAGGGTTATAAACCAAACATTGCCTCTGGTTTTGAGACATGTAAACTACAATTTAGGTAAACATGCTGCACGGTCACTTGTTTGTGCATACAGTGTATGAGAAAGCTCCCCACAAGCACGCAGGAACGTTCCTATTACGTATTAAATCTGTGACATAAATCTAACATCATAACTCAATGCATAGCTGGGCAAAGAGTAGCTCTCTGATTACTATTATTATTTGTTTTTAAACACAGGTTTATAACCAAGCTTGAGCTAACGGAAACTTCAGCACCATATTAAATCCTACACAGATGCAGTGGATCAGTCTGTAATTAATGAATTGGGGTGTGAAAATGGCACAGTTCTCAGCTGTTAAGTACAAACAGAACAGAAATGGCTTGAAAATGAATGGTGAAAAGACTTGGGGGGGGGGGGGGGGCATATTTTGCATAGCTTGGGGTTTAGTGTTCTGCTGCCTGGACAGAGAAGCAGGTTCTATTGGGTGAAATAAAATGTGAAGCTAGCCTGTGTAAACGTCCACGAAAGATATGTTATCTTCATTACACGTCTGTCATTTCGTCTTCCATATCATCTCCCTCCGTCTCTCCCTCTCCTTCGTCTTCGTCCTCCGACGTTACATCAGCATCATCCATTTGGGACATGCACTTCTGGCACGAGCAGACGAACAGGTAGTTCTCTCTGAGAAAGAGACATTAAGAGAGAAAAGACATGTTAATAGTTAGTGGTGTGTAGGGTTTATCTTAAGGCTCAACCAATAAGAGAATTGTCATGGTTACCGGAGCTTGAACTATCTGACATATTTTATAATCATATGGTCCAAAAGGAAAGAAAGATACTAGTTTTATAAAACTGTTTACTGACTGATGTGACTGTCCAATAACAGAGAGGGTGTGTATCGAACAAGCATTTAACATGACCATTGTCTTCTTTTTACTCTTTTGAACTTTTTTTTTTAAAGGACACTTTTAAATTGCTTCTCATCTGATTGGCAGCCCTGTACTGTGCCTTATTCAAAAAACCCTTCAGACTGCTTAGAAACTTAACATGGAAATGTATGGCTAAGCTCCATAGAAGCAGATGCAACTGACTGTATTTTCTGCCGACATCAGAAAAACAACCAAATTAAAACAGCTTTTTAGCAGCTTATTCTCTATATATGGTCATTCTGAGACTTCAGCAATGTTTAAAAACTTAATTTAACTTCCATCCAAGAAAGGAAATGCAGTTTTCCATACCTGGCCCTATACATCATTCAGTATGGAGGCAGAATAGCTGTTTTGGCTTCTTTAAATAAGCTCAACCAAGCAGTCTCTAAAAACTGACTAAAACGTGAGTGAAACTAAAGGCGTATGTGAATTATAATGTAATCCAAGGCCGTGATAATGACTGGCCTTTAGATGGATTCAGATTAAATTCCTATCAATATCAAGGCCATAGTTTACAGTTAACTTTGGGCCTAAAAAATATGCAATATAAATTTTCCCAGATTTTTGACAACACAGCACATGCTTTAACGAGTCACTCCACCTCCAACATACCGAAGATGAGAAGCCTTCATGAGGAAGCCTGCATTTGCTCCAAAAAGACTTATTGTCCAGATATTTTCAAGGTGAAGTGAGATGTGGAGAATATACCTCAGATCAAGTGGAATTCCCAAGTATTCCCACCGTCGCTGTACATGTAAGTGATCAATAAAGGGCAGGGTCCCTAGTGCTAACCCTGCTAAACCCCCTGTGATCCCACTGGCATAAGCCTACAGGGAAGTAATTGATCCCCTCTGGGAGCTGCTTCAACACCTTTCACTGAGCATTCTCAGACAAAGGGTTATGTTCATTTACCTCAGGATCTTGTGCCGGCTGTGACGACTCCTGTCTCGCTGGCAACAGTCCAAGTAGCTGATGCAGATTTCCTACAGAGAGCCAGGTATAAAGAATTTAATGAGAGGAAGGTTACAGTCGACTACCAATTAGCAGTGCAACCAAATCCAGGCTTCACCCAGGTGATAACTAGACAAGGAAAGATGTTATTTTTGTAAGGGCCATAGTCTCCAGCTCATATTTAAGGCTCAACTGTAGACTAAAAACATCAGGTTGATTTGTCTGGCTCTGATCATGGCGGAAAAACCGTGAAAGCATGAGAGATAGTCCTAACTGGCTGAACCAATGGACAGGTAAAGAGGGGAAATTATACTATCTATCTATATATACACAGTACTGTGCAAAGGTTTTAGGCAGGTGTGGAAAAAATGCTGTAAACAAAGAATGCTTTCAGAAATATAAATAATGATTGTTTATTTTGATCAATTTACAAAATGCAAAGTGAGCGAACAAAAGAAAAATCTAAATCAGATCAATATTTGGTGTTACTACCTTTTACCTTCAAACCAGCATTTACATTTACATTTACGGCATTTAGCAGACGCTCTTATCCAGAGCGACTTACATTTCCTAATTACAGGGACAGTCCCCCTGGAGACACTCAGTGTTAAGGGTCTTGCTCAGGGACCCAGTGGTGGTAGTGCTAGAGGTGGGCTTCGAACCGGGGACCTCTTGATCCAGAGGTCCGTAGGCAAGTACCCACCACTAGACCACCACCACCCCAGCATCAGTTTTTCTGGCCCCCACAGAGCCCTGATCTCAACATCATCAGTGTGTCTGGATTACATGAAGAGACAGAAGGATGTGAGGAAGCCTACATCCACAGAAGATCTGTGGTTAGTTCTCTCAAGATGTTTGGAACAACCTACCAGCCGAGTTCCTTCAAAAACTGTGTGCAAGAGTACCTAGAAGAATTGATGCTGCTTTGAAGGCAAAGGGTAGTCACACCAAATATTGATTTGATTTAGATTTTTCTTGTTCATTCACTGCATTTTGTTGATTGATGAAAATAAATGATTAACACTTCCATTTCTGAAAGCATTCTTGTTTACAGCATTTTTCCACACCTGCTCAAAACTTCTTGCACAGTACTGTGTGTATATATATATATATATATATATATATATATATATATATATATATATATATATATATATATATATATATATAGACTATATATATATATATATATACACACATACATACATACACAACTTAACAGGACTATAAAGTAGTCAAATGAAGTATTCAGTGTTATATTATATATTTTGTTATATATATTTGGCCTCAGACCATTCTCCATGCACCAAGTCTACTTAAACTTTGTTCAGTCCAAAGGAGGCTCCTGGCCAAAGGAACAGAGCTTCTCGAATTGTGCATGCTTTTGGACAAACAGAAGATTCACAATCTGAATGTGTGTGGCAGCTCCAGAGTCGGCAGATGTAAGCCTTTTCAATTTCTGTGACAGGCTGCCAAAGCTGATTCAAACCTAAGCCTGCGATATAATTCTAAGTGACAATACAAGTCTCAGAACTTTTGCATACAAGCACCAGTCCCCTACGGCTGGGATGTATCACATGTATAGCCACTTGAAAAGCCTCCGACCTCTCCGGGGCTGATGTCACTCAGGGCGCTGAGGTGAAGCAGGAAGTTATTGTCAGGGAAGGATGCCTCCGCATTGGGTACACAGCTGTGGTTACCTTGATGGTAAAGGGGACAACAGCAGTGTTATAATTGTTGTGTCCTCACAAAACTGCACAATGGGTGGAGATGATTGGAGAACATGGTTGGGATTGAGAAGAGATCACTATTCTTACATGAACTTTGCAGAAGATAAAGACCAGATCCTTCACAGTTGAGGAAATCGCCCGTTTCTGTAAGAAAAGAACAAAAACGACAATCTATGGAAACCGTCCATCCATCAATCCTATTCTATTTCACATTTCAGCAAACCAACATGCATATATACGGAAGCCATCTATTTCTGAGCGCATCAGTTAACAGTGTCATTTAAATGGATGGGTTTCAGCACATACTGCATATATCAATCTTCTAATGTCTACAGGAAAGTGTGGTATGTGTGTTTTTTACTATACTTGGGCAAACAGTGACCTTTATCTATGTCCTTGTATAACTGGTCAATAAAGGCATCCAGCTGCTCCCTCTGTTGGCGAGGAAGCTCCAGTGCATCGCACGCATGAACCCACTGGCTGAGGGAACTGGGCACATAAAGTGCAATTAGGTTGGGAAGTTAAGATCTAAAGAAGCAGATTTGTTAGACATACATCCCAAAAATGTTCAACATTGATAGAGGAAGACACAAAAGTAATGTATAAGCACATCGTACCTGGTCCCAATACCCTGCCCATTGGTCCCAACAAGAGCGAAGAGAGAGCGAAATCCCCCTGGAGTAAACCACTACACACAAAGCAAAAGGAATTTAATTGCCAGTGTTGGCTACCCATAATTTCATATTCATATGACAAATTTTATGCATGGAGCATTAATTTTAAAGGCTTCTGAAGCAATTTAACAATTGTAAAAATCCTCAAAATTGCTCTATGAGGAAATATGCACCGACCTGGCTGAGGTGATCATCATACAGTGCAGTGGTAAAAAGGTTACGCAGTAAAGCCAGTTGCCCCTGCAGGGAGGGATAATGGAGTGTTAATAGGGCATAAAAAGCAATGGAAGGCAATAGCCCAGTGTGGAGGGATGAGTTATTTCCCACCTGGAACTTCTCTCCTAGCATCTTATGTGCTATTTCCTCCTGCTCGTTGGCTGCACGGCTGCAAAAGTGGGAAAACAGCCTCTGCCAGCGTCCCTTGTCTTGAGTCTGATTGGAAGAAAAAGTAACAAAAATAATCTAATGCACAAAAAAAGCAGATTAATGACCAACCAGCATGGCTGCTTAACAGTATTGAGACATCCAACATTTTATCTGAAATTAAAGATATGGATAAGGAGTCTGAATACATTTAATTTCATTATCAGGGCCAAATGTTCAAAGTTGATGGAAAACGTGAACATATGTAACATTTGTTAAAGCACAAAAAGTTTGCATTATTTATTACATTTATTCACCCTTCCCAATATCTTTAAAGTTCATGTTTTCCTCATCCAGCATTTCTTCTGAACTGAAGGATATTAGAAAGGAGTTTTTCACACATTAGCTGCTGTAATAGTCTCTGCTCTCCAGGGGAAGCTATACGCGAGATGTTGCAGCATCACTGTGAGAACTGGTTTGCATTTAGGAATATATCACACAGTGAATTTGGGTACAGGGCTTCCCAAGAAATTGTCTTTAATTCACTTGATTTGGGCTCTGCAACACTGATACTGCTGAAGGCTGCCAATTACAGAAGAACCTGTAACTTTATCGTAACTCCACTAGGGTGTGACTTATTAAGGTATTCATGAGACCAAGAAAGTCAAATTAATTTGGCCAATATTCCATTACATACCGATAGACCAGTCTGTTCTGAAATTCCATTGTAATATTTTTTGTACTAAAAATATAATTAATCTCTATTTATTCTTACAACGTATGTTCATCCCAGGCACACGGTTTTTGTTACTCAGGGTTCCACACTGATATATGTAAATAGTGTATTTTCTGATTGGCTGCTCTGCATTGCAGCTCATTCAAAAGGCAGCAAACAGCTTAAAAAATCCTATAGATCCTCAGCATGTACGCTGAATAAGGATGATTATAAATGTTGTTTTATTACAGTGTAGGTTTTTGATATCACATAACTAGGATTTGAAAAGTGGCTGTTTTTTGCAGCTTAGTTTCTATTTATGTGAAAGTGAAAAAAAAGTGAAAGTGACAACCCTTGTCATTGCGAGGTCACAGCACAGCAAGCGTGAACCACAACGAAATTGGACCTCTGCTTTTAACCCATGCACACAAACACCGTGCAGCAGTGGGCAGCTATTGAAAGCGCCCGGGGAGCAGTGACGGGGACGGTACCTTGCTCAAGGGTACCTCAGGGCAACCTACTTGTGAGGGAATCGAACCCACAATCTTCCGATGCGGGGCAACTCCCTAACCACTAGGCCACCGTTGCCTGTGCTGAATATGGGCTGGGAGAACAAACAATTTACCTAAAGAATCTTCGCATCATTTCAGAGAACTGATGACAAGGGCCTTTAAACATATCAAAAGGCATCACAATCACTATAAAGGGGCAGTGGTGGCCTAGTGGTCCCCAGGATAGGAAGGTCAAAGAATCCCAGATCAGTAGGATGCCCTGAAGGCCCCATGAGCAAGATACCGTCCCCATCACTGCTCCCCGGGTGCTGGATATAGCTGCCCCTTGCTGCAAGTTAGTGTACTGGTTAAATGCAGAGGTTGCATTTTGTTGTGGTTTGCTGTGTTTCACCATGACATGACACTTTCACTTCATATGTAACAGTTTTGGACCTTGTAAATGATGTCCCTGTAAATAACTTCCCAGATAATATACTAACAGTGGTGCTTGAAAGTTATTTTTATGCTGAAAAACAAACTTGACCTAAAATATGACATCATCAAAGCTGACAAAGATAACCTATTTGGACGAAAAAAATTATTATACTTGGTCATTTTAAATGGCAAATCTATGTGAACCCCTACGATTAGCACTTAATTTGGTGAAATTAGTCACATTAATTAATAAATAAATAAATAAATAGATGCTGATGCTCAACAGCAACGAAGGTTAACGTTCGTAAGTCCACCATCAGGAGACGTTCTTCAAAAAGAACATCGCTGCCCTTCTACTGTTCATGATGGCTTGCCAACATTAATATAATGATGTTTTCTTAATTATAATCAGCAAAATCTGAAGGAGAATGACAGAACATCTGTCCATCGACTAAATCTCAAGAGAAATTAGATCTTGCAGCAACACAACAAACCGAAGCTGTTCTACAAAAATCGTTTAAGGATTAACAAAGCCAAAGTCTTGAACTTGCTGCTGTTGTGTATGGAAGAAGGGGCTAAAGTTCCTGTTGATGAGCAGCACTGATCAACAGTGTTACGTTGCACATCAGAGTAGGTCACATCAGATACTGGAAGCAGAGGTTTATGTACTTCCGCCGCTCTCAGATGTCTAATACTACTTCATTTTCTTTATTGCAAGATCATTTACAATATTTTGTCTCGTCTTTTGTCTTTGAAAGGTTGTGTTGGGAGATTTACCTGCTTGACAATCGCCACCATCCTTGCCATCAACATGATGCTGGAGGTTTCAGGAGGATAGTGTGTGCTCCTGAACACCAAAAAAAAAAAAAAGAAGGAAGACCAGGCAGAGTGAGCAAACAAAAGAACCTGGGGGGAATATTTCCAAAAATCTAAACGATGTGATTTTTCAGATCCATAATTTTAATCAGCTTTCTACATCTCACCTCCATGCATCCTGCAACTTGTTGATGGGATGATCAGGGTCATTGTGAGAAGGACCAAGACACAGGACCTGATGATACTGCTGCCAGGCTGCCTGCCTACACTCACTGCTGCAGTACATCACCTGTAGGGAGCAACATGCTTCATTAAAGTATGTCCAAAATCTCTTTCATTCATTTAGGATAGCATCACGGAACATGTCCTGTGGACATAGTGTCTGAAATGATAGATTTCTAATTAACTGTCTACAATAGCCCACATTTAATACTATATTTGGCTTTAAATACAGATATTATAAACTCTAAATGAGTTACTCAATGCAGCCAGAAAATAAACAAAAAAAATATAAACAGTAACTGTGAGAGAACTGTGGGGTAACAGTGGCCTAGGGATGAGGGACTGATCCCCAGGATCAGTAGGTCTTGAGACTGAATCGCAGACCACTAGGTTGTCCTGAGGTAACCTTGATCAAGGTACTGTCCCCATCACTGCTGCAAATGGCTGTCCACTGCTGCACAGTGTGTATGGGTAAAATACAGAGGTTGCATTTTGTTGTGGCACACGGAGTGCTTTGCTTTGTGCGCACAATGACAAATAGTCACTTTCATGTTCACTTCACCTTAAGAAGCATGAAAAAGTATTCCATACTGATCAGTGCCAAATGACTAATGTGTTCCGTGCTTTCATTTGATAAATAAACTCATTATTTCTACTTTTCTTACTGCCCTTGAGCCTTGAGTGATTTCCCCACGTCTTCCTGTCTGTATATTTATTCATACAGCACGTATGATGTTAGTTCACAAATACGCAGTGCAAACGCAGAGAATTTTGGCATTCGAATGAATGAGGGAGTACATCATACCTGGCACTGTGGACAAGGCTCGTGTCGCTCTGACTGCACCTTACAGAGTTCAGGATGAGGCAAGCTAAGACCAGGCAGACCACTGAGTCTCCGTGCATTTTCCTCTGCGCTCTCTAGAGCGCGCAGACAGTAGTCACACGCTGCAAAAGGTTGAGAAGAGGAAAAGCACAGACAGGTTAACAAAACTCAGAACACTTTCACACAAACCTGCAGCTCCGTTTATTCAAACCAGTTTCAGAAATATTTTATTAATCCCAGGCTTGAAGTGTACATACAGCGTAACGTGATCTCTCATTTTGCATAAATATAAAAAAAACATTTATTTAACAGCTTGGTGCAAATAATCCGTTAAATACTTATCACACTTCATCAGCTATAAAAAACTAAGCAAGCCCACATTCTCTGCGTTCGTACTGTCTATTTGTGTACTAAGATCATACATTGTGTATGAATAAATATGTAAGCAGGGAGACATGCAGAAAATCCTCAAGGGTAATGCAAGACAGTGAGAAGTACAGTGAGAAAAGCAGAATTAATTGCGTTGATGTAGCTTCTGTCATGTCCTATAACCAAAGGACGGGACAGGGGTTTCTGTGCTGTGACTATAACTTTACTGTCCTGTAATACTAATGCTGGCGGTATGAGAAATTGCCATTACTGCTCATTGCACCAAAACATGAAGGGCAAGACAGTAAATTCTGTGCCGTCTCAGTAATAACCCAGCGTACGGAACAAGGCTTTCTGTGCTGTCCCGGTAATAAAAGATGTTTCTTTTTCCTTCATATTGTATCATAGTTTAACAGTCAACTCACTTGAACATTTAATTATTTTTAATCTTTAATATTTTATTATGGTTTGGTTTTGATGGGATGATGAGGAAGGCCACAATCCCTGCAGAGAAAACACCGCATCTTACAGCACTAGCAGCACTGGGACATAATGGAAGCTACATCAAAGTAAACGGTGGGGGAAAGTGAACGTGACCATTTTTGGTCAACCACAAGTGAGCCACATCAAAATCCAACCTCTGCTTTTCACCTTCACACACCATGCAGCAGGGGGCTGCTATTTAAAGCTGCCTGGGGAGCATTGATGGGTACGTTACCATGCTCAAGGGTACATAAGGGCAAAGCTACTGGTCTGGGATTCGAACCCACAACCTAACGAACCTGGAGCCTAGTCCCTAAACACTAGACCACCACTGACCCAGCTGGCTCCCTCCTGGAAATAATCTATAATGCTCTGTGAATATTGAGTACTCAACATGCCTCTGCCTTCCTACATGCATCAGTTGTGAAAACACGCACCCACACGAACTGGGCAGGGCAGTTTTGGGATTAAACGCTTTGTCCCAAGGGCACTTCAGTCATGAATGCCGGAGTGAGAAAGTGTTGCACTATAACCTCTCGGTCTACAAATTTACTGCTGGTTGAAAGCCCTCATCTCTAACAATTACACAACAACTGGCTTTATGTTAAAGTGACTTCTTTTTAATGAAAACACGGAAAGACCATTTCAAGGATTTAACTGTTTGCCAAATCGCAAATTATAAAAAAAAGTTAAACTTAATTTTTGACACTTGGGTGGGCAGATGCAGCGGACTAACTTACCTCTATATTTGTATAAGGCATTCCACAAAAACTGGGCACAGACTAGTGGATGCTCAATAAAGATGGTTTCACCTGTCTTGAAAGGTTTCTTTGCAAACAATCCTTTCCCCTAAATGATAAAGATAGAAAAATAGGTCACTGTAAGGCTGGTATGGCGTTGTCCCATATAAAAAGACTCTAGAGAGGAGCCTTCTTTAATGATTCTCCAGGACTGAATGACTGCACAATCCTGACAAAACACCATATCTAGATTAAGATCTACTATGCAATATACTAAAATACATTAATACAACAGTAAGGGGCACTGACAGTAGATCAGTGTGAGGACCATACAGCAGCACTAATGTTCCTGAGATCCTGTCTGTAGATCAGTGGGAGAATGACTATACAGCAGCACTGATGTTCCTGAGATCCTGTCTGTAGATCAGTGTGAGAATGACCATACAGCAGCACTAATGTTCCTGAGATCCTGTCTGTAGATCAGTGTGAGAATGACTATACAGCAGCACTGATGTTCCTGAGATCCTGAATGTAGATCAATGTAAGCACTATATAGCAGCACTGATGTTCCTGAGATCCTGACTGTAGAAGTGTGAGAATGACTATACAGCACCACTGATGTTCCTGAGATCCTGAATGTAGATCAATGTAAGCACTATACAGCAGCACTGATGTTCCTGAGATCCTGACAGTAGATCAGTGTGAGAATGACTATATAGCAGCACTGATGTTCCTGAGATCCTGACTGTAGATCAGTGTGAGCCCTATACAGCAGCACTGATGTTCCTGAGATCCTGACTGCAAATCAGTGTGAGCACTATACAGCAGCACTGATGTTCCTGAGATCCTGACTGCAGATCAGTGTGAGCACTATACAGCAGCACTGATGTTCCTGAGATCCTGTCTGTAGATCAGTGGGAGAATGACTATATAGCAGCACTGATGTTCCTGAGATCCTGACTGTAGATCAGTGTGAGCACTATACAGCAGCACTGATGTTCCTGAGATCCTGAATGTAGATCAGTGTGAGAATGACTATACAACACCACTGACGTTCCTGAGATTCTGACTGTAGATCAGTGTGAGCCCTATACAGCAGCACTGATGTTCCTGAGATTCTGACTGTAGATCAGTGTGAGAATGACTATACAGCAGCACTGAGGTTCCTGAGATCCTGACTGTAGATCAGTGTGACAGACACGCGCAGCAGGATTCAACGCGACCCCGAGCGAGAGTTCCTCATGAGCAGATAAGAAGGTTACTTTAAACCTCACACTGTTACTGGTACAAACCTTGACATTATCAATAAATCGGACTTCCACGCAGTTGCTGGTTTTACCGGGATCCACACACCGAGAAAACATGTCATCCAAGGGAGCCGCCATGTTGAAAATGACGTCAGACCTGATGTCTGAGGCTTGTCCAATGAGAAGCTGACTGTTTGAAGACGTCATCGAAATGCATAAATACACACTATACCAACACACATGCACACACGCGCGCAAATATATAGGGGAGTTTTTGTCTTTCAGACGTTGACGTGCAGTAAGAATTATTTTACAAAACCACCAGAATTTATAGAGTTAAAAAACTGGGTAATATGGATAGGCTAGTTGATAAATCAGAGTTTAGCAAGGCGGAACTTTTTGTCTGTTTAACCAATGAAAAGTTTGTAAGGCGGGGCTTGTTGGTGCTTTACCAAAGAGAGATTAGTTATACCAGACGATGGCCCTCAGTAAGGCGGGTTTTGGTGTCTGGCTAGCCAATCAGAGAATAGTAAGGTGGGGCTAGTTGCCTGATTGACCAATGAGGAATCGCAACCGTCACTTGAATTTTTCCTCGGCCGTTCTCAAGAGCAGCGCGGCGTAAGATCTCCGTTGTTATTGTTGTTGTTTTGAGTTTATGGAAGTTTTAAACGAGGCCAGCTGTTTGTCGTTGAACGTAAACTCGCCCTAAACGCCTGTGAACTGAAATGTTGCCGGCTGAGGTCAGGAGGCTGAGAGTGGCCGAGCTGCGGGAGCTGTTGCAGGCGCGGGGGCTGGACTGTAAAGGGCTGAAGGCCGAGCTGGTGACCCGCTTGTTGTCATCGCTGGAAACAGAAACAGAAGGAGATCCCGCAGGAGAGGAGCACACCTTAACCGAGGTGTGTGAGGCTGTCCCGCGCGATCAGAGGGCCAGCACTGTCGAGAGTGTCCACACTCGGGTCGACCAGAGCACTCAGACAGAGGGCGACCCCCACACGGCCTGTCCCTGCTCGCTCAGGAGGAGGGAGGAAGAGCCGCTAATACAGGAGCAGTCCAGGACAAACCCACAGTCTGCCCGAGATGAGGAGCCTCAGTCCCAGTGTGGAGAGGATCAGCAGTGGGACAGCCCTGCAGAGTGTCCTGCTTCCTCCCCATCAATGTCCAGCAGTGTCCTGCAGCCTGAGGACTCCTCTCATGGTACTGAAAGTGAAAGTGACTATACTTGTCATAGTGAAACACAGCACACAGTGAGCCACAACGAAATTCAACCTCTCTCTCTCTCTCTCTCTCTCTCTCTCTCTCTCTCTCTCTCTCTCTCTCTCTCTCTCTCTTTCATATATATATATAGAATGTATATGTGCGTGTGTTTGTGAAAGTTAAAAGCCTAATGGCCAGTGTGTCTTCTTTCCTGCAGCACTCTTGGCAGCAGACACACTGGAACGGCAGAAAGATTGCAGTGATGTCAAGAGGTCTTGCCGCGATAAGGGCAGGGATTATTATGAGTTTAAAGAGGAGATTCAGTATAACAGGTAACATGGTGCTATAATTATACACTGTAAGATTTAGCCATTACTGAGCTCATTGGTCTCGTAAGCAGAGAGATTGTGTAACCGTCTGTGCAACGCCACAAATGAGCAGTTTGGGACAGTTCTTATTTCATTCTTCTTATAAGTTTGGTTAATGTATCTGCCATCAGAGCCAAAACACCTGAGCCTGGTCCAGAGACTGAAGATGAGATGGAGGTTGATGATGATAATGATGATGATGATGATGATGATGTGGTTAAACTCGACCCTTGTAAGTTTTCATTTTCAAGTTTTATTTACAGTTTTAATGCTGAGTTCCCTCAACCACCTGAAGTCACCTGCAGCAGCACCTGCAGTTCTGCACGGGATTTTGAAGTGGAAACCACACTGATCTGAAGTGCATGTTTAGTAAAGGCTGAGAACGGCAGCTTATCTATAATCATTAAGTTAATTAGTACAGGAAAACAATGCACTACATGAGAAAGGCCTTATCTTATAGCTAATTATTCAAATTAGGACACTGCATCTTCATTTGTTTTCGGGGAGGCCAGTAAGGGGAAGTTTGAGATAAAGCCTGGGATGGGCGCTGTGGGAAGCCTAATTTAAACTTGGCTTGTTGACATATTAAAATAAAACGGAAGTTCGGTTTTTATTTGGTGAAATCACACACGTGATTACATTTTTTTTTTTTTTTTTTTTTTCTTCTAAAACTCCATTGTTATACATGAGACGGGTTCTGAGATAATTCTTCAAAATCTGTTCATTTTGTGATGGAATGAGGCACTTTTTGGATCCCAAATTACAGTTGCAGAAGGACACTGAATACGATGACGCACAGTCCTGGTCTAATCAGAATTTGAATTTTTCAGACAGATGTGACCTGCATTTTGAGGTGGGTCCTGACGGGTGCAGTGGTCAGCCTTTACTCTGGGAGAAGTTCCCCCTGCTGCGCTCGGGGTGTAGGCTGACACATGGGTTTACTCGGGGAAAAGCAGGATTTGAAGTGAAGGTGAGAATTTGGCCTTTAAGGCCTTGTTGTATGCATTTTATAAATGTCAGGTTGCATTTTTCAAATGACAGTATCCAAACTTTCAGGTGTAAACTGTCAAAAAAACGCTACCTTTGATGGTACTGTAACTATCACTGGGTTATTGAGTCTGTCCTTGACTACCCAGTTGCCTGATTGCAGTTATTTGTGCTGATCACGGCTGTTTCCTGCGAATGTTAGCTTTCACAATTATTGCAGCTAACACAATTTAATTGGGTGTGGATTATATTCGTTTTGTTGAGGAAAATTTCCTATAAAGTAGAAACATTTATGAGGCATGCCATTGGTCTTACTAAAACAAGTTCTCATTTCTGACAGTACTTTAAAATGACAGTGCTTTAAAACACATTTAATAACGGTTATAAAATGGTTTATTAAAGTAGTGATTGAACTGACTGTCAGTTTCTTTGACCGCACAGTTTGTGAAGAAATTGTCGGCATCTACGGTGGACACGAGTTTCGACCCCGAGCCACATGTGCTCCGAGTAGGCTGGTCTGTGGACAGCACAAACTTCCAGCTGGGTGAGAAATGTACTAACAGTGCTGCTCTTGTAGTTAAAGCAGTTTAGCACTATTGTGCTTCAGGGTCAGCGTAACAGGCACTTGGTTAATGATACCTAAACTTTACATTCAGAAAAAAGTTTCTTCCCTAAATTCGGCTCATTTTTGTACGTTTCCTTTGCTCAGGAGAGGAGGATCTGTCATTTGGTTTGGATGGAGCAGGCAGAGCAGTGACAGGAGGGAAATCGGACACATTTGGGGAGCCCTTTTCAGAGGGCGATGTCATTGGCTGCTATGCGGTATGGATCAACTGCTGAATAAACCAACAGTAATACAACACAGAAGACTGAGACTACCTTTCAGACCGAGCTTATTTTAAGGAAAAATGATATTGCCACTGTGTGTTGTCAAACTGTGCTATTGTGTGATAAATTTGTGTCTCATGTATCTTTTGTCTTTCTGCAGTTCATCAGCGAAGGTGGAGAGGCAGAACTTTCATTTCATAAAAATGGACACTCGCTGGGCTTGGCTTTTCGCACAAGTTCTTCCGTCCTTGCGGGCCGGGCACTTTACCCACATGTACTGTGTAAAAACTGCTCCGTTTCAGTCAACCTGGACCCTCATGGGACAGTGTGGTACCCTGGGCCTCCTGGCTACTGCTCTTTGTCTGCTCTTCAGCCTGCACGGCGGACACGGGGCCCCCTACCCCCTCCACATAGGAAGGACTGTGAAGTAAGAGATTCTTTGCCAGTTCAGTATTGGGCAGGCGCACACACACTTGCATACCTAGGGGCCAATTTAGCATCTCCAGTCCACCTGACGTATGTCTCTGTACTGTGGGAGGAAACCTACACAGCAAGGAACCAGCCCGGCCCGCCCCACCCGGGAACTTCATAATATTGAACTAGGTGGCCAGTTGTAATTTTCCAGTCATGTAATTCCGATATCTTTTCACCTCTCTCCATCTCATTAGGTATTGATGATGGTTGGCATGCCAGGGTCAGGAAAGAGCCACTGGGCTCAGAAGCACATAGCCAAGAATCCACAGCAGTGCTACAGTGTTCTTAATACAGACAACATCCTTCACTGCATGAAGGTGAGAGCAATGCAAAACATCCACAACACACATGATGATTTTAACTGTTTCGGGGATTAACACATGAGCGAAGTACTAATATTGTTATCATTTTGCTATAAATTCCATCCCATGATTCAGTGACGAATCACCTGCTTGCATACACAAAGATTAACTGAAGCAAGTCACGTCAGCAGAAATAGATTATTTTTTTCACACTTTAGACAAGCAGTATTAAAGTGTAAAAAACAGTAACATCGGTTACACAGTCGGAAACGATTTCACTACATCAAAGTTATTCTGAATTTAAAGATTAACAAGGCAAAAGAGCACCTTGACTAAACCCAGAAATCATTTGAAAGTGAAAGTGGCTATTCTTGTCATTATGAGTGCACAGCGAAACCACAACGAAATTGGATCTCTACATTTAACCCATGCACAAACACACACCGCGCAGCAGGGGGCAGCTATGAAAGCACCTGGGGAGCAGTGACGGGGACGGTACCTTGCTCAAGTGTACCTCAGGGCAACCTTCCGGTAAGGGGTTTGAACCCACAATCATCCGATTCTGTGGCAAACTCCCTTACCACTAGGGCTGCGATGTCCCAAACTGGTAAATGACATTCATCTGGTTTATCACCTTTTTATGTTCTGCTTTTATCATGAGGAGTGCATTTTCATGCAGTTAATGCCAGTATCTATGAGTGTGCTGGAAGGGAAAACGTGCTATTTGCACATCCCAAAATAAATCACCAATGATCATTTGCTGCTAACTGATCAAGATATTCATGAAACACAGTAAAACCATATTTAGTAAGAGGGCTGCAGTTCTCTGTTGCTATGAAGAGGAGACTCCAATTGGACCTGGTGTTGCGATGTGACACTTCTTGTCCTATTAAATGAAAAGCTCTGCAGTGGTGCAGATGCAGCATGTTGAAACACAGCTGTGCACCCTGCGCTCCCTCAACAAATCATTTGGCAAAATAGTGATTTTTAATTTTCTATTTCCCCCTTAAAATGTTTTAGACCTATAGATTTTGTTGTAGTACAAATCATAGTGTTTCTTATATCTTATGGGATGCTTTGTAGTATGAAGGTCATCGATGTTTATATTCAGTCTGAAGATTACTGTGTCGTTTTTAAGACCAGTATATTTAGTTTTAAGGTATTTTTGTTTATATGTTTGTGTTGTTTTCTTATCCCCACAGCTGCCTGGCCCTGAAAATAAAGAGTTACTGCTGCAGCAGGCCACACAGTGCCTCACACATTTAATCAGAATAGCAGCAAACAAGCGGAGGAACTTCATCCTGGACCAGGTAATAAATCGTTAATGGTGTTGCCTCCTTTATCACTGGTAGGATTTTTTTGTAAAGCAGGCCTGGACCAAAACAACTGCATGCTGCCAGACTTTCTGAGCTGTAAACTTGTGTGTGGTCTCCTTGGTGGAACAGAGGATTGTGTCTATGCTCATTTAAAAACCAATGCAGGATTTCGCACAGATGCCAGAATTAGATGAAAACACTCCCAGTTGATGAATAAATTCTGTAATAATGAGGTACATGACGGTATCCTGTATAATATTCCAGACATGTTTCTTTGTTTAGCTAAACCCAGCCGCATCTGCTGCTCTGCCTCCCCAAGTCTTCAGAGCCTTTTATAAACAAATGTCACTATTGATGTTCAGATGATGCGTAGACACCTTTCTGTCTTGTTCATCAGCCTTCTTAAGGCCTCTAAGTTGCACTGCATCAAGTTTTGGTGGCTCCAATATGGGTGCGGTTATAGTATAAGTGAAATGCTGCTGCGGAGCAGGCGTAACTTTTATACATCTGAAAAACATCGACTCCCCATCCTTGAGGCAGCTATTGCTGTGCAATGCAGGAAAAATTAAAAGGTTTTCCAAATTACCCACACGGCAAGGTACGTCCTTTTAAAGATAATGGACCGAATATATCTGACTGTAAAAAGCTGTAATCATATGTAGTAAAAAGGATTTAGGCAACAAAAAAACCATGGGTTTGTTTAGGGGGACCAACTGTGACCATGGGTTAAACTTGGGCTGCAGCAGTAGAAGATCCTGTATTTATTTTTTTTTTTATATATTTTTTTACCACAATAATCTGTTTGTAACTGCCCTGCCATCCTTCTCCCATTACTCAGGCAAACATTTACCCATCTGCCCGGAAACATAAGATGCTACGTTTCCATGGTTACCAGAGGAGGGCAGTGGTAGTTGTCCCATCGGATGCAGAGTGGAAGAGGCTTCTCCAGCAGCACAAAGAGGATGAGGGTGTTGAGGTGCCTGAAATGTCCCTGCTCAAGTGCAAAGGTCGGCTCCAAAAGAATCACCCTTTAAAACTTTGATTTCTCATCAAGTTCTTTGAAAACTCTGACACTGGGAATTGGATCACACTTCATGCAATCATAGAAAGTTAGATTTGAGTAGGGATGCAATATTTATTAAGTTATAACTTAAGGGTTCCAATTAAGTCTTGAGCTTTTATTTTTAGCTATAGTTCATATTTATATCTTAAAATATTTAAGTATAAAATATTTTTAGTCTGGCAGACAGACCCTGTACATGTTATGCTATCAAAGCACTCAAGGGACTACAAAACCGTCTGATTATCTGTTTATGCTGCGTAAGGAGTTCAGACTTTGCAAAACACAGCCTGACCATTAATTGGCTTAAAAAAAAAGAAAAGTTTTCCTCGTTATCGCAAATAAAGGTTAGCTGACTACTTTCTTATTCTGTTCACGGCCGTGCAGCGAGTTTCACGCTCCCAGAACAGGGGGAGCTCCTGGAAGAGGTGCTGTTTGTCGAGCTCTCGCGTGAAGAGGCGGAAAGACTCCTTGCAACATACAAAGAGGAGGCCCGATGTCTCTTACCAGCGCCACCCAAGCGCAAGAAACGGCCAAACAAGCACCCGAAACTTCACAGGAATCCACGTGGCAGAGCATGTGGTAAGAGAAATGGGAAATGAGAAATTTCCTAATGAGGGTGGACACGTAATTAGTTCAGCCAACTGAAAAATGACACGTTGCATTGGTGTTTTTCTAGGATGGGGTCAAAACTCATGTGGTCGCCTTCTATACTATCGCTCAGAGTGGGGCCACCAGAAACCATATGTAAGTTTACTACACGTTAGTTTTCGCAGCATCTCCACTACCTGGAGCTGTTCACTTAGAACTCCTCTTCTGATATTTACGTTTTCAGGGTTGGCAGCCCTCTTCTTTAGTGCAGCCATATGGCTGTAACAGTGATCCACAGCGCTATAGAGACTACTACCAGCCATGTACGGGACAGGTGAGAGAGAACTGAAGTGTGGAAATGTTCAAGCTTTCATGATGAATCGTTTCTTAAAGAACTGAGATGAAGATGGGGTTTTAATTTGTTTCTTTTTTCTCTTTCTTTTAGTGGAACACTGGTGACCAAAGTCAGAGTTACTATAGCAACCAAGATCATTATATTGGCAATCAGGTTTTTTGGTAAACATGCTGGACAGTCTGTAAAAAATATTTTTTCATTAAGTAAAAGTGACCATTTTTCTCATTGTGAAACAGCACACAGTGAGACACAACGAAAATCTCTGCATTTAACCCATACACACACGTACAGCGAGGACAGATATTGAAAGCGTCTGGGGAGCAGTGATGGGGTTGGTACCTTGCTCAAGGGTACCTCAGGGCAACCCATTGGTAAGGGATTTGAACGCACAATTTTTCAATCCAGGGGCCTAGTCCCTAACCACGAGGCCACCGCTGCCCCAGCCTCTGCACTTCACCCATACACACACACGCAGCAGGAGGCAGCTATTGAAAGCACCCAGGAAGCAGTGACAGGGACAGTACCTTGCTCAAGGTTACCTCAGGGCAACCTACTGGTGTGGGATTAGCTTTTGTTATGCCCCTATTTAGTTTGTATGCAAAATGTTTTTTAACACAGGTTTTTAATAGTTTTAACAAGCTTGTTCATACAAGAGGGAATTTCATTTAATATTTGAAATGCACTCAAAATAGTTAAAAAAAGAAAAAAAAAATAGAAGTTAAAGGCAGAAAGGTTAGACAACAGTAGAGCATTGAGGTCATCTACATAGGTCAAGACCCTAGATTTTTTTAATACAATTTTACATAGAATTTTTACAGTGAATTTTGCATTTTATCCTGTTTGTAAAAGTTTCAAATGTCTCATGCTGTCAATGCACATAGAAAAATAAATTAATATAAATTCTTATCTGCTTTTTTTTGTTTATTCTACACCTACTATGTACATTGCATTTTTTTCTCCTATATTAAGATCCATCAGGCCTTACTAGCTGGTAAAGCAACACTGCTCCTTTTGCTGAAGGGCACATTTCTGACCATAAAGAAGTGCTCTGATCCAACTGCAGCAGCTCCTGTAAAGGGAACAATAATATGTAAACACTTTTTTTTAATGATTCACTCTTGAATATGAACATTTCTATAGTGAACGTGACTGTCATTGTGAAACACAGCACACAGTGAGGCACAACAAAATACTTCGTCTGCATTTCACCCCTACACACACTTGCAGCAGGGGCAGCTATTTAAAGTACCCAGGGAACAGTGATGGGTACAGTACTTTTGCTTATTTAAGGGGACCTCAGGGCAACCTACTGGTCCGGGATTTGAACCCACAACCTTCCGATCCTGGGGCCTAGTCCCTAGAGAAGACAGATGGTGTTCAAAAAGAGAGAACATTAATTTTTTGATGGGGTTATTGGAAATCTCCCTACCATTCTGCTCAAAAACACTATATCTGTAGATTCATGAGCTTCGGGACCGCCGCGCCTGTAAAAGTCCTTTACTGCTGCCATCGTCAAAGAACACCTGGTCACAAACAAATGTAAACTGATGCTTCCTTAGACGAGTCTGTTAAGGAAGATTACTGTCACAGTTGTTGTGTGATTTTATACCTGATGTAAAACTCAGCACTAGGTCTTCCAGCACTGGTATGATTTAGTGCTATTCCCATTAGTAGAGGTGAGCTGAGAAAGCTGAGTGGAACATTCACCTGCATACAAACAAACACACACAACTTTATCCCTAAACAGCAGTGATGAATGAAGTAAAACCATCACCACACATATAGCTCTGGTCACTATTTCAGAGATCTAAATCTTTCGCATACCTTATTCTACAAGAGAAAGTTGCCGAACATCTGTCGTATGAAGCACACATACCTCGTCTCTGATTTCTGCACAAACAGATGAAAATAGTTCTGCAACCACGGCTCTTTCGCAGCCCTGCATGTGATCCACACAGATGGCCTCTTCACTAACTCCCGGACACACAGCCTGAACATGAAGAGAAGTGATGGGAAAGTGACTAACCATCATTGTGAAACAGCAGCACAGCACACAGTGAGCACAATGACATGCTTCCTCTGTATTTCATCTACCCACACACACACACGCAGCAGCAGGGAGCAGTGACAGGAACGGTACCTTGCTCCTCAAAGTACTTCAGGGCAACCTACTGGTCTGGGACTTGAACCCACAACCTCCCAATCCTGGGGCCTAGTTCCTAATCACTAAGCCCAAAACAAAGCCTCATGTCAACAAAGACCCTTTACAATTTGCTCATATTTGTGTGTGATGCTAAAAACTAGCTTGTTTATCACTCTGCACTCGCACCACAAGAGTGCAAGCAGTGATGTTTTTCCTGCTCCGACATACCTGAACCCTCTTTGAGCTGAAGCGTGTGAAATAAAACAGGATTTTTTCCTCCAACACTGTATATACAATTTACAACTGAGCAAGGTACAATGCGAACCTAAACTGAATATATCACAAGTTTTATAATTACTGTGTAATGCTGAAAATATCAGGTGAACAAAGCAGATCTAGCTGGCATTTGGTACATACATACTGTTTATAACAAACTACCCACCCAAACATAAAACACTCGTTACAGCATGGTGATGGAATTTTCCTGCAGTTTAGCAATTTGACAAGGAACATCTAAATGCACCAAAGGTGCTGGAGTTCACTACTTCACCTTAGGCTCTGGGTGCCCACCAGGTATATCCAAGAGACCCGCTGCTTCTGCAACCTTTTGACTCCTGCGGAGGAGGACCACCTGTCCATCTGAGGTGACCAGGATGGCACCAACTCCAAGAGGCTGAGCTAGGAAGGCCTTAGGATCACCAAACTCCACCTCACCGCGTTGCTGCATACTTGCAGCCTCTTGTGACCAGTTAGTTCCTAAAAAGTCTTTATAACAGGTCAATCCCAGTTGTAAGCTGAGGACCAGCTCTTGTTGCTTGGAGAGATTTCTCAGTGAGACTGCACTCACATCATCTTGCGATTCTTCTGATGCATGTCTGTTTTCCGACATTAGTATTGAGGTGACAGAGGCTTCTTCACCCTTCTGGCATGTAAGATGGGTTCCACTCTGTGCCGTTTCAGAGTTTAACATGTGAGAGACGTCATCACTTGCAAGACAGTTTGTGGAATTGCTGGTAATTGGGGACAGCTCTGCTGAGTGCAGTCTGAACTTGGCACCATTGAAAAGCCACGGCTCTTTGGTCACCCTGTTGTTCCACACCGCTTCGATGTGCTTGTCGATCTCAGGATCCCTTTTCCGGTTGAACCTGAAGAGGGTATACACAAGAGGTTAACATCTGCTGCACCTTCAGCAGAACAGCATGTCTTAGGGCTGAAAATGAGAGCCAAAAACATTGCCTTCAAAAGCCATTAAAAAGAGTGAAATCTGGCTCTGTGTGGCTCCAGACTTACTGAGCCTGATTTTCAGTGCACTGGATGCTGGGGTGACTTTACAGCCCCAGTGTTTGTGAGCAGAGAGGAGGGTCTCTACCTGGTGGACAGCTCTACTCGGGTCTGATGTTCCTGAAGACTCAGAGAGGGAGAACAGTGGAGCAGCACTGAAACTTCTGGATCCATAAGCTATGTACAGTGTGTTTCTCAGACTGCTTTTCTTGCAAATATTCTCACAGTGTTTCTGCCACAGGAGGTCTTTCATCAGCCTTCTTAATCAGAAAGGAGAACTAACTGTCAAGCTAGCCAGGCTAGCTCGCTCGATTAACATTAACTGGTGAAAATATTTTTTTAAAAACCTCTTAAAGTTCACTAGCTTTAGTGACCGCCGGAAACTCACTAAAACGCTATTATGAAATGAAGAGTTATAAACTTATTCCTCTCACAGGAGCACCAAAAACAAAGGAAGCGCAGTAAGCGTACATTTCCCACTCCAGAAGCACGTCTCGCCTTCTGCGCTGTGATTGGGTGACAGAAGCGACCTCCAGCACTCTGATTGGCTGGTAGGAACTACCTCTGCGACGTGATTGATTAACGATTCAACAACCACCTGCGTTCTGATTGGCTTTTAATAAGGAACTCCAAGCTCTGTGGCGGGAACAACTTCAGGCAATGTGATTGGCTGTTAGTAAAAGAACTTCTGCGTTAAGATTGATTAGTGGGAACGAATTTCTGCGCGGTGATTGGCTGGTATGGACGATCCCTTTCGCTGTGATTAGTTGCTGTGAACGAGCTCCAGCGCTCAGTGTATAACTATGATTTGAGCTAGACATGTCCCTCAGCAAATATGGATTGTTGATTACTCAGACATGATTTGAAGTGAAGTGCTTCTCTAAATTAAACCCACACACGTGTGCAGCAAGGCAGCCAATAATCCAATACCCAAGGAGCAGTGATGGGAACAGCACCTTACTCAAGGGTACCTCAGAATTACCTACTGGTCCGGGATTCGATCCCACAACCTTCCGTTTTCGGATCCGGTTTCATAACCACTTTATTTAAACAAAATGTAAAATAAATTTCATAAAATGCATGTGAAGTGGAGGTCTGTGGAGAAATATAGAGGCAGTAGTTAATATAGCCATTAATGTCCATTTTAGGATTTAATTAAAACATAATTATGTAAAATAATTAGTTGTCTCTTGTGCAGTAAAATTGGGACCCGGGACTTTTATTTTGAAAAGCTCTGGCCGGTGTTGTTGTGACGTTGCCCTCGTGGGCAGAGAAAGAGCGTGTGTTGTAGGGATGGAGCTCATACGCTCGTGTTTTAAAGATAAAATTGGGCGGGTAGTGTTACCTGGGGATGTGTTTTCGTTAGACTTGTCGGCTCTGGAGGACAGTGGTGTGAAAAGTGAGAAAGTAATTTGCGGGCCGGGCCTGCGGCGGGACGGGGATGAAATATTGGTTTATAAAAGTGGGATCCTCCGCCATAAGGCGCCCAACCTTTACTGGATAGACTCTCAGCAGAAACGGGTGAGAGACTCACACACACACACACACACACACAAGCTCAAAACTTCCTGCAACTGCATTGTGAATATATATATATATATATATATATATATATATATTTCACAATTTGTATAATTAGTGTGTGTATGTGTATATAATTACCTTCCTCAGCACGTAAGAAGATGCTGAGATGCTTGTTTACACATTGTCTCCAGTATGTTCCAGCTAAGGGGGAGAGTGTGATTGGTATAGTCACTGCAAAGTCTGGAGACATCTTTAAAGTGGATGTTGGAGGAAGTGAGCAGGCATCTTTATCCTACTTGGCATTCGAAGGGGCCACCAAGAGGAACAGACCCAATGTGCAGGTCGAGTAGCCTTTTGCGAATAGAGCTTGCTTACTGTCTTGTTGCTGGATATATTTTTGTCTGTTTGTTTGTTTGTTTTTTACTCTATAGGTGGGAGATCTGGTCTATTCCCAGTTCATTATTGCCAACAAAGACATGGAGCCAGAGCTGGTGTGTATAGACAGCTGTGGACGTGCCAATGGGATGGGAGTATTTGGAGCAGATGGGCTTCTTTTCAAGGTTTCTCTGGGATTAGTGCGCAGGTAGGAACCGACCTACAGCAGCTTACTTTATTTGGGGCAGCAGGGGCCTAGTGGTTAGGTACTAGGCCCCAGGATTGGAAGGTAATGGGTTCTTGAGCAAGGGACCATCCCCATCGCTGCCCCCTGGGCACTTTCAATAGCTGCCCCCTGCTGCACGTGTGTGTATGGGTAAAACACAGGGCTTTTGTTGTGGTTCACAATGACAAGTTGTCAAGTTAGGTCCTAGGTCTTCTCATAGGGCATAACCTGGAAATGTGCATCTGATGCTGAAGTGTGGAAGCACACAAATGAAATTAAGTTACTCTCTGCATTCAAGATCCCAAATTTAAATTCTAACTGACTTAAACTGTAAACATTCCTCACAAATTTTACCTTGAAATTCAATTGGGTGCTGTAGTCTAGTGTTTAGTAATGCACTGGAAGTCTCTCTCTCTCTCTCTCTCTCTCTCTCTCTCTCTCTCTCTCTCTCTGACTCACTGTCTCTGTTATGCCTTCCTCTCCCTCACAGACTGCTTGCCCCTCAGAGTGAGATCGTCAAGGATCTTGAGAAGACTTTCCCTTTTGAGATGGTGGTGGGCATGAATGGAAGGGTTTGGGTGAAGGCTAAGACTGTACAGCAGACACTGATTGTGGCCAATCTTCTGGAAAGCTGTGAGAACATGACTGCCCAGCAGAGACAGGTGCTGTTTAAGAGAGTGGCTGAGGGCTCCTTCTAGTGAGTTTGAGAAATCAAGCACTGTATTCCTGGTTCTTTGGCGCAGAGTTGATGTCCTCAGGGATGATTTACACAGACACTTTGCATTGCAGCCCCTCATGAACTGAGAGACTTTATTCTGATTTTATTTAATGAGAAATGATGTCAGATAAAACACGAGTGTAACGTTTCAATCCGATGGTCTGTAACGTTTGTGCAGGGCAGCTGATCCTGTTGGGTCGAGAAAGTCTGTGATGCAGCAGCTGATATTTCTTTAATACTATATTCTTTTTTTCTATGAGGAATATGTTTATATAAATAAATACATTTTGTGTAATAGGATTCAAATTATTTCTTATTACTTGTCTAACAAGTGCTTACTAGGGAAATCATGGACATTTGGTTTTCCCATTTCTCCTTATTGGATGTGTTCACACTAGCAGCAAACCACAGAGCTCTGCACAAACATTTTGAGCAGATTGGCTGGTGCTGTGAAGGTTTTCATAATAGGATTATGATTATTTAAAGGAGAAATTGCATAATATATTTCTAAATTTAAATAACCCCAATTTGAATCAGTGACATTTTAACAGTGGAAAAACACAAACAGTGTCTTGAGTTAAGTTTAATTTTATGTTAATTTTGTAAAATATACAGATCTGTTTTTCTCCGCATTTACTCTTATTCACACACGAGGGTGCTGTTACAACTATTAAACAGATGAAACCCACACATGAAGTACTTTATTAGCTGTGAGGGACGCTCATGTTTATTATATATGTAATTAAATATATTCTAAGATATCTAAGCTAAAAATGGCGAAGGCTGCAGGCACAGCAGAAAGTTCATCTCAGGAATATACAGACGTCTTTGGGTAACTTATTAAACTGTGGCTAGATTTACTTGCATTACAGCCTGAAACTAAACAGCACTGTATAATTCCCAAGTTCCTTTATTTAAAAACTGAACGTGTGTCAATGCTAATCGGGCTACTCGAGCGGTGGTGAAGGAATTCCACCATTTGCATAAATGATTCATGTTTCTTTACAGCAGTGGAGAAATGATCCAGGTTATTGCAAATATTACTATTTATTTACCTTTCAGCATGAGCGGTAAACCTACGCATGTCTCCGGAGTATTCTCACAAAGGAAACGTGTATTGAGTAAACGCAGTGGTGGAATTGTTGCCTCATAATGAGAAAGTTCTGAATTTAGTTGCCGATTTGGGAAAAGAAAAAAGAAAAATCTATTGACCCCTTTCTCATTTAATCAACCACTGAACCAAATTGAATTGATGAACAGCCTGGAAAAATGACTACAATACTACAACATTATAAGGCTCTTTACTTTTCAAAATGGTTCTCTACACATCTTAACCCACAAAATATATACTTTGTTATTTTAAGCAAAACAATTCTGACCTTAAGGACCCCCCCCCCCAACATTGCTCAGTTGGAAATTAGCTAAAATGTGAACAGGTTGGGCCTGATATGAAATCTTATTTTTCTTTCGGCTGCTTAAAAAAACCTATTAGGTATTGCTCCTAAAAAAAAAACCCTCAAAAACTTATATTTTAGAGTGGAGATGAGAGTCAGTTGTCAATTTGGAAAAAAAATAATATATATACAGATATATTTCTCCTTTAGTCACAGAATCATTGAGCCAAATTTAACTGGAAATAAATTAATCTTGCAAACTCTGAGACTCCAGCAAACCAGTGCGTGAGCCATTGTTGCAAATTGAGAAAACATGGAACAGAGGGAAGTATGGCAAGGAGTGACCAGCCTGGAAAAATTACTACAGTAGCTCATCAAAAACATTCAGGAAGAGATCCAGAACCCAGAAGAACATCCAAGGAGCTCCAGGCCTGTCTCTGCTCTATAAATGTGTGTGTTCTTGATTCCTGGGTTAACGGTGACAGACGCTGGGCAGAAATGGTATCCATGGGAGTGTGTAAAAGTGAAAACCATTCTTTCAGGGCCTGTGCGAGTTGACATCATTGATTAAAGGGTGAATTAAGCTCTCTACCAGAATGTAGGAAAGGAGAATGTCTGGTCAACAGTCCCTGATCTTAAGCTGAAGCACAACCGAGTTATGCAGCAGGACAACAACCCAAAACGAGAAAGTCCATCTGTGAATGTCTGAAAAAATACAGATTTTAAGATTTTGTGTGGTGTAGTCCTGACTTCTACCCCATTGAGATGTTTTAGCAGAACCTTAAAAGAGAAATTCATAGTCAAACCCTCAGTCCCTTCACCGATGCAGAGTTAAAACAGTAGAGAAGAGCGGAAGTTCACAGTGATGCCAAAACCGAGAATTTAAGTTATTTAGTTAAATAAAACTTACTGGTTTTAATATTTCTAAGTGTTATTATAATATTTTTAAGTATCTGTGTAGGTCTCAAGTAGCATTTCCATGTGTTTGTAACTGAAACAATATAAAAGTAAAGATATTGTTAGAAGAATATTACAATATAAAAATAAAGATGTCGTAAAAATAAAAGTGCATCAAATGTGAAAGTGTGCTGATCTTATTGTGATCTTGGTGGTCTTTTTTATATTCAGTTTGAAAGCAGTTTTAATCCATCGTATGTCACATAAAGGCCTCCTCATTGGATACCAGTGTATTTAGGAGTGTGTATAAATAAGACAACGCCCTGATCGTATCTGAATACAGGCTGTTTTCATCTGTACCTCGGAGGCCACCTTATTTCTTATGAATGGCATCTCTGTTTCTTAGCAACTGTATAATGTATGAGATTGTTGATGATCATTTAGCTAAAAGTGTTAATTTGGGATCTCCTGCACAGGTTCTTGTTTTTAGAACCACGGAGTTCTAAAAGAAAAACTACCAAACAGAAACAGGACAACATCGGAGGAAAATGCATCATAGCAGTTTATTGCTGATAACAGATAATTGATAATCACCAAGGCCAGCTCTGTTTCAGGAAGGTAAACCAAGGCCAGTGTTGCTGGAATAGAAACACGGAAGAAGCTCAGCCAGTGAGCGCAAATTCCTTAAGGGGATGGAACTACAGTGCTTCTTTAAAATGGAAAACCATGAAAAGTTCATTACGCTTAGGATATTATTACCCTTCTGTAGCAAGTTATTAAAGTCACTACATAGTCATGGTTAGGCCCAGCTCAATTGTAAGCCAATGTTTGAAACATTTTAGTACATAATCTCATCATTTTTTAGGATATAGTGGGGAAATAAAAGCGTTTATAACAACCTTTGCCTTTTTTTTAATCGCAATACGTTAAAATCGGCAAATAAACAGCCATTTTGTGTTTCGTTTGTGGAAGTGTGTTCTCTGAATATCAAGGGTCCCCAGCTCCAGTTCTGGAGGGCTGGTGTCCAGGACAGTTTGGTGATTTCCCTGCTCAAACATTCACTGAACCTGGCATTTAACAAGAGAGTTGAAGCAGGTGTGTTTGAGGAGGGAAATCACCAAACTGTGCTGGCCCTCAAGGACCACAGCTGCTGGCCAATGAGGTGGAGGGTTTGTACTTATTTACATTAAAATCAGAATTTGACCAGGAATGCCTGAACCTTTGTACATGACTGTATATACTAATGTGCTCTGCGGGGAAATGTCCAGAATAAAACTCCCTTTTTGTTTATCGTTAATTCTTTAAAGTGACCGACAGAAACAGAGATGGTGTCTAAGGTCAAAAGTATCAGAATGCAGTGGTATATTATCTTTATGACCCATTATCACCTCATCCATAGCAGTTCTTTACTGCTTCCGCATGGTTAATGTTTGATCCGTTCCCAAACCTTATACCTGTCTGTTCTCTCATCGTCACTGTACACAGCTATGTTCTAGAGTTTCAGAAGGGAAAAGAAAGAAGCAAATGTAGCAAATAATACAGAAATGTTCTTTAAATGTGGATATAGATATTTGACTCAATATACAGCATCGGCTCCAACGTCTGCTAAGAGGTCTATATCAATGCTGTTGTGCTTCATTTTCTGGGACGTAACTAATGTTATGCAAAAATTTTGGCACTGGAGTTACGTCGATGGAGGTTACTCATGTTTGATTTTCCATTCCATCATTTGCACCCTGGTTTCCACAGTTAGATTTCAATCACACTTCAAAACAGAATGAAGGCATTCACTGTGCTTTTGACTCTCGTTTGATAAAAAGCAGAATTTATTGACACATTTCTTCACGTTAATTTGGCATCTTAGAGCAAACCTTGACTTCAACAATTACATTCACATCTTCAGTGCATTACATTCTGTATCCATACACCAATGTTCTACAAGCTCCATCTGGCTCAGGTTTGGTGTGAGACTTTAGTTATAAATTGGGGAGATGAAGATAGCAAATTGCTGAAAATATTTAGTTACATTTGGTTAGTTTAACTGAGTGCCTCAGATAATAAAGATCCTAAGCTTACTTCTAAATCTTTGGCCTTTTGCTAAAGAAAAAGCTCCACAATGGCCCAAAAAATCTTTAATTAGTATAGACATTTTTCATTATAAGGCTCTTTACTTTTCAAAAAGGTTCTTCATATGTCTCAACCAAAAAATATAGTTCTTTTAAGCCGAACATATCAGACCGACCAACATCGCTCAGTTGGAATTAGGCAAAAATGTGAATCGGTCCTGGTTTGAGAACCAATGCTCTAATAAACCTGTTAAAAAAACCTGTTAGGTATTGGTCCTAAAAACACTTCTTGACAAAAAAACACTTTTTTGAGATAATGTAGATGAGATACCACTGACAGATTATTAAATTTCATCAAAATATCTTGGGCTATTTTGCCATTGGCATAGCAGTGATGTCTGCATGTGTCTCAGAAAGAAACAGAACAGTGCCTTCAGGTATCATTGTTCCTGTTCTTGTACACATCAGTGATACACTAGTGTTTTCAAATACCCACACAGGTGCCCAGAGTGCAGCGAGTGATAATTGTGTCATTACAAGATCAATCATTCATCCCAAAACCAAAGGTTGATTTTGATGATGTGGCGAGAAGAGTCAACAGTTAAAATATATCACATATCTTGTGTCTTTAATTGAGCTGAATCATCTGACTACGCCACAAACTGAGCAACTTTGGCCGCGACACACCCAGTCCTTAACGACCAACAGGTCAAAGTAACTCCTCTTGCTGAAGGATCGCTCCACGTAACCTCATGATCCACACCAGGTGTTCAACAGGCAGCCTTTTCACATGACAGCAGTGCAATTATTTACCACCATCTACACTGGCATCGCCATGATGGGATTGCCACGGGCAAAGGACACAAGCCCATTATCGCTCCTTACATTTTTAACTTTTACAATAGCATTCTTGAGCTGTACAGACATAGATGCATGAGAACATTTCAAATTTCTTACGTTTTAGGGTTAAGAATGATTTTAATTTTTACCTCCTGGGTGATGAGGAAGATAAAAGTATCTAATTCATTCACTTGCTCTGCATAGTTATCATTGGTGTAGCAAATAGTACAAAAACTTTTATACACTTCAAACAACCATCAGACATCCAATATTGTCATCAAAAAAGGCACGTTATCGGTTATTATTGCTTTTTGAAACAGCAAGGGCTGCATATCCTGCATATCCTCCTTAATCACGATGTTGATTGCTGACAAAATAGAAATACTGTGCTTCATTTGCTGTTACTTGTGTAGCGAAGACTTTTTTTCTTGTGTGTTCAGTGTGATATGAGAGGTTTATTCAGCATCAATGAGGGTGTAGTGTAAACATTTATTTTGTTTAACATTCACTTCAAGTGGTCCACCTCTGCTATCAGCAGTTTTTAGTATTCTTCTTTGATAGTGGTAGATAACGTGTCCGTCAACAAGCTGTTGCTAACGCTTGGGACTAAAGCGATGTTCCCATGGACATCAACAGTGGGTGGGGTGGCCGTGGTGGTGGAGGCCTGCTGGGATTGCTGCATCTTCTTCCTGTTAATCTTCCTCTCTTTGGCACGTCTGTTCTGGAACCAGATCTTTACCTGTGAAGCACCAAATAACAGGAGAAATGAGAACAGCATTCACAAGCTCAGTGCTACTGGACTTTTATGCAGACTTAATGGGATCTAAGAGTAGTTTAGTGGACGATAGTTGTCGATTGCTTTTCAAGTCAAGCACTGAATCTCTTTTCTGGAAAATAATTCCTTAGAAAATCAGCTTGTAACTCTGGTACGGAGGAAGCCCTGGCTGGCACTTCAGTAAATGAAGTAGTGGATTGAGAAGTGGATATACTGTAGGATGTCCCACTTGGAATAGTTTAATGCCCAGGTCTGGGGACCAGTGCCCAAGGGCCTTTGGCAAGAAGATGTCAGGTTCAGATACTTGGAAACAATCCATGAACAATTAGCACTTAAATATGCAAGTGCATGCATGTGTTAAATACATAAAATAAATCAAGAAACAACCTACTCCCCTGCACTGTCCGGCATTAATGACTCATTCCAATGAAATTTTGTGTGTTTCTGATATTTTTGTGTTAATGTGTTAAACTGTAGCTTCTGTTACAGATTTTTTGGGCTTATTCATTGGGTCTGGGGGCCTGTCAAAAGATGCCTGTACCCAAGAGTATGATCTGACCATGTCCCAAACCCAGCAAGTGTCTAAAAGAAAAAAGATCAGTGTAAACTTAATTAAAATGTCCTTTAAAATGAATGCACATAGTCATTTCCTAAATAAAACCTTCACAGGAGAAGCAACAAAAATTATGAATTTTTAATGGAATTCGCTGAAAAGTTTTCTTTTAAATGATTTTTTTAGCCACAACCAGCAAGAGTGGTAGAAATATAAGACATGGTGATGACTGAAGTCTCTTTTTTCTGTGATGATAAAAATCACAGAAACTAATCCATATTGTGGGGGAAATTAACTAGTTTGTCTGCCTTGACGCAGCACTACAGCAGTGATTTTAAAGTTTTTTGGCTCAGGATGAGCTCTAGTTTGGTTATATAGTTTAGTTATGTAGCTCATAGTTTGATAAAATGTTTAAAAGGACAGGAGTTAGCTCAAAATACAGGCCGAGGTTTGGTGGGGGGCAAGGATAGAATCATTTTCTTACAAAAGTCTTAAAACTGTAGTAATGTAATTAATGAATTACTCGTGGGACTTACTCAATCACCACTATCTCAGTACATTATGTTGCAATAAGAGGGAGGAACAGAAGTGTGATCCCACACATAGGCACCAGTGGATAAGAAATTTATAGAAGTGGTCTTAGCTCACTAACCTGTCGTTCTGAGAGGTTAAGAGCCACAGCCAGCTCGGCCTTCCTCCTGATAGTAATGTAGCGGCTGAAGTGGAACTCCTTCTCCAGCTCCAGGCGCTGGTGGTCACTGTACACCACTCTGTACTTGTCCTTTGTCCTGGTTTTCCCTCCTGTAAAAGTAAAGATTAATGAGTTAGGAAAAAAAAAAATATATATATATATGTAAAATTTTTGCATTTTTATTCAATTTCTTCCAAAGATGTTTCTAGTCCGTAGATGTTATGAGGTTACGAGGGTGCAAAATGCCAGTGCTTATATATTTGCTTCAAAGGTTAACATTATATCTATGTTCACATGTAGGTAAAAGGGCTTGACCTAAAAACTGGCATGGCAACGTATAGAGCATCAATTCCAATTGAGTGTTGAATTTTTTTTTTTTTGGCAGTAATAGACAAAGTCCCGGCAAATCAGGTAATACAATAAACTACTTCATGTGTCTCCCCGTAATAAAGTATCAGTTCCCTTGTGCTATAAAAACAATTACATCCTATATTTATAGTATTTGCTCCACACAAATGAAGTATAAGACACATAAAATAGCATCATATCTGTGTACATAAACGACCAGAACTATTTATCAGGACTATTAACTAAATCACTCATTAACCAAATCACTCATTAAAAATCAGTCAGTCATTTTTAGAGTCAGTT
Organism: Hepsetus odoe; assembly: GCA_017165825.1. Classification (NCBI taxonomy): domain Eukaryota; kingdom Metazoa; phylum Chordata; class Actinopteri; order Characiformes; family Hepsetidae; genus Hepsetus; species Hepsetus odoe. The sequence continues at coordinate 21,213,601 of CM029372.1, read as the reverse complement.
TTAGTGCGCCGAAACACTGGTCAAAGAAACTGCTCATAAACTGCACTCATATTCTGCTGTTTTTGCTCGCTCTTTTTAAACACCTTCTGCATAAAAGCTATGCAACTTTCATCAACAGATCCTTTTAAAACATTTCCGGCACCTAATTATATGCCATCTGTGCTGTGCGTGCTCGAGTCCACTTCATGAAAATAAAATGAAACTGATGATTTTCAACAGAAACTGCAGCCCGAGGCTTCAAGTAAACACACCAGAAGTGCTCTGCTTCTTCAATAAAGAGCACAATAGTCTTAAAGACAACGTGGGACTGAATTTTTATTTAAATTTACATTGAGACAAGAATTACACAACCTGTATTTAATTCCTTTATCATTCTTGTGTTTTTGGTTATTTGAAATGAAATGTAAGTAATTAGTTATTGGTTTAAATTGGTACTCTTCTGAATATATTCTGTGGTTCAACTCAAAGAATTAAACCCAACCGATTCCACGACACTTTAGTAATGTTTTGCGTCAGTTCTTATCAAATCTGGTTATTTGCACTGTGAAAAAAAATGTTGAAGAAAGGAAAACAGACAAAGAGCAAACATATACACCCGCTGCTTAAGTTAGTTAAGTCATTAATGGTGTTGATCTAGCATATGTTCTGTCGGAAAGCAGACTTGATTTAATGATTGTGAGCTAGTGTTAAGACTAGCCTATTAGATAAGGCATTCTATTACTAAACACACACACACACATACAGTCATAAGTTTGAACACCCCCTAACAAATGACATGTGTTGCTTATTTTTGTGGAAATCCTTCAGGGAGCATAACATCTGCAGATTTCCATGCGGTATTAATTTCAATTTAATGTGCTATTTTTTGGGGGTTTTTTTGCTTTTTGTTTTCAATTCTGCAAAAAACTTTGTCGAGCATGTGTAAAATTAACAAAACGTGTTATGTGAAGGGTGCTGAATATAACTGGACGTTGTACCAGTCCAGGTATGAGTGTTTTCAGTAAAACCCTACCTTGATAGTCCTCACCTAATCAGGAGGGAAAAGGTAGCAGAAAGAATAGGAATAATAGGTGAGGAAAACTTATGTGAATAGCTTTGTTGGAATTCATTCATAAATTCATCACCAGTAAGTTACACTTTGTGTGTTTATATGTGCACAATCCCTTTAAGGCTGTTACTCACTGTCATACTAATCAGATTCCTGGGTCTTAAAACCACTTTGTAAATATTCAATGAGCGTTCAAAGATCAGTCATGGACATTTCTTTAGGCTACAAGCCATGACCATATTAAAAATTTGTGAAAATGTACTTGAATAAGCGCTTGCATAAATCCGCCTGAATATGGTGTCTGCTTAAAAGGGATAAATGGAGTGTCACTCAGAGTGACCTGGGTGATCATTTCTGTCATGTGGCTGTAATTACTGCCATTACTGTCTCAGTTTCATTCCCGCCAGTCGATCGTGGACATGTTTCTTTCTCTTACGCACACATCTCTCTCCCTCTCTCGCCCTCTCCGCCACATTCACACACACATGCACCCCTGTCACTCTTATCAGTTTTCATGGGTTCCTCCTGGAGTGGACACAGCAGGGTGCGGCCTACGTGTCATCAGACAGGCTGGCTTCTGATGTTAGCTTTTCAGAAAATCTTTCACCAGGCGACAGGCTGTGGTGCTCAAAAGACACCTTGTGCTTTGACCCAGTGATGGATAATGCACTAATGTTGGGCAACACTGCACCACCTTTGGACACCCAGAGCGCCGAGTATAGTACAGTATACTTATGTGTTCTTCTTTTAAGTCATAAATGGAAAATCCACTGACTCAAGGAAAAGTAAAAACATAGATATGCAATCTTTACTGAAAAGATTCAAGCAAATTTATTTTCACTATTTTTAATATTCCTAATAGTAGGATTATCAGCAGCATCAGCAACTATAGTATTAAGTTCAAGCTCAACATATTTTTGCTCTTTTTATTATCATTCATTTATTTCATTTATTAATTTAATTGAATGTTACCACATTGTGACCCACTATATGACAGTTACTGATTATATGCATGAAAACTTTAACTAAAAAAATCATTTTTTTCTGTGACCTTTTGATCTTTATATTTGTCTGTCTGTCTACCAATCACCACGAGCAGTTGCTTCAGAGAAAGCAGCGTCCCCATGTTGCAGTGTCCCAATTAAGCAAGATTTACCTTGTATATATCAATAAATTACTTTAAATTTCCTTATCAATATGAAAATATGTTGCTGATTATCCCGATGGCTCCCATGGGTCTAGGCTGCTTTCTTAGCCAGCCCCAGACTTCCTGATTAACAAGGTACAAACTTACCTTAGATAGTGAGTTAAATGAGCTGTGAGCTCAGTGAGATACAGAGTTAAATGAGGTACATGCTCAAGTGAGATAGTTAGTAAAATAAGCAAGCATGGTGTTTGGTGAGCACACAGGCTGACAAAGTTCAACAACTGCAGTTTAAAAGCAAGTTATGTGACTTAAAGTGATATTTGACTTTCTTTTATACGGCCATAAACTCACAAACCCACAAACCCTGGTGACGATTTAGCAGCCATTTACTTAAATCTTACACTAGACCTTATGGTGCAACTAGGGCACTTAGGAACTTGTGATCTAGGTTTAGGCCTAGCACTGATGCTTAAGACCTAAAATCTTGCATTAAACATCGTCGACTGTGAGACAGGAGTGTCATGAAGGGGTCTCATGAGACACATGCACATTAGAATAAGACCAAGTTAACATTTAATTCTTGCATGCATGTATGGACAAACTTAAGTAAACTCTCGGTGACCCCATTACACATTTACAGAAATGCTTTTGCTGTCATATTAACGGTAGTCTAATGGTTCATTATCATGGTCTGTGGCTTACAGACACAGAAAAATTGGCCTGTCAATAAAATGATAAAATACAGCAGTAAAGCTTTAGTTGTGAGGTTAATCGGTAGCACTGGCTATATGAGGCCTCAAATGTACTCAAACGATAACCCCATAATGGGTGTTATAAAGGAGGTAATATGGATAGTAAAGGCAATACGAACACACTCCAGTGACCTCTAATAAATGAATAAATGCATAAATAAATAAACCAATTAGCATCCATAAACATATATGTAAATAGTGCATTTCAAAACGCTATTAACACCAATTTTATCAAGCAGTGGGGTCTATACTTATATCATCTATCCCAAATAGTGCTGTGAGGATATTTTGTAGTTTCCGGGGGAAAAGAATGCCTTCCTTCTTCCTGTAACTGGCTTTCAGTGTTGTACACCAGTAAATCATGTCTACCACGTCAACGATCATTACTTCACTTGATTTTTGAAACTAAGCCACATGTGAGTTTATGGCTGTACGAGGCCTGTGGGAGCCATTCTGACACATATGTACACATACTATACAAGAATACCTGTTTCTTATCACCTCATAACCATTAGCCACCATGCAGCACCCGATACGCTTGTAGTAATCTATTAAGAATGGTTAATACACGCTACCTGCACCTGTAACTCAGGACATCCATCATAGCATGGGTTATGTGAAGGACCCAGCAGCACTGATGGCATCCCTGTAGTCAGGTTTCAGTGGGTTTCACTTTTAGCTCCCTGATGCAGAACTAGGTAGATAAAGTTAGACCTTACAACCTGTGAAATATGTTTAATCCTTAACTGTGGGTATTTTTGGTATTGGATCAAGGACTGTTAAAGGGAAATGTCGTAGGTTATTTGTAGTTAGAGTCTCTTTACACTTCAATTACTGAGATGTGAACAAAGTCAAAGTGCGCTATTGAGAAACTTACAGACTCTGAATCCTGTACACTGGAACCAAGGGTCACACAGTATACTTTCAACCGAACATAAAGTCATTTTACTGTACAGTCTGTATAGTCCTCTTAAAATGACGAAACAACCAGGGAACCTTCACGTCCCGGCAGATTTTTTTCCCCTTTTGTGCTACATTATTGATGAAAAAAAATTACATTTATTCTGCGGACTATTTTACAATAGAGGGATCTCTGGGTACCTCTCCACCACTGGTTGCCAAAAAATGGCCTCAAGCTCACACCTCATGAAACAATGTGCCTTTATGGCCATTTTACTTAACGCTTTCCAACTCCTCACTTGTCTGGTTCCTATCGCCTCCACTGCGAACAACCTGGGCCTGGGATGGAATTCTATAAGGAGGCATTTCTCATCGACCTCTCTCACCCACTGAAATCCTGGTGGAATTGAAATTTCTCTGTCGCTTCTGATCTTAAAGACTTTCAGCGCAGAGTTCAAGTGCGGGATCCTGGGTGTGGGTTTAGTGGGAAGGAGCAGCTGGAGACGGTACCTGTGGCTGCAGGTGGGACAGCGCGCCTCATCCACTCGGCCTGCTCTCGCTCTGAGGAGGGGGAGAGGTGCGGGTTGACAGCAACAGCAGCAGCAGCTGGGGCGGCGACGGCGCCGCCGGGAGCTCCGGCGGGCGGCAGGGTCCTCTGCTCGGGGCCCGGCAGCAGCCCCACGCCGCCGGCGCCCAGGCCCGGGTAAGAGTGCGCGGCGCCGTGGCCGTACAGGGGCCACTCATCGTGGGGCGCGCCGTACGCGGGGCTCCAGCCGCTCTGCTGGTGCTCGAGCGCGGCGACGTGGTGGTGGTGGTGATGGTGGTAGCCGCTGTAGTCCGAGTAAGGAGGAGAAGGGTACACTCCCTGGTGGGCTCCCACGCTCAGGTTCACGTGCCGGACCGGGTTCCCGTACATGCCGTCCCTCTCCAGCAGGTAACTCACCGACATCTTGGCACCGCCGGTGCGCCTGGAGCGCGAGGTTTGACTTTAACCAAGACTTCACCAACACTACACTACCCTCTCTCCCTCTCTCCTCCCCTCCCTCCCTTCCCTTCCCTTTGCTTGGCCGTCTTTCCTGGAGCGCACCTGAGCGCGAGGTGTGTCTGGTGACGCACGCGCGCAGGTTTTACAGCCACCGGGGCAAGAAGACGGGCGCCTCATGATGGGGGGCATGGAAGGGGGTCTTTCTGCCCCCGCCTGTATTGTCCTGTTAGAACAATGAGCCAGAGAGCATTTAAGCCTGAGCTGGGCTGAGCCCTGCTCCCACTGTATTAAAATATAGTGAACAAGAAAGTCCAGCTGCAGGAACCTGCTCAGCACCCTGACAGGGAGAGTTTACACTCACACTCTCTCTGCGCTTTCAGCAAGAAAAAAGAAAACACTTTTAAAAGTGAGAAAACTGTCTGACTTCAAACTTTGAGCTCATTAAACTGAACATTGTAGGTTTACAGAATGTTAGACAGGTTTTCTGTATATATCCCTAGTAGTAAACACACACACACACACACATATATATATGTTGGTTGCAGGAGCCTTTCGTGCATGTTTTTAGATATTTCTATCATTTCTTTGTTGGTTTGATACTTTTAAGTTCATCAGTGTAAGTACTTTTGTTGATTATATTTATCTTTACTTCATTTTTAAAATGTCATTATTTTATTCTTTTCTGTCTGCTTAAAAATACAAATAATAGTTAGTCATTAAAGCACTTTCGTTTATGCTTACTAGATAAAAATATCTGATTGGCTGATTTAAATGTGTTATTCAGGGCCTTCTTTTTAAGTCTCTCTTTATGTCTCATTCTTTTTTTCTTTTTAGATTAACTCCATATTCATCCACATTTCATAATGAATGATGTGAAGCAAATGATCAATATAACTGAAGAACTCAGTGTGTACCCCTGCAGAGTTCACTGACTCTCTAAAACTAGATGAAGGACAATTACAGACAATTAATGATGCATGTTACACACTTGCTCATCCATTCACTGTTGTATTTACAAAATTAAATAATTTATTATTATTTACATTTTGCAAAATGTTTTTACAATTACAGGTCTTATGAAAGGGACAATATAACGACCACAAGTTTCTATTCCAGACTGGAAAGGAAAACATAGTACATGGTGTTTTGTGTGTGTGTGTGTGTGTGTGTGTATGTGTGTGTGTGTCTGTGTGTGTGTGTGTGTATGTGTGTCTGTGTGTGTGTATTTGTGTGTCTGTGTTTATGTTTAATGTGCATGTGTGTGTGTATTTGTATGTGTGTCTATGTTTTTTGTGTGTCTCTCTGTGTTTGTGTGTGTGTGTGCGTGTGCGTGTGTGATATTCATGCACTGTGTGAGTGTGAATATGTCCCCTGACTCAGGCTGTGAATGAGGAAGTGTCAGGAGGCAGGTCACTTCTTGAGGGTATGTAAAGGAGCCTGGCTCCCGCTGCCCGTCCACAGAGCAGAGAGGAGGGGGATGAGGGATTTTTTGTAACAGTAGGTTCAGCTGATGGGGTTCATTTCCCCGGTTCCGGTTAAAGCCTCTGTCTGGACTGAAATGAGTCTGCGCTGTGCTCTGTTGTCCTTCCAGGAACACATCTGCCTCCTTCTTCTCGCCGCCCGCGCTGTTTCTCTCCGAAGAGCTGCAGCTCTGATCCCAGCTCGAGCAGAGGAGGAGGAAAGCACTCTCATCCCTCCATCTAATGGTGACTCTCTCACACGCACGTGCGCGTCCTTTTGTCTTTTATTTCCAGCGAGCTGCACTTCAAAGCGCGCGCTCTTTCATCCCCTCCGCCTCTCCCAGCGACGCCGCACATTTCCATGGCAATAGAGCGCGCGCGCATATCAAAGGCTGCGAGCAGAGAACATCAAAGCGCAATAAAAGTCTACAAATTGGGACGAGGGGCTTTTACACACACACACACACACACACACACACACACACACACACACACACACACACACACACACTGAAATGTCACTGTATGGAAATTGCAGAATGCTCTCTTTCTCTGTCTCTCTCTCTCTGCCTTTCTCTCTCCCTCTCACTCTCTTTCGCTCTCTCCCTGCCTCTCTCTCTCGCGCTCTCTCTTTTTCTCAGTATTGAAATGGTCTTGTCTTGAGTTATAGAATATTTCACATGTAATAGTGTTTAGAAGCAGTGTATGGAAATAGGACTAAATTATAAAAAAGAGAAAAATCTGTCAAAATGTGAAGAGGAAAGAAAAGCAGATGAAATTAAAAAGTGGAAATAAAGAAGTAAACAAAGTACGTTATTATAATTTCATGTTTACAGATTTCTGTAAATGTTGAATAAAATGTCTAATAATACTAAAAGACTATAAACATTTGAACTACTGTGAAGCTACAATCTATTATTTTCTGCTCCAATACTTTCTTTATTCTGCTTATTTTGCTGTTTTTATGCTGTTTACTGTGAGAATTATTTTCTATGTTTCTAATTTTCTATGATTTTTTAATTGTGATTTTACTAAAAGGGCTAAATTAAATTTCATTAAAGTTAAATTAGTGGATGTGTTATTGACAAAAGTAATGTTTGCATGTTAGCTGTGTCTTATATTGTGGATACATTACTTTATTCTGCCCAAATCCTCCTGAGATGATACATGTAAGTAGGTATTTAGATACAGGTTCATTTAATGGATTCATTGATTGACTTTATTCTTATTTATTTTTAACAGTAATGACTACTTGGCAGTTTTGCTTTCTTCTGCTCACTGAATGAGGCCATTTGACTCTGTGGATGGCTCACCTCCCACATCCTTCCAAACAGCAGGTCAGTGTTTCAGATATTCTGGCGTCAAGTCTAAGGACACGATTGGTGTAATACTTTGAGTGTAATTAGTCATAGTTTACTGAGCAAAGTCCAAAAGCAATGAATCACCCAACAGTAGTTTTAATACTTCAGGATGTCATTCTTATTTTGCCCACAAGTGGGCAGCACCTGACTGGTCAAATCAACGCACAGATTAAAGTTTTAAATACATTTCACCTTTAGTTCAGGGGTTCTTCTTCTTCCTCTTCTGCTAACAACAACAACAACAACAACCACAACAATAATAATAGTTATCATCATCATCATCATCATCATCATCATCATCATCATCACCACCATCATCATCATCATCATCATCACCATCATTATTATTATTGTTGTTATTACATTATTATTATTATTATTATTATTGTTGTTGTTGCTTCTAGTAACAACAACAACAACAATAATAGTAATTATCATTATCAATATTATTATTATCATTGTTGTTGCTTCTAGTAACAAACCCAGCCACTAGGGATGCACAAGCCAGTGTATTTCTTCGTGCCGGTCCCAAGCCCGGGTAAATGGGGAGGGTTACGTCAGGAAGGGCATCCGGTGTAAAACTTTGCCAAATCAATATGCGGACAACGATACAGAATTCCATACCGGATCGGTCGAGGCCCGGGTTAACAACGACCGCCATCAGTGCTGTTAGCCTACAGGGTGCTGGTGGAAATTGGACTACTGTTGGCCAAAGAAGAAGAAGAAGAGGAGGAAGGCATGTCCAGATGGAGAAGGATAGAAAGAAGGAGAGGAGAGTGGAAGTGAGGGTAGGGACTTTGAATGTTGGCAGCATGACTGGTAAAGGTAGAGAATTAGCTGATATGATGGAGAGAAGGAAGGTTGACATTTTGTGTGTGCAAGAGACTAGATGGAAGGGTAGTAAGGCCAGGTGTATTGGAGGGGGGTTTAAACTGTTCTACCATGGTGTGGATAGAAGGAGGAATGGAGTAGGTGTTATCCTGAAGGAAGAGTATGTGGAGAGTGTTTTGGAAGTGAAGAGGGTGTCAGGGAGGGTGATGAGTTTGAAGCTGGAAGTTGAAGGTGTGATAATGAATGTTGTTAGTGCTTATGCTCCACAAGTTGGTTGTAAGATGAAAGAGAAGGAAAAATTCTGGAGTGAGTTAGATGAAGTGATAGAGAGTGTACCCAGGGGAGACAGAGTGATGATTGGTGCAGATTTTAATGGTCATGTTGGTGAAGGGAACAGAGGTGATGAGGAGGTGATGGGTAGGCATGGTGTCAAGGAGAGGAATGCTGAAGGTCAGATGGTTGTAGATTTTGCAAAAAGGATGGAAATGGCTGTAGTTAATACTTATTTTAAGAAGAGGGAGGAGTGCAGGGTGACGTATAAGAGTGGAGGAAGATGCTCACAGGTGGATTATATTCTTTGCAGGAGGGTCAGTTTGAAAGAGATCAGAGACTGCAAAGTAGTGACAGGGGAGAGTGTAGCTAAACAGCATAGGATGGTGGTCTGTAGGATGACCTTGGAGGTCAAGAAGAGGAGGAAAGTGAGGGCAGAGTCGAGGATCAAGTGGTGGAAGCTGAAGGAGGAGAACTGTAAGGTGGAATTCAGGCAGGAGTTAACACAGGCACTGGGAGGTGTTGAAGAGCTACCGGATTGCTGGGAAACTACTGCAGAAGTGATAAGGCAGACGGCTAGAAATGTACTTGGTGTGACATCTGGAAGGAAGAAAGAGGATAAGGAAACCTGGTGGTAGAACCAAGAAGTCCAGGAGTGTATTCAAAAGAAGAGGGAGGCAAAGAAGGCATGGGACAGTCAGAGAGATGAAGAAAGTAGACAGGTGTACAAGGAGATGAACCGCAGGGCGAAGAAAGCAGTGGTGAAGGCCAAAGATAAGGTGTTTGGTGAATTGTATGAGAGGTTGGACAGTAAAGAGGGAGAAAAGGACCTTTACCGATTGGCTAGACAGAGAGACAGATCTGGGAAAGATGTGCTACAGGTCAGGGCGATTAAAGATAGAAATGGTAACGTACTCACAGGTGAACAGAGCGTGTTGAGCAGATGGAAGGAATACTTTGAGGAGCTGATGAATGAAGAAAATGAGAGAGAGAGAAGACTGGATGATGTGAGAAGAGTTAACCAGGAAGTGCAGCAAATAAACAAGATGGAAGTAAGGGCAGCGATGAAGAGGATGAAGAATGGAAAGGCTGTTGGACCGGATGACATACCAGTGGAAGCATGGAGGTGTTTAGGGGAGATGGCAGTTGAGTTTCTGACCAGATTGTTTAACACAATCTTGGCAAGTGAGAAGATGCCTGAGGAGTGGAGACGAAGTGTACCGGTACCGATCTTCAAGAATAAGGGTGATGCACAGAGCTGTAGTAACTATAGAGGGATAAAGTTGATCAGCCACACCATGAAGTTATGGGAAAGAGTAGTGGAAGCTCGGTTAAGAAAAGAGGTGAGGATCAGTGAACAGTAGTATGGTTTTGCAATGATCCCCTTTGCAATGTTTGCTCTGAGGGTGTTGATGGAGAAGTACAGAGAAGGTCAGAAGGAGCTGCATTGTGCCTTTGTGGATTTGGAGAAAGCATTTGACAGGGTGCCTAGAGAGGAGTTGTGGTTTTGTATGAGGAAGTCAGGTGTTACAGAGAAGTATGTGAGAGTAGTTCAGGATATGTATGTTGACAGTGTAACAGTGGTGAGATCTGCAGTGGGAGTGACGGATGCATTTAAGGTAGATGTTGGATTACATCAAGGATCAGCACTGAGCCCATTCTTGTTTGCAATAGTAATGGACAGGTTGACGGACGAGGTTAGACAGGAGTCTCCGTGGACGATGATGTTTGCTGATGATATTGTGATCTGCAGTGAGAGTAGGGAGCAGCTTGAGGAGAACCTGGAGAAATGAAGATATGCTCTTGAGAGGAGAGGAATGAAAGTGAGTAGGGCAAAGACAGAATACATGAGTGTGAATGAAAGGGAGGAAAGTGGCGTGGTTAGGATGCAGGGAGTGGAGGTAACAAAGGTGGAGGAGTTTAAATACTTGGGATCAATAGTTCAGTGTAATGGCGAGTGTGGAAGAGAGGTGAAGAAGAGAGTGCAGTCTTGTTGGAATGGGTGGAGAAGAGTGGCTGGAGTGATTTGTGACAGACGCGTACCAGCTAGAGTAAAAGGGAAGGTTTACAGGACAGTAGTGAGACCAGCTATGTTGTGTGGGTTGGAGACGGTGGCACTGATGAAAAGGCAGGAGGCGGAGCTGGAGGTGTCAGAGTTAAAGATGCTGAGATTTTCGTTGGGTGTGACGAGGATGGACAGGATTAGAAATGAGTATATTAGAGGGACAGCTCAGGTTAGACGTCTTGGAGACAAGGTTAGAGAAGCAAGGCTGCGTTGGTTTGGACATGTGCAGAGGAGAGACGAGGATTATATTGGAAGGAGGATGTTGAAGATGGAGCTACCAGGAAAGAGGAGAAGAGGAAGACCAAAGAGGAGGTTTATGGATGTGGTGAGAGAGGACATGCAGGTGGTCGGTTTGAAGCAGGAAGATGCAAAAGACAGGAAGAAATGGAGACAGTTGATCTGCTGTGGCGACCCCTAAATGGGAGCAGCCGAAAGAAAAAGAAGAAGAAGAAGAAGAAGTTGCTTCTAGTAACAACAACAACAACAACAACAAAAACAATAACAACAACAACAATAATAACAATAATAATAATAATAATTATTATTATTATTATTATTATTACCATCATCATCAATACTACTGCAGAAATAACAACAACAACAACAATATTAATTATAACAGGACGGCCAGGGAAACATATCAGAAGAAACAGAAAAAGCGTAAACATATATAAAGATAGAACGAAAGGGTGGAGCTTTGAGGAACCCGAGACGAGAGCTCACATTCTGACCTGAATTGGAAAATTCTTGTGGAAAACAGCAACATGTGAAAAAATCATTACTTAGCACGTGCTTTACTTTCTGCTCTCTGGCCCTCGCTTTAAAAATGAGTGACGGAAATGAATGTCTGCAGACTGAGTGGTTTTAAGGAGCAGGAGACTTGAAAGCTCTGTTTAAGAGCCATGCAGAAGGAGCTCTTGTCCTTTTGAAATGCTTTACCAGTTACACATTGTCAGACACACTGATTGAAGCACAGTCTGTACCTGGTGTACCTTCACAGTTGAAGGTGTCAGAAGAACATTGCCAGGCTCTAGATCCACAAACACTTAAAAGAAAAAGTCACAGAAAAAGGTTCTTAGTGATGCCAAAGAAGAACCTCTTTAGGGTCCTTAAGGAGCCATGATTGAAAGGGTGATTAAGCATATCTAGTAAACCTTCACATAACTTCTGATTTAGGGGATGTTTTCAAAATGTTCATTACATTGATGTTCTTTTAACTTCGAGGTTCGCCACACTCTTTTCAAACACAACTTTCTTAAGGAACCCTTCATTGTAAGGTTCTTTGACAATGGTGCTTCTTGGAAGTGCTCAAATAACCCTTTTAAACATTTTAGAATGAGGATCAAGAAGAACCTTATTGTCATCTCAAGCACACACATGTTTATACTCAGATGAAACAGCTTTACTCTAGTCTAAACACTTGGACCACAGAGTACAGAATGACTAGACCGTTTGATTATGCAAAGTGCTTTTAAACAAGGAGTTATGAACTACAACACTATATAATAACACAAGACAAAACCTGACACCAGGCTGAGCAATCAACACTGTAAATATGCAGAGTAAGCTGGTATGAAATGGACAGTGAGATATATTCTCCTTATTCAAAGACTGCATAATGTTTTGAGCTACAGACTACAGACAACATACAACTTCAGACTACAGACAACCAGATATACTATCAGAATCTGCTGTGAAAATAGATGACACAGGCTTATGCAGTGTTGTGTAGCTTTACAAATGGCACCTTTCAGTAAAGGGGAACTCTTCAGTGACTAAAAGGTGTCTAGGCACCTTTACATCACACCTACATACGCCTTCTTTGAAAACTGCCATGCACATATGTAAGTATTCCTAAAGGTGTAGCCTTATGAATGGCACCCAACACTGATTTGTTTTTCTGTAAAGTCTTACCAAAAAGAACAATCAATGATTTTGCCGGGGGTACATTGCATTTCCTTGCTGTTTGACGGATGATCCGCTGTGACCCCTAAATGGGAGCAGCTGAAAAAAGAAGATCTCCTTGTAGATTAACATTCTCAGGCTAAATGAAAAGTTTGGCCAGTGAACTAACCTGCCACTGTGCAGACCGTCACCACCTGGTATGGTATGCCAGTTAGTCTTGGTCATACTTGGGTCAGCACCACCATGCATCACAGTGTCATACACTGATGTAATCTTGTGGGAGTGAAGCCGTGGCTAATATCAAAGCCAGAATGAGATGAAAGCAAACAATAAAGTGAAAAATCTAAATTTAGCCACTTTGACTTTGCAATATAAATCTATCCTCAGTACTTTATCCCCACCTTAGTCAACATGTTTCCTCTCTTCTCATTCCCCCTGTCTCTCTCCCTGTTTCTTCCTGAATCCTTGAGCATTTATATATGTGTAGCTTTATATGGGTCGAATATGGGATATCTGTGGCTTGTGTTTGCAATCTTCATACATTAAACATAGATTTCAAGGGCACTGGTTCTTTATGCTTACTGTTTTCTTTATTTGGTAAAGTCATACTATTTTTATTGGAATTGTTGCTATTATTATTATTATTATTACTGCTACTACTACTACTAAGTGTGCAGAAGTGGGTCCTCTGTAGGCAGGGACAGCCTCTAGTCTTGGAAGACAGCTCTACTGTACTGGAAGGATGGTGTTCAGCACAGAATAACTATTTTCATATGTGTGTGTGTGTGTGTGTGTGTGTGTGTGTGTGTGTGTGTGTATGGCTGTGCACATGGTGTTTATTCTGCCAGCAGAGGTAAACAACTTTAAAGGGGTCAAAGACAAAGACCCTGAATGAACTGCCAACAACACTTTGGGGATGACTGATTTTGTGTATTTCAACTGATATGGTATGTTAGGTGTATTTTGTGTGTTTATAACACATTTTGAAGTACTTTTGATCAAGTCTGCACAGACACACACACAGACACATACACTGCTCCACCAGAGCTGTTTCCTGCCTTAGCCCTCAGCATTACCACATATTCTCCAGGATAGAGTGGCTGCTGTCTCCACAGGTCTGTCTTTGCCAGCAGTCTAGACCGCTATGAAAATAATGAATATAACTGCAAAGAGTAAAAAAGGGCTGGGCTCAGGCAAGAGATTTTTTTTCCATGTCGTCTGCATTTTAGACTATTTTCTTGCTGCACATGACCAGACCTTCAATTATAGGAAAAGTCTGATAGCTTGTATTTGAAATGGGTTTACCTGTAGAAATTGATCAGCGGTGCTCTCCTAGAATTGCGCATGGTGCATTCATGCTAATCCATACATATGAGCAGCCACACAAAGGTATAGTTTCACGGTTGGTGTATTTTACACATCTGCTTATGTGATCTAGACCACAGAAGGCTTTAAAATAAACTCATGGAACAGCATTATGCCTTTCAAAATATCCTTTCCTTTGGACAGTAAATGTGCATTTGAAGGTTTGGTCTGTTCAGCTCAGTGCACTAATGCCTGTTATGATTGCATTATGTGATGTATCAGAGGATTGGTCAATTCGAGCAATAAACAAGGCTTTAGTATCATCTAAAGTAGACTGCATGAGGCTTTGGTAAATTCAGATAATGCATCTGTGGCTGTGGTGTCATTCCTAATGATAATTTGCGAATGTGTTGGTCTCTCTCCAAGTGTGATTTAAATGGAATGGGCAGAATTATTGCAGCTTTAAAGTATCTAGAGACATCAAGCCATTGGAAGGGAATTCTCAAACTCCAGACCACGGCTAAAAAAAAACCTCCACAACATCACTGTGTGCATGCATATAAAAAAAGTAATGCAATGAAAATTAGTATATAGATGAAAGATAAAACAAAATATATCAAAATATATCATACCCATGTAATATTTACCGACTAAAATCCTTAGCTGGTAATGCAGGCAGCTGTTGACTAGTCATGGGCCTCACCTGTCTTCGCCTGTTTTAGTGATGAAATATTGTGGTGGCAGCAAAAATAGTCAACATCATGAGAGGGCTTGAAATACAGACTGATTCTACTTTTTTCTTATAAAAACAGCAAATAACACACAATTATGACTTAGTATATCATTAACATGACTTTGTATATCATTAACACGACTTTGTATATCATTAACATGACTTTGCTTATGGCTTAGTATTTGACTAACAGGAATTAGGAGGTGCTAACTTCCTATTATGATATGCT